>CM042314.1:11654905-12052405 GCA_023566125.1 Zingel zingel | reverse complement strand
TATGGCTGACAGACCCACAAACACTGTTTGGCTTAGAGAAAGTGGTAAACTGTGAACACAGAGAACACTGAGGATTAGAATAGACTCAACCTGAGAGTCTGTTCAGCTCCACAGGACGTTTTCTGTTAGTTAGGAGAGTAAACTACTTTGAGAGGTTCTTGGCCACAGTGCAGCTCCTTGATGGAAAACGGCAGCTCAAAAGGGATTTGCAGCTTGTGTTGTTAACTGTTAGGGAAATGAAAAGCTGTGCATTGTCATGGTTCATTGTTGTATTACCCTGTGCAATTTAGAATAGAAATTCAACAAATAATTGGAGGATTTTAACATTATTTTGACTGCCTCCTCTCAGCAGTCTGTAGCTAATTCAATACCTTATTCTTATTTCCAGGCGTAGGGTCAAGTGGGTCTTACCAAATAGCAAAAGCCTGTTGTACTGTATATCTGCATTATCAGCTGCTTCAGAGAGAAGCCATATTTGTTTCTTGGGGTCGTATCATTAGGCTGCCTAGCTTAAGCAGGGTGACCAGGAAATGGGGAGAAAGAGGGAGAACAACTTGAAGAAACAAGGGGGATTTTGTATACAGGACTTGAAATACAGCAGAAGCTACTGAGAATTTAATGTTAACAGACCAAACCAAATGTTAACAGAAAGTCGAACTACAGGTTTGTCCGTGTGTTGTAGACTTCATGCTGTTCACTAGAATATTCAGTAGGTGGGACCACATTGCGCTGGTCTTTATCCTGTCTTCCCGACAGGTGTTTCTCAGCTTCTGTATGAAATGATCTTTCTACTTCTGCTCCTTTTATTCATATTCATGTTCATTCATGTTCCAAAGGGCTGAATTCTCTGTCCAGTCTTGTTTTTTTATTCAAATGTTTACACTTGGACAGACCATTATCCTTTTGGGTCTTGTTTCCTACTCTTGTTACACAGACAGGCCTTGCTATACTTTCGCCTTGAACTAATCTATGTCAGTTGGACGTGTTAGCCGTATACAAAACACACTATGAAGTGTTGTTTGGCCAACATTCTTAGAAATATTTCCAAACTATAGCTTGTTGTGTCTCAGTAATACATGCTTTTGTGTCACACTGTCTAAACTACTGTAACTTTCTGTTTAAATGTCTAAGCTGCCACTGTATGAACTGCAGCTACATCAAGACTTTTATGTGAAGCCCGCTGTAGAGCTCAGATCTCCACTGTTCTGGCCTCACGTCTTTGCGGCGCGTGAATACTAGATCAAATTTAAGTTTTTATTCACAACCTACTGCTGCTACTCAAATTTGTAGACTCTTAACACCATGCACAACAGGCAGGACTCTGCAGTCATCGGATCAGGCCTTTACTGACTGTTCCACTATCAAAATTCAAGAATATGGGGGGCCGAACTTTGTTGCTTCATCATTGTGGAACCCCAGGCTTTGCAATAACCTTTCTGGGTTATACATTGGGTCAGTTGATAATGTGGAATATCATGGAAACCTGTAAGCACAGACAGACCTTACATTGATATATTACATTTAGTGAAGGTTGTTTGTCATTTATGTATTTACTATTTTGACATGTGAACAGTTTTTATTAGATATAAATAATGATTGTTACAGTCTGAATATTTTATTTAACAGGCCAAAATCCTGGCTATGCTACCTCAACTCTGTGATCACCTTTTTCATTGGACTTGTACTACTCTTCTCAGGGGGACAAGGGGGATGCTGGTCAAGAAGGCACTATAGGAGACAGAGGGGAAATCGGTTTAAAAGGAAAAGAAGGACCTCTTGGATCTCCTGGACTGGTTGGTGTAAGGGTGAGTGTCTCAGCAGCCAACTTCAAATTTAATTCAATTCCCAAACAAAGACGGTTCTTTTTTGTCAACTTACAACCCCGTTCGATTTTCTTCTACCAGGGCCAGGAGGGTAAACCTGGCAAAATTGGTGAAAGAGGAAAACTAGGAGAAAAGGTTTGTCAGTTTTCTTACTTGGGGCTTCAGTAGACCTCTTATTCTGCAGTGGTCCATAACCTACATATGCTTGACATTGGAAGTGCTCGTCAAATTGACTATCAGTGTTAAATGTTTGTATTGTCAAACTACCCATACAACCGTTTGGGGAAGTTTATACTCTCACTGCATACCTGATCATTGGTGGCCTCTCTCCAGGGGAGCAAGGGTCACCAAGGCCACCTGGGTGAGACGGGGCCAATTGGTGAGCGGGGAGTAATGGGGTTTGTCGGACAGAAGGGGACGAGAGGAACCATTGGGCCAGTGGTAAGACATCCACAGATGGGTTAAAGGACTTGCTTGGCTGTTGGAGGATGTGGGCTAAATACATACATTTCCACAGGGTGCCCCGGGGAGAATGGGCCAACAAGGAGATCCAGGCATATCAGGTTACGAGGTAAGCACAGTGATGAAATAATGCATTTCATTGCAGGATGTTATGAAAGTGAGGGACCTACAGCACTTCCAAAACCTTACAAAAGGTTTTAATCTGTCTATTCATAAATGTTCAAAACAGTGACAATCAACATTATTAAGTATTTAAAAGAACAGCCTTCTTTCTCTATTTCAATTTAATTTATTGTATGGAAAGAAAGCTTTTTATATATTTCTATTTTTATGCCGCATAGTTGTCTATGCACAATATAATCAGGGGTGTGTAGGTAAAAAGACAAATGCAAGTAGGGTGCCTTGTTGACAGGTCAGGTACGTTACCTGTTGAAGATGTAATGTGGAAACATCATAGCTGTTTTCAGTGAATCAGTTTGGGGTCCATTTAGTGTGTGGGATTTTCTCTTGATATTATTTCTACATTTTTATACCAAGAGATGCTTAGTTACTCACAACCAAGCCTGGATTGATTTTGTAAGTAGTTTCATCAGGGTTTATATTTCATACAGAACATTATTGAATGACACTATTTGCTTGCGAGTAGATACTGTGCTTGCATTGTTCTGGTGTTGATGAATCACAGGCTGAATCTCATTCGTTGGTGTTTTGTTCTTCCTCTTCACTCCACAGTCGGGGGAATCCTCTACTCTAATGTGTAGTTCTGTAGTCTGTCTGTCTATCTGTGTGATAAATACACCAGGGTTACAATTGAATTATCTTGATTAATGGCATTGTGGATAGAGATATAACCTTATACAATTTTAATGTTTTTTTTGTCTTATCTTTGACCACTACAAGGCAAAAAGTAGACACCAAAACAACTTTGTAATGTTCTCTGGAGGCCATACAAACACAAATACAAGCAAACAAGTTGTTGTGAGCGATGCAGCATTTTCTAGCAAGTCTTTTATGCTAGCAGCTAGCTACTGTATATGTACCTCTCTTCTAACTACCCATACCAACAAAGAAGACACGCCAGTTAAAAGATTGGGGTGGTGAAGAAGCTTTTCATTTTTTTAAAACAAACTTTCGCTTATTGCTTGTACAAAACCGATGATGAATAGCAATATTACTGGTCAGTACCTGTGTATGCACATAGTAGATTGAGGATAAAAAAATTGTTCATTGCAGATTCAAGACGACTGTAAAATGAGTGTAATCTAATTGCTGACATGCATAACTACAACTTGACTAATGACTCATAAAATTGCATTCTCCATGGCAATAAAAGATGAAGTGATGACCTGGACTACCTCGCCTCCATGTGTTTCTCTACATCACAAATGTAATATTTCACACAGTAAATTGGGGGTAAAGGTTACAGTCACAAACTCTTTTTCTTGTCATAGGGTCACATGGGAATGCAGGGCCCCCTGGGACCTCCTGGGCCAAAAGGTGAAAAGGTACATAACCACATTTACATGCTGTCCCTAATAACTCCTGCACTTTGATTGTGTCTAGAGCTCTGGGGGCCTGTAATGGTTGCATTACTTAACAATGTAAAACTATCAGGCAATTTGTTGTCTTAGTGGTCCATTTTTGCATTGGTACTTCAGTTGTGTCCCTAATTAGTGCTTCCTCTGTCTGTCTTGTTGTCCTTGCAATATTCCTAAAGTCACCCTAATTAGATCCAATAGATCCATGATGTAAACTAGGACACATTCAATTAACTCAGTGCTGTCAAATGCATATAATTAGCCAAGCAACTGGTCTGCTTATGATTTGGGGGATATTAGCACCATAATTTGTGTTTATTTGCCATGAGCAGCACACAAAAGAACACACTGCACTAGAGTTTAGTGAGGTGCTAATTTACATTTTTGTAGTCCCTGGGCAGGAGCCATCTGGATGTGGATATTTCTCTTTGCCAATATCCACAAAATAATGGCTGCACTTGCTTTCTAATTAAAACAGTTTCATGCTATCACACGGGTTGTTGCAATATGTATGATTGTCAATTGATAGAGCCAGTTAACCCTGCCACTAAAACATGCTGCGGATAAATACAGATCTTTATCACAGGTATATTAAAAGCATGGATGCTACAGTATATTGCTTTCATCCCTGTAAGTGTAAGTTTTGCTCGGCCCCTGGCCATCACTAATTATTCTTCTTTTAGATGCCTGTTGGGCTCTTCATTTATGTATTTTATTTGACACATGCACCACACATGACTATTAAAAGCATACACACATCCGTGGTTATTGTTTAATGATTCCCATAGACCCTGAAACAGACATTGGCTCCATTTATGTGAAATTGGATCATTGTGGCTAATAGCGCATGTAATGATTTGTCATTCATAAAGAGAGCAGGCAATGAGTTTCCATTGTTGTACTCATTCGACCAAAACATGCATTGGTTTTGCACAGACCATTGGGTTTCAAGAGGAACTCCGTTGATTGTGGTTGTTTGTCTGTGTCTATATATCGCTTGTTTAGGGTGAACAGGGAGATGACAGCAAGGTAGAAGGTCAGCCAGGTCCCCAAGGTGACAGAGTGAGTTTCTTACACCTACCCGTTTGTCCTGTTGTCGTTTGTTAGTGGTGGTCGGGATTCTTTCATCATTTTGTTTCCATGTGAACCCAGGGTCCTCCTGGAAACAGAGGAGAGAGAGGAGAGCCAGGTGACCTCGGACACATTGTAAGTCACTTTAGAAAACCGGCACGTTGTTTGCTCTGTTCTTCAGGTATAGTGTCAGTTAGGTTTAAGTGATGTTCTTTACATTAAAATGCAGAAAATTATGTTTTTTCAGGGTCAAATAGGTGTTGATGGAAAGAGAGGTGAAGCTGGTGCCCCAGGGCTTCCTGTAAGTATCTTATTTATGTCTCTTAAAATGTAAAACTCCGACATATAGACAGTGTGTCAAATTGTCCAAACACAATCGGTGTAATTCAAATCAAACAGTAATGATCGTTTTAGGGAAATCCTGGGCCAAAGGGACAAGCAGGGCTGAAAGGATCCAAAGGTGACCAAGTAAGGACATACATAATAATGGCATGATTTTTTTTTTTTGTATTAAAAAACTTATATAAACAATATTATTGGACTGTATTTTATGCCGTGCAACCATGTCAGAACTGTGGAACATGAACTCTTTATGCTCCAGGGTCAGAAAGGAAAATCAGGGGCGAGAGGTGCATCTGGGACCAAAGGACCACCAGTGAGTTGGATGCATTGCTTGTCTTACTACAGTATATAATCAGACATAACTCACAGTCGAGCTACATGATACTATTTAAAACCAATGCAAGCTTTGACGTAAACATTTTCCGATTGTCTTTTCCAAGGGTCCAGAGGGTCCTCTTGGCCCCCGGGGAGTTGTTGGCAGGGAGGGAATTGAGGGCCTACCTGGCATGGATGGGCTGCCTGGTAAAGATGGAACTAAAGGTATCAAGGTGAGGACACCGTCAGTGGTGCACCGGTCAAATACAAAATCCAATGATCCCAAAACCAGCTCTTATTATTGTTCACCAACCATATTGTGTGTTTAGGGGGAGCAGGGAGAAGATGGAGAAGTGGGCTTACCTGGCAAACCTGGGCAGCAGGGTACAACTGGTATGACAGGGCTTCCTGGAAGTCAAGGCTCTTTTGGACAAAAAGTGAGAATGATGGGTGAACAATTTGTAATGTTTCTTCTTTACTTAATTTGCTTGAGCTTAGAGAGTAAGCTTAGAAAGTCTTGATCTTATTCACAAAGTCTATAGCACAAACCTTTTTTTATATTTCAAAATGCGGGCAATTTTATTGCCAATATCAAGTGGAAATTGCCAACTCAGCTTTAATCTGCCAGGGTTGCCTCCCTTGGCGCCATAGTGCTGCCTTAATGTTTGTGTTTCCTGATCTCAAATGCCAAACTTTGCACAAAGTATTTAAACCACATCTATAAAGACCTCATATTTAAATAAATATTTTTAGGAAGTTAGTGTTGTAAATATTATATGAGTTGGCACAGTCTTAGTTTGCATGGCTTTGTCAATATAAGATTAAATTCACATGTGCATGACTGTGAGCAACACAGAGAGGCTTTATTTGTTGATATCAGGCATTTTGTCACCTCACTTCTCATGGTTAGGGAATAAAGTTGCATTCTGATTTGGTCATCTACACGCAAACATTTATTGGATTTGGACAGTTTCTTATAAGGTAAACTGTAGTTTGACTGCATCTTGTGATAATGAAACTTTCAAAATAGATTTTAAGGGTCACCATAGCCATGTAGGGTAAAAGGCACCAGCACAGTTGAGATCCGAGTTCAGTTTTTTGCAGTGGTGCTTCCTACTAAATGCAATTAGAAGTGTCTATTGGTGGGAAGCCAGTGAGGGACCATATGGCTTCTACTAGTCTGTTTGGGTGTCTGTTCAGAGGTTACTGGGTGGGATGTGTGGAGGAGGTGCATGTGTTTACGTGTGTTTGTGTGTGTTCTCCAGGGTGAGAGGGGTCTTCCAGGCCAAACTGGTGCATCAGGGAAAAAAGGCTCTATCGGCGGGATGGGATTGCCAGGAAAAAGAGGGGACCAGGGACTTAAAGGGCAACCAGTGAGCACTGATTTGTCAAATACATTTACTGTACATGACAACTTTTTTGCTTGTTCAGTGATGAAGATTACCATACGTTCTGCCCTTTGTTTACCAGGGGGATACTGGTGAACAAGGATTTCCAGGGGTGTTGGGCCTGTTTGGACCAAAGGTATGTGTGCACCTATCAAGCTCCATTCACAACCAAAATGATGACTGGCAGACCTATAAAGTTAAATTTCTCCAGCCTGAACAAAGTTCTTATCTCTTAGGCCAGACTAGTAATGGTATAGCTCTGAGACAGTAAAATTACCCAAAAAGTCATTTCTGGTTTTAACTCACCTTTTGGTTGAAGTACTTTTGTGAAGTTTGAACATCTAAAATTGTCTGGAGGTAAATTACATCATATTGTCTTCAGTAAAAAATGTATATAAAAGCTGTTAGGTATTACTGTAACATGCCCCAGGATGACATCTGCTACACCATAAGTCTGCTTTACTTACAGCACTGCTGCACTATAGATTATTGCCAGCTGAAGAAACAGAACAGGCTTTCCTGGAGTCTCACTCTTTTATTTAAAACCCTGAGGGTGATCTTGGATATTTTCCTACTGTGGGAGTTGAACAACAGTGTGAAGCAGATGAGCTTTGTGTTAGGGTTCAGTGGAGTTTATAGTAATTGTTCTAACTCAGAAGCAATGAGTAAGGATAATTAGACTAAAGTCACCAGATCAAAACGCAGGCTCTGGAACAAAGTGTTCAAACATCCCAAGTCTTGGAGTGTTATATGGCTGTAATTAACAACAATACTGACCTATTTCCAAATAAGAGGAGAGGTGAACTGTTTGCAGTAGTTTCTTATCAAACTTTTCCACTTGGAATTATTACATTAATCAAATTTAAGATGTGAGTTTCTGTTGTGGTACTATTGTGTAGTACTATGCGCTCTGTTTTAGCATTTAAGATGGCGGTTGCCACTGGCTAACTGCAGAAAAATGTGTTGAAATTGTTGCCAATAGAGGTCAACAAAAGTAATTCCTTATGCAATACCAGTTTAGCCTTTAAACCTACCATATCATTACCATTATGAATTACAAATATTTGTCTTTCTAGGGACCCCTGGGAGACATTGGCCCAGCAGGGATACAGGGACCAAAAGGACCACGTGGTTTGTTGGTAAGATGAAGATTAATGATTGTTTGGTAACTTTGTGCAGTCTTTCAGCCAATGCCGGTGCACTGAACTCTCCCAAAGTGTACACTTCCAATGAAAAATAAGTAGTGCTCCATCATATGTGTCGTCAGTCCCTAACATGTCTTTACTTTCCAGGGTATGGCGGGAGCTTCAGGCCCCGTTGGCATCATTGGCCCCAGCGGTCATCCTGTATGTACCTCATATCTCATCCTATCTGCCATGCTTTATGTGACTTCTCTCTGCTTTTTGGCACTGATGGAGTGATTCGCTGTCTTCTTTCTCTCCATCAGGGACCCCGGGGTGACAAAGGAAGTCGGGGGTCGACGGTGCGTGGCGCTGTTTTGATGAATCCTTCTCTGTCTGTACTGTGAGCACAGAATAGGATACTTAGTATGGAGACTGCATACCACTCAGCCTCCTTTGCCCTCAGCAATTTTCATTTCCTATTGTGCTCCATTGTTGTTCCACTCACAGTGACACTTAGCTGCTGTGGAATTCTTGTCAGGGTGATAAATGTTGGCTGCATGCTCATCTCAAGCTTTTAAAGAGGTTTGTTGAGCAGTCATACACAGGCATATTTCACAAGCTCACTCCTAAATGCCAACATTTATGTATGAGTTTGCTGCGTGAAAATAGGATTTGCTGTGTAAAAATAAGATTTCTGAGTGTAGGCTTGCATAGAAGCACGAGGGCAATTCAACATACAGTACATAAAGACTGTCTATTGAGTTGGTAGCACAAAGATGGTGGTGTGGTCTGCTCTCAAACTCATTCTATTATTGGGGAATTGTCCTGTCGTGAATATTGATTACTTTTTCTTTCATCTCCAACAGGGGTTACAAGGACCAAGGGTGAGTAATTATTCACCTCTCTCTGTAGCTTAATCATTCTTCTTTGCACAGGCCTGTGGTCTGCCCAGTACTAGAACATGAATTAACTCCTTTATCATCTTCTATAAAGGCCAAGTTCTAAATAATTTGAAGGCTAATGTGGTGATTTAATTTTTCAGGGACTTCGTGGCCCTCGTGGACCACCTGGACCACCAGTAAGTTGTCATGTTGTATAAGTGACACATTTCCCTTTTTGTCCTAATTCAATCTAGATGTCAGTGTCTAAACACATAATTATGCATGTTAAAAAAGGGTTCTTCAGGCATTTTCCAGAAATCAAGAGCAAGGAGAGCAAACTTTCAGAGAAGAAAAAAAGACTGGAGACACTGATTTAGAATGCACAGAAGTGTTTCGACTCTACTGAGTATTCATAATTCAAAATGTACTAATGCAAAAAAAAGTTTCATATTGTTCATTCGTCAGCTGTGGATGCAGCATCTAGTCTGCAGGAAAATCATTTGAAGAGCAAAAACTCCCTAGTTAAACTGTGAGCATATCAAGTGTGTTATTTAGAGAATGTAACAAGTTACAGTTCTGCTTGTTTTACACTGTGATCTGATTCAAATAGATGTTAGCCAGCAGCTCTTCTTCTCTGCATTATTTCCTGTGAGTTCATGCCTCATTTCCTGTGCGTTCATGATTGTTTCTGTGCATATCTGCATATTAAATGAGAATGAAAGAACCCACCACCAACGGTGGAGATTAGGATGTACAGAACTGTTTTCTGAATACACTGAGTGGCTGTTGCTACAAAAGTGCCAACAAGAAAAAGAAACACAAGTTTGTCAGTATACTTGGTGCATGTAATACAAGCTTCTCTCTTTGGTTTTCAGGGTCTTCCCAGCTCTGCCCTTGTAAGTATGTTTCTCTTTATTGTCAAGTCAGGGTTTTGGGAATGATGAAATGTTATAGTACCAACTGAAAAGTAAAAATGACCATGGTGGTGGTTACCTTATTGCCTTGCTGTCTTCTTTTGGTAGAGAAATGAGGCTCTTGGTGCTGCCTTTCAAGTCATCATCGATTCCCATGCTTCACTCAGGCCAGAGGTTAGTTTTGAAGGACAATTTGCTCATTGCAAAGATTCACTGTTGATTGTTGGGTCCTAGTGGGTATTATTAATCTCACCGAGTCTGTATAAACTTGAGCAAGTTAGAGATCCAACTTAAGTCTGTCAAAAAAGTTCTCATCTAAAAGAGAATAAAAAATAAATTGGGTTCAATTCAGCCAATGTTTATATCCAAAGCAGAACTATCAGAGCATGGATCTGCCAATGTTAGACCAGAGCACAGATATCTTCAAGACCTTGCAGCATCTCAGCACTCTGATCCAGAGTCTCAAGAACCCACTGGGAACCCGTGACAACCCTGCACGAATCTGCCGAGACCTGTACAACTGTGAACAGAGGATGTACGATGGTGAGGAGACATTTAAACTGCTTAGTCATTGCTGCACACATATCCATTCTAAACTTGTTAATTAAGAGCCGTTTCCTCCCCTGCTGCTACTCTTTGACAGGCACCTACTGGATCGACCCTAACCTCGGCTGTGCTGCTGACACTATTGAGGTGATGTGCAACTTCACTGGTGGAGGACAGACTTGCCTGAAACCTATCACAGTATCCAAGGTTCGGATCACTTCTATATCTAGCCATTTGCTTCACCTAGCTTCACCCCCAGTGAAATGTAAACTCACTTAGATGAAGACAAGATCACTTCAGGAGCTTGTTATGTGGATGAATATCAAATGCATGATTGCTTGGGTGTGCAAGTGGAGAAAGTTCTCAAAGGATTTCTCAAGTAGAAAAGCTTAGAATTTAATGTTGTTCATGTTATCATTTAAGGGACACAGCTGTTAATTTTCTGACTCTATACTATAAAACGGAGCTCTTTTTTGACGTTTAATTATTGCACTGAATCTTAAAGGGACAGTTCACCCCAAAATTAAAAATCCATATTTTTCCTCTTACCTGTAGTGCTATTTATCAATCTAGATTGTTTTGGTATAAGTTGCTCGGTGTCGAAGATATCGGCTGTGAGATTTCTATCTTCTTTTAAATATTATGGAACTAGATGGCACTCGGCTTGTGGTGCTTAAAGCACCAACATATATATTTGAATACATCAACAGCAATGTGTCTTTCCAGAAGTAATGCCCCGGTTACTCAAGATAAGCCACAGACCTGGTTGTAAGCAGTTTCATGAAGGAACTATTTTCCTTCTACCAAACTACACTCGCTAACTGTACTTTAAGCACCACAAGCAGAGTTCCATCTCGTTCCATTATATTCGAGAGAAGACAGACATCTGTATGGCTGATATCTTCAACACTGGGAAACTCGTACTAAAACAATCTAGATTTGATAAATTAATAAAGCACTACAGGTAAGAGGAAAAATAAGTATTTTTATTTTTGGGGGAAACTGTCCCCTTTAGTCCTGTTGACCAAGACCCTATCAATGCACACTCAGTTGGCAAATACCTCTAGGATCTTAATCTCTCCCTGTTATTTATTTTTTGCAACAAAACATCACAGCACACACAAGAACACAAATACAGACAGACTCAGTTCCTGCATAAACTCTAAATGAAATAATGGGGACAAGCATAATTGAAGGCACAATTTGTAACACAGATGTAACTCATTCCAATTACACAAATGTCCACACAGTGGAGTCAGTTATCAACTCCACTTTCCTAAAGCCAAGTGGCGTGTTATCTGTACGCATTTTGAGCTATCCGTGTGTATGTCTACGCTCTATACAGCGGACGGCAGTCTGCAACGTCACAGCATAAATATACACGCCACGTGGCACTTTCTAAAGCCACGTGGCGTGTTATCGCGAGGCTACGGTTGGGTTTAAGAAAAGAAGAACGGGGTTGAGTTTAGGAAAACAACAACACTAACTAACAAACTAAATCTAGTTATTCATGTTTACATCAGGATTTTTTCTGAACAAATTGTATCATTAAAAGAGCCTTATTTCTAAATTATGAATATTTGAGAAACACATTCTTGCTTTATAGTTGGAGATAGGAGTGGGTCGTATCCAGATGAACTTCATCCACCTTTTGAGCACTGAGGCTGTGCAGCACATCACCATTCATTGCCTCAACACACCAGTGTGGGCAGCAGGACCCTCCCTGCAACATTCAGCCAGGGCTGTGAGCTTCAGGGCCTGGAGAGGAGAGAAGATTCAGCCAGGCGACCTCCTGGAGCCGCTCATACCCAGGGACGACTGCTGGGTGAGCACTGCTACTTTTTTGGCACGGACTCAAAGTAGAACTTCTATGTGAAGGGTTATGTAGAACTCAGCCCTTTGATCCAACATCTACATATCCTTAAAGGAATAGCTCAACATTTGGGGACATTTGCTATCTTGCTGAGAAGTAGATGAGATGATCGATACCAATCTCATGTCTGTGTGTAAAAGGTGCCCTGTGGAGTTTTCTTGTGAACAAAGTTAAGTCTACATTCAGTGTTACCCACCAAAACAAGGTCTAACAAACATATTAAAGGCATTTCCTTTCTCATAATCCTTTTGTATATTTAAAATCCAGCATTGTTTACATCCATGTTTACTTGCTAGCAGTAACAAAACACATACATAGAAAAACAACTCCATAATGCTACTAGAGGTCAAAAACTTCACAGGGAGCCTTCAAGTATGGAGCTGAAGCCAGGAAGCAGTTAGGTTAGCAAAGACTGGAAGCAAGGGGAAACAGCTAACCTGGCTCCTCTAAAAGCTCACTAATTACAATTAACACATTCTATCTTGTTTACTTTGTACACAGCAAGAAATGTAAACAACAATTTAGGATTTTAGAGTTACATGCTGTAACAATTTCTTAGCCAGACGGAAAGAGTTTGTGGGGTTCTTGCATGTAACTGCATAAAACCACGACACTGTCAAACCTCTCAAAACGTGACGCATCCTTCACTTTCAGATCAAAGACGGCCGCTGGCATCAGACCCACTTCATCTTTCAGACCCAGGACCCAAACTTACTCCCCATCGTTGATGTGTACAACCTGCCGACCACAGAACCTGGCGCACGCTATCACCTCGAGGTTGGACCCGTGTGCTTCTTGTAGGGCCCTGAGGAAGGGCCGGGAACAATCCTCAAAGGAGTGACTGCATGGAGGAGGGTGGACGAGGGGGGAATAATGCTTCTGTGGTTTCCAGAACAACAGGACCCCCCCCCCCCCCCCTTTTCTCTCTGCAAAATATGCTTGGACTGCAGAAACAGGAGGGGGTGCCAGAGAAAGAAGGCCCATTGAAAATGCAGAGATAAGACTTTTAGCACTAATCAGCCTATGGAAAACAATTATTAGCTTCTTTTTCAGAGACTTGTTTGTGTGATACAAGACCTGAACCACCCTTTTGGAAGAAAGTAATATGAACGTCTCTCACTCTGTCATCTCTCGGACCATGTTGTATTATATTTTCTTCACGGTCTGCTAACCTGATTTTGCAAAAACCTAAAACGTTCAAAAGAGATCTGTACAGAAATATGGAACAGTTACATCTGCAAATGCAATAACTCCTATTTGAATGTTTAAGTATTATTTATACATGTGTATGTACTGTATATTGTAATATAAAGTGCAATAGTTATTGTTCCACAGCCTTTAGGCATATACAGTATCAACATCATATCACTCATTCAGGTATACAGTGTGCCTCAGACACACAGGTGCACTGTCTCCAGGTAAATCTTTTTTTGAGCCTCTTAATAAACTGTCTAGTGCTGAGTTTATACAGATATCCTTACACAAACTGCTGTGTGGTACTTTCCATGTTAAAATGGATCGAAGCTTTCCACAGTGTGAACCGAGAAAAGTGTGTCACGATGCTACCTCGAACTGCACCTCTTCATCTCGCAGCAAACAAGACGTTACCGGATATAATCTGGGACGACACAGAGGTGACACCTGGTGCTGCAACAGTTGACACTCGTATGATAAACTCTTGTCAGCTCTCACTAAAGCTATGTCTGTGCTTTATGAAAAAGGGAAGGTTGTAAAATATACACACAGGCCAAATTCATTAAATTATATTTTCGAACTAGTATTTTAACGTTTTCAATATTCTTTGTACTGTCTGACACAGAGTCTGACACTATAGGTTAAGGTTTTTTTTTATCCGTCAAAATGTACATTCCTAATTATACAACCTTTATTATCTACAGTGGATTCTATTTCAATTCTGTTTGGCTTTTCAGTTCAAAACCAGTCACCAACGTCATATTTTAATCACATTTTTGAGTCATTTTGAGCCTAAAGGATTCTAGTCTGTAAGTGTTTTTCTGTGCTAAACAATTAACTGTATTTTAGGACATTACCATCCTTATTATTTACTGTTTATGCATTTGACACTCAAAGGTGCAGAAATGGCGGTTGGTCCTGCCAATCTATAAACTCAGAGGATTTCTTACAATGCATAACACTACTCCAGTTAATGAGCTTACAGTGTTTGGTCTGTACAGACATTTTATGCTGCGAAAATGAAGTCGAATGACTCAACAGGTAATTCAATAAAAGTCTGAAACCTTTGTTGATAAGCAGATTATTTTTAAAGAATAATTCGTAACAAAGTGGTAAAAGAAAATGCATTTAAACTGCCTATTTCTGGCAGTGCGTTTTAGCTTCATTTCACACCTGGAACTGTCAAATCCTATCAACTCCCCCCACTTTTAGTGGCAATAGGGGGGATTTGTGATACAAAAAACACAGGAAGACTTAGAGGTTGAAAGCACTATATTAGCAGACTTCTTACATACATGATCTTATCTCGGGCACATGGCATGGCGGCCCCCATCGATGGGTAGGTTGACTCCAGTTATGAAGCTGGCAGCATCAGACGCCAGGAAGGCGATGCCGTGGGCCACTTCCTCCACCTCCCCTGGTCGACCGAGGGCATGGGTCTGCTTACACTTTGCAAGAAACTGCCGGTGAAAGACACTCAATGTAACTTTGACACTAGTCTCACATTGCCAGACCTTCCTCCACAGCGCTGCCGAGGAGGGTCTGGCTAGTCCACACAGCATTCTGTGACGGGAGAAAAAACGTGCTCTCGTTAATTGGCATGTCTTTAAACCAATCACAATCGTCATCGGCAGCGCTATGCGGCGGATGGAGCCCTGCTGCCGTGCAAAATAGCCTCAGGAAGGAACTTGTTTTTGTCCTCATAAATCGACCAGAGTTTAAAACGCTAACACAAAGAAACCGGAAGGTAACGGACATCCGGCCAAAAAGAAGGACATTAGGCACAATTTCCGAGGACATAGACTACTTTGACACAAGGCTGACAGACTTACAATGTTGTCTTCTGTGCTATTTGATGCCAGGATGAAGGAATACCTATGTTTTAGTGGCAACATGCAGTATTGACATGATGTGTTACCTGGGCATACTGGTCCTCATCTAGTCCTGCTCTCTTGTGGACATCTGTGATGATCACACCAGGGCTGAGAGATGCAGCAGGAGCAAGGATATTATGGTGCATCACACATTTTATTTCCAACAGAAACAACTGATATCAATGCTTTTTAAAGTTAGTATTAATTCATAGGATGTGTGTTAACTAAACTTTAATTGTTGGAAATTTGTGTTTGGTAGATTATTTCTCTGTGGTAACAATGCTTTTTGGCCTGTTTAGTTCCCTTTCAAATGGTGCCCCTCTTGTAAGGAACATGCATTTGTGGGATGAGCAGCAGCGCTGAGTATGTGGGTTGCGCCCATGAAAAATTTGCCAAATCTTCTCTACCAATGCCAAACAGCTTATTCTGCCATTGACTCCTTTGGTGGATTGGATGATTGAAGTTTGAAGAAACAAGACATATTGGCAATTTAACAACTTATTCATTTCACAAACGGGAGCCTCAGTAGCGTGTGGAAGACCCATAAACAGCCTGGCCCCTCCTCCTCATGCTGGTCACCAGCCTGGTCACACACTGCTGTGGGATGGCATCCCATTCTTCAACCAGCATTTGTCGCAAGTCAGCCAACGTGGTTGTGTTGGTCACTCTGGCACGAACAGCGTGCCCAAGCTGATCCCACAAGTGTTCAATGGGGTTGAGGTCAGGACTGCTGGCAGGCCATTCCATCCTCTCCACTCCCACATTCTGAGGTAGTCTCTGATAAACCCCGCCCTGTGGAGGATAGAGTTCGGTCCCAGACTGTGGAGATATGGGATTGCCACTGGCTGCAGAATCTCATCTCTGTATCTCTCTGTATTGAGATTGCCTCCAATGATGACAAGCCTCAAAACAAGTGTCAATAGCAACTGCAAAATAACCTGTTTGGCATTGGCAGAGAAGATTTGGCAAATTTTTCATGGGTGCAACCCACATACTCAGCGCTGCTGCTCATCCCACAAATGCATGTTCCTTACAAATGGGGCACCATTTGAAAGGGAACTAAACAGGCTTTCTAACGGTATAAGATGTATTGCCAAAAAGCATTGTTACCACAGAGAAATAATCTACCAAACACAAATTTCCTTACTTTTTGTGCTAAGTTTAATTGTACATATCCAAAATGAATGAATGGGCAGGGAAATATGAATGAGGTCAATAACTGATACCATGAAAATACATAAGATTTTTCACTAAAACACTTACCAGACAGAGTTCACTCTGACTTGCTTTGATGCCAGCTCTGAAATACAAAAGGATTTTTTTTATTCATATTGTAAACTTTTACAATGCTGAACATACAATATAAAGAGACAAAATGGCTCACTCACCAAGCGCTGTACAACGTGTGAACTGATCAATGGCAGACTTGGACATGCAATAGGCCAGCACACCGGGGAACTACAGAGAGAAAACAGTGTGGGGCAACATGTAGAGGAAAATACAGTATGTGGCCAGCTGCTTAATACCCACTGATCTCTGTCCATTGACGCTGGAGACATTGACGATGGAGCCTTTGGTCTTGATCAGGTGGGGAACACATAGGTGAGTCAGGTGGTACACAGTTCTGGAATATGAAACAAAAGTTAGGGGACAATCTAACTGAAATGAACAGAAACATACTTGAACATTAAATATCAAGTTGGGAAGTAAGTAATACTAGTCTTGTGTCCTCTCGAGGCTGTAAAAGGACAATTACTTCCTAACATCTGTGATGGGATTCACCAGCAGGATAACAGCAGTATCACGCCTACATTCACACATTTAGATTAGTTGGTCTTTGATTGATCTAGTGTCCCTGGTCGATTTATGATAACGAGGCCTGATGTCCTCTATAGCGAAATCCGTGGGTGAGCACAACATAAATTATAGTTCACGTCTGAGATGCAATTCTGTATTATTAATCTTCACATTTGTTTGCAGCACATCTGAATGTAACACATAACATGTAATGCAGTGATACATTTGAGATGTCCTTTATGAGATTATATGAACTGCAAAACTACAGATACCACTTAAAATGGACACTATGTCTTTGTCTATATGAGTGTCTTGCAGTCATGCCCCATAGTGTAACCATACATTGTTTAAAAAAAAAAAAAATAGCCACTCTAGATTCAGTCAAGTATGTTACACATAGTCTGCATACAGTGATATTCATAAAAAACTAACAGCACATATGAATCTTTTTTTTTTTATAAAAATGCTCTTTTTCTTAATTTACATCTCCCTTATTATCGTGGCACTCAAAACATTTGGTTGTTTTTGCACAATTATTAAAATAAAACACATTTTACAGTTTTGTTCAGGTGCTGACGTAACTAAAAAAAAATGAAACATAACATATGTATCTATCCCAAATCCTTTTTGATATACAGTAAATCACTTCAGCCAACTTCCAATTGAATGCTACATTTAAGAGCCATCTCATCTGACATATCCCCGCCACTGCACCCGTTCTCCTACTGTAGACTCAGCAGTAATATGTCTCTATGGTGTTATAATGCCAGGTGTTTGAAATCCTACCTGACATTGATGTTCATGATCCTGTCATACTGAGCCAGGTCTGTTGTCTCTATGCTGCCCATGGCCAAGATACCAGCGCTGTTAACGAGGACATCCAGCCGGCCGAAGTGAGCGATAGTTTGCTCCACGGTCTTCCTCACTGTCTCCTCATCAGTAAGGTCTCCAGGAACAAGCAAAGGCTAGTAAAAACATACACTCATTATTTCATTATGTTCCATCCATAATGGCATTTTTGTTTCAAAAATGTATTCACACAATACAACACAAATGACTTTGTTAAAGGCAGTAATGTGTGGATGGTGAAGTGAGCTTGATTGCAAGTCTTCAATTGTAATTGTATGTCTTATGTATACTTTATATTGTGTAATGTATTTACATCCTGCATATGCCTGCATATTTGACATTAAACAAATGTAATTTAGTTTGTTCCAGTGTTTCTAAATATATATTTGGCCACAGTGGATTGTGGGATGAGCACAGAGCATATTTTAAAGCATTTTTTGTTTGTTTTTAATATTACATAAGCAAACTTAAAATATGCTGTGCTCATCCCACAATGCACTGGGGCCAAATATATTGATTGCAGGCCTATCATACACATTCGGACTTGTATCACCTGGCAACTAAATGTGCGAGGCTCTGGTAATTGTTTGTTAGTTTACTTATTTATACAAACGCGACGCCACGCCAAACTCTATTAAAAAAAACACACAAGTGTAGGATCTTAAAAAACGTTCTCTCTTCATATTTAGGCTTCTCCTGTCCACAAGACACTACATTCAACAGAACTTTGACAGTGTCAGCATGTTAAACTGTATCTATATAAGAGTTACCTCGGCAGCTCCACAGTCAGTGCACTGTTTGGCTATTTTTTGTAGGTTTTCCACGTCGCGGCCGTTAAGGGCCAGCAGAGCTCCGAGCTTGGCGAACAGGACGCTCGCGCCTGCCCCAATGCCCGAGCTGGCACCCGTTATCAGGGTCACTTTCCCCTTCAGGGAAGACACCTGGAACACATATCCACTGTCAGGTGTCCACACAGTAACGCTGCCTTAAGTAAAATAACTGTAATTTAGTTCATACTGGAAAAGTAATAAAGCAATGATAAAATGCACGGAAACAGTAAAAAACATGTACTTACTTTGAATACATCGTCTGAAGCCATGGTTTCTGCGGGCTTTTCATGTAGTTTGCAGGAACACGAAACTGCTACAAGTAGGGCTACTGTTGCGACATTATTCGTCCACTACTGATGACGTAGTACGTATTTACTGATTTGTAGTTCATATACGACAACACTGCACCTCCTTTTGGACCTCCAACCAAGCGTTGAGCATTTTGTCTTTTTAAACATTTGAAAATACTAATTTTTGCAAGCAGAAAACGTTTTGAAAGAACACTAAAAACAGGGTTATAAAAGTTGTTTTTAATGCAAAACATTGACAATTTATTTACATAGCCTATCAAGAAAAGAAATAAAGGATCAGAATATGTATAGCAGTGCTGTAGAACGTCGTGCGTGTTTTTTTGGACTGGATTGTGAATGTAAAGATGGGTCTAAAGGGGATTCAAAATGTGTCTTAAATAATCATCATACCTAGCTAGAAACTGGAGAAAGCACACCCCGAAACATTCTACAGGATGCAAAAACTGGCACTACTCCGTGGACAGAGACTAAGGTGTTGACTTCTTTAAACCAGTATTTTTCACCCAAATTACATTCAAATTCTGGGTCATTACTATCAGAAAATGATGATATAAAAACAAATCAGCATTTTACAGTTTCAGAGTTTCAGTGTCCTGTTCACTGTTGCCATCTGTGGGCTTTCTCTACAACTTTCTAGCCTCTGACAAGTTATCAATTTTTACTGCGGCTAGCTAAATTACACTGTATCAATAGACTTATTGGAAACATCACTGCCCAAGTTTTGTGTTAAAGGCCTATCTGCACATTTGAAGAGGAAGCCGTCTATCCAGCAAAAGGGTTTGCGTGAATGGTCACATCCTTTATCCGGGTTTCAGTCAGTGGTCGGAACGTCTTTTCATTGACAGGCAGTTTCTCCAGTTCATCCAGTGTTTCCAGGCCATCTATAATCCTACATGTTGAAGAGAGTAAGATGTCAGCTCAGCACCAATTATAGATTATATTTTAGTCAATCAGTGACCAGACTGATCTCATGAAGTGGCGTATGTAAGACACGCCAATTAGTATGCCATTATTGGCGTGTTATCAAGACGCATACTCGCTTTATAGCGTGTTTATCAATGCCGTTTGGCCTCCATTGACTTACATTACTTTGCGATTGCGTGCGATTTGACGCCGTAGCGAGTAGTATGAAAGGCCGAAAAGCCGCGTAGCGAGGTTGGTCAGGGTAAACACAGAACTTTCACCCAGGAGAGCGGGGATCATGTCCTGCGTGTGGCATTTCCTTTCCACGTTTGTTTTCCTAAACCCAACCCACGTGTGACGTTTCCTAAACCCAACCGTAGCCTCGCAATAACACGCCACGTGGCTTTAGAAAGTGCCGTGTATGTTTACGCTGTGACGTTGCAGACTACAGTCCGCCGTGTACAGCTTAGACATACACGTGGATAGCTCGACATGCATACAGATAACACGCCACTTGGCTTTAGGAAAGTGGTGTGTATGTTTACACAAAGTCATGATGTCATGTTGCAGGAACTGTCAAGCACACACTAGTCTAAATCCACGACGTTCCACTTCCGGGATTGCTCCGTTGCCACCGGAAATTCCGCTGGATTTCACTCTTTTCGGCCAGATGTCCATTTCCTTCCGTTTTCTTTTTGTTGGAATTTTAAACTCTAGTGGATTTATGAGGACTATGGTTAACTGCTCCTCAGATCTCTGCAGGGTAAATTGAGACTGCTAGCTAGACTATCTGTCCAATCTGAGTTTTCTGTTGCACGACTAAAACAACTTTTGAACGTACAGGTTTCACCACAACAAGTTCCTTCCAAGGCTATTTTTGCCCTCCTCGCAGCGCTGTGGAGGAAGGTCTGGCAAAACGAGACTAAGCACACACTAACCAACTGTCAAAACAAATAAGCACCATTTATCTGTTTAAAGGTTACGTACTTTCCAAACACTGTGTACTTCATGTCTAGATGGGGCTGTTTGGCATATGTGAAGAAAAACTGGGAGCCATTTGTGTTGGGGCCATTGTTTGCCATTGAGACCACTCCTCTTACATTATGCTGAAATACAAGAAAGCAAAAGAACACAAGTTACAATGTTTATGATTAAAATATTAAGTAAAACTTCTTTCTGATGTAGTCAAACAAGCTGGAGTTAGTAGGTACTTACTTTAAGGTGTTCACTGTACTCATCTTCAAATTTGCGGCCCCATATACTTGTTCCTCCTTTGCCTGTGCCTGAATGGTTTTATCAAAATACAGGAATCAACGAACAGAAAGTGAGAACGTGAATTTTGACATCTCAGTGTTGAAATGCAACAGATGCAACAATCCCGTACCTGTGGGATCTCCAGTTTGAACCATGAAACCTTTAATATTGCGGTGAAAGACACAGCCGTTGTAGAACCCACTGGCACACAACGCAAGAAAGTTCTGTAAATAATAATAATAATAAAAAAGTTAGGATATGCCATAACTTTGTTGGGTAAAAGACGGGCCTTTAAAATTACAGTTACGTTAGACTTATTATCCCAAAGGGTGTCTGCAATGCATTTTCTACTAAATCGTACACAAACATTAACATTTTTGCAGTATTTGTAATAATACATCATATACAAACAAGGAATATTAAAGAGACAAATTCCATACCCTTTCTGAAAGAACAGAAACCAGCAGCCAAAGAGGTGGAGCATGTAACGCTAACTGTAACGAGGCTAGGTTGACTCACCTCGCATGACTTCGGTGCCCGTTCACAAAACAATTCAATTTTAATCTCTCCTAGATCTGTTTGAAGGGTAACAGCCTGCAACATTTACAAAATAAACACAATCATTAACGTTAACGTTTAAGAGGCACATTGAGCAGTTAGCCTGTTAGCCAGACTGCAAAAAATAAACACGTTCACAAAAAGGAAGTTTCTGGACTGGCTCCGATAAAAACGTATTTGCGTTAATACACATCATTAGTTCATTGCTTCTTAAAGTGTTTTTGTTATTTTCATGATGACAGATATCTACAGTACACGTTCACTATCAAATTTACCATTTCAAACGTTGCGTCTACGACGAAGTGTGCCGCAGAAACATGTCCGTGTAGGTGCTGTAGGACAGCAATGAATGGTTCCGTAAGAAATGTACGGTCACACACATGGCAAAATGAAGTGACGTAGTTAGAATTATACTGTTACACTGTACTGTGCCAATTAGTGAGCTATATACATACATTATGGAGATGTGACCTGAGCACGGAGCTGTTAAAGCTCAATAGAAACAGCAAGAACCATGCAGTCTCGGCAGAGAATTAACACTTGCCAAGTTTAACCAACTATTGGGCCCAGGTAAAAAATTCTAGGCCGTTATGTTTCTGACATTTGTGACGCCTTTTTTCACAATTTGTTTTTACTTTTTCCAACGTTTTAAATTTTTCTTCTACACATTTACAGCGCTTATTTCTATGTCCAATATTTTATGATATAAAACAAAAATTTAAAACGGGCCAATGTGACCCGAAGTCAACATAAGGGTTAACAGATTCTCAACCCAACACCAAAATACAACAGACAACAGTCATTTGAAACATTCAAACACTTGCCAAACAGACAAAGACAAATTAGGTCAACCAAGATTATTTTATTTTACCTCTAGTTGATGGTGTCCAGGAGAAGATGAGAAACATACAAACAGAATACTCACTGCCACATCATTCATGTCAATACGGATACACTGATCTTTGAAAAAAAAAAAAAAAACATCTTTGGCAACCCAACACCGCATGAAGCCAACTTTCATCAACTATGATTGGATTTGATCTGGGAAAATAATTTGTACCCACAAATAATGATTTTAAGAGGAGAAATTTTGCTCAATTCTTACATGGTCATTGAGTAAAACACAGAATCAATGTTAAACCAAGTAGTTTCTTTAAAAACACAAACATTTTCTTTTAAACCAGCAGTTAATATTAAACACACCAAACTAGAAAAGAATGTATAGAAATGCATATAAAACTGTAACTGTATAAAACAATGGTTTAAATTAATAAAATACTAGGTGTCATAAAAAACAGGCAATCAACTCAAAAAAATAAGTGAGTAGTACTAGCTGGTTTCCTGAGAAATGTAGTCATATTGTAATAATAAAATAGCTGTCCAAATGAAAAAAATAAAGTTAGTCAAAATTATAAAAAAAAAGGAGAAAAAACAGAACACAAAGATTAACAATAACTTTGAGATAAAAAAAGCTATTCCATTTACTGATACCACTTTACTAGCAACCTACACTTTGCATTTTTAATGTACTGACCATTTATTTGTAGTGCTCACTGAAAAACTTTACATTGGACATCATGTTCTCTGCTGTCAGTCTTAAAGGGGTGATAGAATGATTATATAGGGTATTTCACACTGTTCCTTAAGGTCTCCTAATATGGTATGTAACATTGGTTGGGCTGAAAATTGCCCGATTGTTATTTTAACTACCCTGTGTATATGGCCCTATTTGTAAAAAGAGCTTTTCTTCCAAATATGGTATGCTAATGAATATTTAGATGAGCTGCGCGCTGAATGGTTTGAGCGAACCACATACAAACACATTGGAGACAAGACAGCAGGTCTCATATTTCAGACACTGCAATGTTTCGTTACTAGATTCACTTCTGAGACTTTCTTTATGCGAGAAATCAACTATATGAAGCTCAAATATGGGCCGTTTTACGAAAATTGATGGCTAATTGCAAATTTGGTAAGACGTGTCGGATTACAGGAGATTCACACAGTCTAACGAGACAGCGGCAGACCCGCTGCACTCCATACCCAGGAGTAAGTCACAGTTTCTGGGTTACTGGACTACCGGGGCACGGGGCTCCGCAGAGCTGGCCGGCTGCCGGCATAAGTATCGTATATTTACAGTTTGAATTTCGTCACACCACTTATAGAACAAGTCTTACAAAGCTAACGCTTGTGTCTAATTTCAATTTAATGCATTTTTGTGAATAGGAGGTGTTTCGTTAGCTGTCCATCAATCCTATGGTTAGCTAAAGATCGAGGCTAGCTAGCTAACTACACTTTCGGCATAACTATAATTTATTTACAGTTTGAATTTCGTCATGCCACTTATATAACAGCTACCCTAAGGTCTCACAAAGCTAACGCTTGTGTCCGATTTCAATTTAATGCATTTTTGTGAATTTGAGGGGTGTCGTTAGCTGCTGGTGTCCCTTCAATCCTATGGGTAAATATCGCGGCTAGCTGCAGGCCCTGGAGCTCCGTCAGGGCCTCGGCATTTGGTAGTCCAGTAACCCAGAAACGGTGACTTTGCGCGGGTATGGAGCGCCGCAGGCTTCCGGTCGTGACGGAGATCCATCTAGCTCACAGCGAGCCGGGCGAGGCAGCACCGGCCGCTGTCATGTTAGCCTGCTGAGCTCCTGCTGAACTGCGACACACAGTCGGACAAAATTTGCAATTAGTCATCAATTTTCGTAAAACGGCCCATACTTGACCTCTACATAGTTGATTTCTCGCATAAAAAAGTCTCAGAAGTGAATTTAGTAATTAAATAGTGGACCTCTGGAGATCTGCGTGACCTAGCTAGATTCAGAAGACTAAGCTGACCTCAGGTCAGTGGTGTAGCCTATGCAAATGTTGGGGCGTGACAAAGACTAGGAATTGAGGAGTTGAGGTCAACTTTTAGCTTTGTTGAGATTCGCCCGTTTTCAGCAGCATTTTCAAATTGTGAGATTTGCAGAGGAAAAGGGTGTCAATGGGATTGTGAGGTTCTATGTATGTCCTATTTACCCTCCAAGCTGTCGTTTTTCAACTACGACAAGGTAAAATCGTTTTTGCATTCTATCACCCCTTTAATTAGGATAGTTAATTGTCCTAATCTGTAGGGTATTGCTGAGGTGTTCTGGATGTCATTTAAAATGTTCCAGATGGAACTTAAGATAAATCATTTTTTTAGAACTTCTCATGGAAAAACAAAGTATTTACCTTAAGTCAAATAAAAAGAGTAGTTCTAAAAAATAAACTTAAAATGCTTGATACTGATACCATTTTAATATCAAGGCTAGCAGTCATTCAGTCAAACCTTTCCAGACAGAATACATACAAAACATGTGTAGTATACCATTATTTGCATTCACCTAAATGTAACTTGTGGGAGAGGTGCTATAGTGCAAAAGCATTCTCAGGGACCTTCCTCTTATCTACTTAACTTGAAATTCTCCCAATCATCTTAGTTATTTGAATGTGACACAAAGAATGCCCATGCACATTAGAAAACTACATCACTACTAATGTTTACATAGTATAAATAAAGGCAATATTGCACAATATAGCATAGTTAAACGTTACTAAAATAAATGTACATACCTCAAACTACTCGCTTTCAACCCAGTTACTGTACTGTATAATGCTAGTGTCCACGTTTCTTTGCAGTTATGTTTATAAAAACAAAGCACTGATATATTTTTGTTCTTGGGGTAAACACGAGAGCCCATATTGTGTGTTGTGCTGTGTCAGACCTGTGCATTGATCTTGAATTCCACATTTTTAGCATGGTGCTGCTTACTGTGGCAAAACACGAGAGCAGAAAAGTCACACTCAGGCAAAAAGTATTAAACATTTCTCAACAAACTAACACACTTTGAAACCCGAGAAATAAATAACAATTAAGATGACCTGTCCTGAAAAGTATGAAGGCCCATTTATGACAGGAAAAAAATTAAGAATGATGAAAAATAAAGATCTCCTACGAGCAAAAAAATTCATCAAACAATTAAAAAAACTAAAACATTTCCATTCACCAAATGAGCCTTTCACTTCCATAATTAATCAAATAAAGATATAAACCAACCGCTAAATTTCTAGATATCTTTTAAAAATGTTATGGATCATTTTAATAATAACCCTAATGCCCTTTTGACTTTTACAATAGTAGTTGTCCGTAATAGAAATAAAAGTTAGCACAGCTAATGTGACAATGTGAGGCTACAACAAAAAATATCTCAATCACATTTGGGACACCATATGGATCTTTTATTTGCCCAAATTGATTACTGGTGTCAAGTATGATCACTTGTGAAAATTCCACAGAAAGTGATATAATGAAACATCAGAGCAAAATATATATATAAAAAAAAAAAAATCAGCAAAACTGTCCTATTAAAAAGGTCCAATATGTAGTATATTTACTGTAATAAATCCAAAAATGACCCCAATGCGTCATCAGATATTAAGGAAACAGTTAGCTAAGTTGAAATACTATCTTTTCTGACAACAATGCTAATGCCAGTATTTTCTCCTTTTGAAATTTCCGTTCCATGATGGAATTTCTGCCCAGTTTGACAGCCAGGCCGGGTTGCCAGATATATCTGTAAAAACGTAAACCCAGCGCGCTACAGCTGTAACATTAGGACAGCCATGAAAGCAGCAAACAAATAAACGGGATCAACAGAGATAAATTCTACCAGACCTAAAAAAAAAACCCGGCATGTTTCTAACAGTTGCGTGACCAGAGACGTTACAAACCCCGGGAAAATATTGGAGATGTATTTGAAAGATGGAGATAGCTTAGAGCCCAAAAGGACGCAGAGTTGGCTAATTTCCTCCTGAACAGCATTAGCTTCAGGCTACCTTATCATGGCTACTAGGGACGGGCATTTTATTTAATTTCAACATTTGTGTAGTCACACTGAATTATATAGCTAGAGCACCCAAGTTGGTTACTCGCAAAACCAAATTTAGAAATAGCCAGTAAAGTGAGACCGACTGGTCCTGGCTAATGCCGCTAATGCCACCATGCTAACCCTGCTAAGATTACCGGAGGACCAGGCAAGCGGGCCGCGGCTGTTTACAACGTGTAGCCTGTTCAGCGACCTTAGCCGACAACGGTGAGTTATTTTAAGCCAAGAGAGTGGGGCTGTAAATTGGGAAGAGAGGACCGTGAGTTTGCAGTGTGTTTAGCGATTGTTAACGTAATTATAAGCCAATAAAGTGTGTTCAGTCAGGTGGAGATGACGGCAAGGTAGTGTTATTTTTAGTGGTTCCTACCGTAATTCTAAAGCCAAGGAAGTGTCTGTCAGTTGGGTACAGAGCTCTACGTGAGCACGGGCTTCTATGACTGTCAATATAGCCAGCATCTAACGTTAGCTACTCCGCTGTGCTGTGAAGTAATGTCTGGCTATGTGAGACAAGCGTCTAGCAACATTGTTGGGGATGCTCTTCAGCACACTTTGGAGGAGGGTCTGGCAAAGCAAGACTATGGATGCTGCGGTCTCAGCCTGGCAACCTCTGTGAACTTCGAGTCTGGGGAGGAGGGGGCGGGGGAGACGACTCTCCCCAGTAGTTTGAATTTGTACTGTAGTAACTATTTTAAACACTAGCTGTCAGTATTACATATTGCACCTTTAATCTTTCTTGCCAATGAAAAATTCATTTGTGGGAATTACAATTTTTCTTTACATTCAATGGAACGTAGCTTTACACTTTCTGAAGTAAAAGCTAAAATTTTACTACGATGGAGTTTGAAGAAATGGCCATTTTGGACCTTGTTGCATTGATAGTTAACTTTATTTATCCTCGTGGGGAAATTAAGGTTATTGGCATTAATTAAGGCATTGTTCTTTCACATACAAAAATTGGATTACATTCCATATTTTCTTCACTTTGATGAATCCAATAGAGTAATTTCAATAGTTTTAGATTAAAGATGGATGTAATATAATGCATAGGTGAACAACACTTACACTGAACATTGCATAAGTGTGTATGTCCGGCAGTCTGTCATTAAAATATCTTGAGAACCGTTCATCAGATATACTTCACACATGGCTGGTGCATTGCTCAGTACCAAATGACAGGGTGTGTCAAATTTGGTGCAGTTTGGACACAGGACATGTTCAATATTAATTGTGGAAACTGTGAATAAACCATAGGGAGTGCTCTTGCAGCAGCAGGGGCGGGGCTTCAGGGCTCTGTGGAATGACTCGAGCAGGGGTCCGTTTCAGAAAGCAGGTTTAGTGAAAACTCTGAGTTTGTTAAAAGTGAGATGAGGGAAACTCTGGGTATTCTGTTTCAGAAAGGTTAATCAAACCTGAGAGAGAGGGGTAACTCCAGCCCGCTTCAGAAAGAGAGGAAACTTAACCTCAGAGTCAGTTACTATGGCGCTTTTCCATTACATGGTACCTGCTCGACTCGCCTTTTTTGGTTTTCCATTACGAAAAAAAGTACCTGGTACCCGCTAACAGGTACTTTTTTTAGTACCACCTCCGTCGAGGTTCCAAGCGAGCTGAGGCGAGCCGAAAAGGTGACGTGAAAGCGACAGACGGGGGTGTCCTGAACAAACCCGCCATTTTTAAATAGTTTAGCCAGCTGTGTTTTTTTTTGCTGCCTCCAGCTTCATTTGAAACAAAATGTGTCTTCTGGTTGTGGCAACAACAACACACTTCGACGTTCTGTGTGTGTGTCGCGTTCGGTCACGGCAGTTTACTACGGCGCCGTTTGTTTTACAGTTCTGCGGAGGCTCCAGGCAGATATTTCGCCGTAGCGCACACACACACACACACACACACACACACACACACACACACACACACACACACACACACACACACACACACACACACACACACACACACACACACACACACACACACACACACACACACACACACACACACACACACACACACACACACACACACACACACACACACGCTACGGCGAAAACTCTGCGTGGAGCCTCCGCAGAACTGTGAAACAAACTCAAGTGGCCTGATGTTTATACTTATGCGCTGGTGTGTGCGTCGAGCCGGCATATATGGTAACTGAGCCTGTGAACCTAACCTGGTCGCGAGCAGGTTTTCTTCAATAAACCTTGAGTTTCTCTCAGCCTCCTCCCTCTGACACAGCGCGCTTTCATTTCCTCATTCATTCATTCAGTCTGTATCAGGCACATCTTAGCGCAGTTTGTTATCTGCATGAATAAAAAACAAAAAACAAAACAGGGTTGGTATATTAACTATGTTTTGCAGACTATTTTTCTCAAAACATGGCATTTCCTTTTGTCGATAATCCCGTTGATGAAGTTGTATTACTTTGCTAATAGATGTAGCCTATTTTCATTTTCAGATACTACCCTACCTATTTGAGCGGTATCATTATGTAGCCTACATAACCTTATCTGTCCTCATATCACTAACGTCACCCATCGTGGACATGCTCTATATCCCAGCACATTCTTTGTGTCACGTTACGTTTTTCTGCAAACGGCAGTTTTCTTTACAACACTGGTGATGCGGAGTGTATTAGTAAAGCCACTAGCAAAGCACCGTCAGAAGAGCGTCACTTGCCCTGAAACTTTTTTCAGTTCCAAAGTATTGCAGGTGAATGATGTAAACCCTTTGAAATAAAAGATTATGAATTATAATTCTGTTAATGATGGTGCTGCAGCCTCAGTACCTAGTACTTTTCACCCGCAGGATTGCACCTAAATGAAATAGATTATAGGTTCAATACCATTTCACCAGTAATATTATACTTATGATTAAATATGATATTAATACACTATATTGGAACTTACGCATTTACTCTAGCAGCAATTTTCTTCCACGCAAATTCTCTCTTTTGCAGCAGCCGCTGTGTTGCTTTTTTAACGAAATATATGTTCAAACTCGCTGTATGTGCGCATGAGTATTTCCGCCGACCAGTATGTTTGTGGTTGTTGCCATGGTGAATCGTAGTATCATGGCTCTATTCATGCTGCCTTTTTATAGTGGTGGTGCACGCGCATGAACCTACTCTGAGTTGATTGAACAAACTCAAATCAGCTGTTCTGGAACCGAAAACTCATCTCAGGGTAAATCAACTCAGAGATCAGGGTTAGACTCAGAGTTTGTTTAACCTCCTTCCTGAAACAGGGCTCTGGTCTTCACCTGTCTTGTCTTCTGCTGTTGTAATTTTGGTGCATGGGGACAGCTAAGTAAAAACAAACTGATGGAGTCAACAAAAAGTTGAAAAGAAGATAAAAAGTTGAAAAACTGCTTGCCACAAAGTCCTGCTCTGAGCTGGTGTCTCTATCAGCAGAATTCCAAGGAAAAACAATGAAATAACAACAAGAAGAAAAATAACAACGCAGCTCCAATTACTGGCCAAATGTACCGGGAAAAAAATATTCTGTCTAAGCATCTCCTGTAACTTGGAAAACACATAATCCACCAAAGAGCACAAGTATTATTTTAAACACACACACACACACACACACACACACACACACACACACACACACACACACACACACACACACACACACACACACACACACACACACACACACACACACACACACACACACACACACACACACACACACACACACACACACACACACACACACACACAACTTTGTTTGTCATTCATGTGAAATGGACAGAAAGGAAGTGCAGTCCGAGGCAAGAGTTAATGTTTTTTGGATGTTTAGATGAGCGGTTCTCGAGAAAGCTGCAAGCAGAAATACCACAGGTCGAACAATCAACCCGTTTAAAACATGCACGTTTTTTAAAGGGCACTGCACTAGTAATAATAATCCTCCAAAGTTATAATAACAAACTGAAATTAACACAAGGCCAGGTGTTTAGAAAACATATTGTAGGATATTTTACATGTACGTTTTACTTGTTATTTGCAGACAATAACACTCAACTATCGGGGCATACAAGTAGGCCAGTGCTTACTGTATACCAGTCAGAAAGGGTAAACCAATCCAGTGTTTCAGGTAAGCATCTGTATTAATCTAAACCCATTACTAATATCTGGAGGGACCATTTTAATGTCAACATTGTGTTCTCCTGTATAAGCGTCAGTTTAATTATTTTGATGCAGACATGACTTCTCATTAAAAACCTTTTCAGCACTGAATAGTATACTGACAGTACGGGTTAGGTATCTGCGTAATGATAAGATGCCATCAAACCCTGCACTCTGCCAAAGTGGCTCCATGTAAGGATTGCACTCTCTAGTCTAATACCACATGTTGTACTGCCAACAACAGACAACTCATCAGTCTCTACAGCACTTGCACTCCTAACAGTCTCCTCAATGACCCTCTCCCTTACACCTTATACAACACCCTCTCAGACACAAGAATCTCAGAATCCATAACCTTGCTTGACATGACTTATTAGTTATCCCTGATTTGTTATTTATTGTTATACGTTCATTTTAATTTCAAACCAAGCACACATGAAGGTATTTGAGGGCCATGGTCTTCCCTCTGCAGCAGAAAAACAATGACAAGGGAGTTAGTATTTAGGTTGTGTCAGTGCTGGACAAACGAGATGGAAAGTTAAAAGACATGGAACGGCCACTATTCTAACTCAAGGATTGCTGACTTGACTGTATAGTTTGCTTGTAATTGCTAAGTCATTCCCTATAGACCAATATAACATTTGGTAATTTAATTAGATGACTTGTCAAATATTGTGAGTGAACGTTTGCACATTTTTTCCTCTAAAACGATTCCATGATCAATTACTTTGTATGTTACGATAAGAATGTGAGTTCGGAATTTGACAATCCCTACACAGAAATTAAGAGGCAGATGTCTTAACGATCACCATCCTATCTAATTTGTAAAACTAACACTACTGGACAGATTGTTTTAATAATGTATTCTGTCTTAATTTCCACAGTTTTGCTTACTTCTCCACCATAACTGAGAAGCCTAACATGGAAATGCACGCTGCTGATCACAATGGCACTGCTACATTGTTGCTAAAAAAAGCATCCTTACTTGGTTATAATGGAAAGGCCTGAAAATCTATCAAACTCTATCAGTATTTTGGTTCTAGCAAACTGTTACTGGTTCTCGATACCTACCCTTGCTGACAGTACACTGCAGCAGAACTACTGCCTGATTCAACAAGCCCTCTAGGACAGCGTTGGTCTTCCTTCTGTGTCAGGGCCCGGTTGGTCAGTATGTTTTAACACATAGCCACAGACCTGTTCAAGCCTGTTCTTTGTCAATTTTCCATAATTGTTCCTTGACCTCCGTGGGCAGGGTGTTGAAGAGGTCCTCCTCTACCACGAGACCCGTTCTCTTTAGCTGTCGGCACTCGCCCAGCTCCACAGGCAGACACTCCAGACGGTTTCCTCTCAGCTCCAGCTGCGTCAGCCCGGTCAGCTCTCCGAACCGCGATGGCAGAGACTGCAGGCAATTGTTCCCCAAGTTCAAAGTGCGAAGCTTTTTGCAGTGGAACAGCTCATTAGGCAGGCCCTCAATCTTTATTTCAAGGTGGGGAGGGCGTTGTGTTGGGAGGCAAACAGAGAGATATTAGTATTTGTAACAAACATTTTTCAGAAAAAATCCAACGTACAATCCAAAAAGATTTAAATAATGGAAAACAGTAATTATTCAAGTACTCACCCTGTTGGCAGTAACTGCCAGGTACTGAAGATTCTGGAGGAAGCCTATGTCTGTAGGGATATTGGTTAGGTTGTTATGGCTCAGGTCCAGGAAGCGCAGCTTGCGGCAATAAAACAACTGGCTGGGGATCTTCTCGATCTTGTTTCTGTTCAGGTAAAGTTTCTCCAGGTTGGTCAGTGTGCCAATCTGGATGGGAATATAGGCAATCTGGTTGTACCAGAGCTTAAGGCAGACCAGCCGATGAAGGTGCTGGAAGCTGATGATTTCCTCGATGGTCTTTAGATTGTTGTCTTTTAGATCAATCTCCTGCAAGTTGTGCAAGCTGAAGATTGAGTGTGGTATGCGTTCTAGATCACAGCGAATGAGCTCTAGTTCAGTCAGATTGACCATCTTCTTCAGGCTGTTGAGCACCATCAGCTTGGTGCCTTCATTATTGATGGAAAGCTTCTGGAGGTGCAAGCCCACATCAGTCACTACCTGAGGTAGTTTGGTGAGATTGCTCTTCAGACGAAGAACTTTGAGCCTCTTGAGCTCCCGGAGCCCATCAATGACAATGTAACGGTTGTTCTCCGCACTGAGATTCCCTGTGAGATGAAGCTCACTAAGATTCTTCAAACTGTAGATCCATAAGGGAATCTCTTTGATGTCAGTGAACTTGATGTGCAGGGACTTTAAGTTCTCACGCAAAAAAGCCAATGCGGGAGCTTCGATTTTGGCTGGTGTGTGGTAAAGCCACAGCTCCCGCAGGTTGACCAACTGGGCGATGATCGGCGGGATGGTGACATCAGGGATAAGCTCCAGTTTAACAACCTCCAGCTCCATCAGGTCAAATACTGTGTCAGGAATGCCACTCAGCATGAAAAGGTGCAACTCCAACTTCTCCTGAGAGTTCTTGGTAATCCTTTGCCTGAGCTTGTCCAGCGTCCACTCATTGTTGAGGTTGAGTTGCCTCAGCTTATTTTCGCTTACTTCTGAGAGGAACACAGCGAAGCGTTTGGAGTACAGAGGGTCATACTGATCTATCATGTGCATCATGAATGCAAAGTCATTCTTCACATCGGGTATGTCACTGTAGCTGCTCTCTTCCCGTATCGACTCAAAAGAGTACTTCTTTAGAGAGCGCCGAAGCATCCAGGAAAGTGTGTACATGCAGATCAAACCATACACCATTACTAAGCTAATGTAGAAACAGGCTAATATTTTAAAAAGTGTAGCCAGGGGGTGAGCACACCGGTACACGCTGTAACCTGTCAGGCTCTCTATATTCACTGAACAGTCAACACTGAATTTAATATCATGCACGTAATACCCTGTATAGCAGATTATCAAAATAAACTTGATGACTTTGATGATCGTCTGACGGATATACAGTCTGTATACAATGTCTCCTTCTTCAACGTGTATACGGAACTTTTTGACTTTTTCAAAGAGTGCTTTTGCCTGTTCACCCTCTTTCTTGTCCAAAACCCCAGTTTCTGTTCTATCTACAATGCCCTGCTCAAGGCGTGTCTTTGTTCTTTGGAGCATAGGAACACTGGCTTCAACATCCTCACTGATAACAGACTCCTTGTGGTCCAGCGAGCCGTTCATTTTCATTGGTTTTGGGTCACTCTCTTCGACCACTGTCTCTGACAGTGCCCTAGTTGTCCATGGCGAGTCAAAGCATTTCAGCAAGATGGATACAAAGTGCTCTAGTTTGGAACTAGTCCGTGGGAACTTAAACCAAAAGTTGCTGCAAGCTAGGAAAATAAGGGTGTGAAGTAATACTAGGTAAGGAAAATACTTGGCAAACCAGTGCAATCTATTCTCATAGCACACAGCATCCACATAGTTGTACTGGTGGCGGTCCAGATCATACTGAATCCCTTTGGGCTCCAAGAACAATGATGGGGAGAGAGTAGAATTGAAGTTCTTTCTGCAGGTCTGATTGACCACCCATTTGCAGGGCAGGCAGATCATCTTGTCCTGGGTGACCTGCAGTGTCCCCCCAAACACAGAAATCATAAGCATAACAATGGAGATGTAGTCTGTGAACACATCCCACCATGGTTTCAGGATGCGATATGCCGGCTGTGTGTCCACAAAGTACCGCAACTCAGTGATGGGGATCATGGTTTATCTGTGGAAAAAAAGAGTTGAGGACAATCATAACTGAGTACAGTGATATGCTGAATTATACATATATATAAAACCCTACTTCCAAAATAAAAATGTCCTTCCCCCTAAAGGTGCTGACACACTAGGCAGACGGCAAAGAACTAGTGGCGATAAAGGCCGACTGTGGTGTATCCTCACGTCACCAGCGTCTTGGCCAAAAAGTTGCAATTGAACACACCGCAAAGACTACAGTCGAAGGCCAACTAGCACATACGCTCTGCGCCTGTGTGAGGAAATAACTCTGTGTCAGCAGATTGCTGGCTAATTAGCTAGCTTGCTAATTTAACCCACCATGCTTTTATGCTACACTGGTTACAGAAAATAAGCCATACAAAGTTGTCAATCATCTTGTGATAGCAATGTGCTTTCCTACAGTGTCACAAGATGTGAATGTACCATTAAGTTGTTAAATTGTACTAATTTAGTGGCCAGCCGGCTGGCTAGTCAGCTAGCTTGCTTGCTAGGGGGCTCAATTCTCAGACTAGCACCAACCTGGGTGCAGAGGGAGAGAGGTCTACACTCTTTAAATAAAGTTTTACGGACATTATATTATTTGTTTTTGTTTGTAGTATGTATGTAGACATTTAGAAAGACATGTATCTCTATGTACATTGACCCTCTTAAGGACATAATGTGCAAAAAAAAACAAACTTATTTGAATAGTTCAAACCTTTTTTTTAAGATTATTTTTGGGGCTGTTTTGGGCTTTATTGGACATGACAGCTCAACACAGGACAGTGGCAGAGAAAGGGGGGTGACATGCAGCAAAGGGCCACAGGTCGGAATCGACCCTGTGCCACTGCGGTAAGGACTGAGCAGTAGAACATGGGGTGCATGCTCAACCAGGTGAGCTACTAGGGCGCCCCGAACCTGTGTTTTTTAGAAGGAACATAAAAATGTCATTTTTGTCCAGTTTTGACAGCCCTATTGTGTATTGGATTGATTCGATAAGATGGAAAATGAGAAGAGCTTTCTGTGTATGCCCTCTTGACTTAGTTGTTTGCTTGCTTTTGCTCACCTGTCCTGCGTGAGTGATTTCTCTAAGAGACCGGCTCCGATGCCAACTCAACATATTGAAAAGGCTGAAAAAAAGCCAACGAGGGTCAACTAGGGGTGACAGTGCTGGACAGACTTCAAAAACTAGGGCAAAGGAACGCTCGCAGTCGGCCCAACTTGGAACAATGGCCTATTACCATCTCCTTGGTGTGACACCACCTTAATGCCTTAACAGCCTTTACCTAGACCACAACACAATACCAAGCCCAAAAATCAATACTACAATACTAACTAACAAGGTCATTCATCAGAACATTCCAGACGGTTCATTTGAAGGAGTAATGAACTTGTTGTGACAAAGAAATGCCTGATTGACATTACTGAGTGGGCTACCATGTTATTGATTTAACTATTGTTAAACAGACACAATTAATCTTGCTTTCAAAAGAACTGTCATACTGGACATAGCATTTTCAAATGTTGCCAAATGGCAAAGCAACCAACGATCAAACATGAAGTCAATGTGTCCTCATTTTAATTTAGTCTCTTCAAGATTTAGGAGAATTATTAATGGGTTGTCCTCATGAAGAAATAGAAGAAAAAAATATATCCCACGGGCAGCTGCCTAGAAAGTGTTTGCAGACTATACATAAAATAAATGAGTAAATTAACAATCAGATTGGCTTAATGAAGAAAAACCTACGCTCCTGAATTTCATTGGGAGGGCAGCCTTATTAGCATGGATGCATTGAGCCCAATTTATCTCTTCTGATGCTGACTATGACACCAAAACTAAGTACTTCAAACTGTATAAAGTACTCCGATACTTTATAAAGTACATAAAAATTAGGAAACGTTGAAAAAATGTCTTAGAAATTGCATTGTTATGCAATATCAACAGTGATAAAAAAAAACGTAACATAGATCGGTCATACTGGCCAATATCTTATGAGTCAGTAACGGTGCAGATCCATGGTATTGCATAGATGCATCACTACCAACTAGGGCTAGAGGTGGGCAATGTAATGATATTTCTGAGTGGTTATTTTATCCATTAACAATTTTTAATTTATGTTCCAGAAAATGTATTATCATAATGTGATAAAGAATCACATATAACGTGATAGGACTGTTTTCCTTATCGCCCACCCCTGATTAGCAATAAATCTTATATGAGCCTCATATTTACACCAGGCACAGAGGCAGCAAGATCCAAGTTATTACTCCAAGTTGTTGGATGAAATATAACCAAACTTAAAAAAAAGCCCATATGAACAACATAATCGGTGCATAAGAATTGATAAAAAGGCTAATAATGCACTTGAAAAATATTTCTACTTACAAATCCAAACTGTAAAGCACAATAACTCCATACGTAAACAGCAAAGAGAGAACCACAACTACTCCTATGCCGCGGTTTTACATAAGAGCCAGATAAAGCCCTCCATATCAACCTCTAGCTTTGTGTGAGTGCGACACACCCAGCATGTAAGCTTGAGAAGTCACTCTTCTAAAGATGATGTTCCGTTTTGGCTTGTTTAACCCAAACAACACGACCGCCAAAGGAGCCACCTTGCTCCCCTGCTCTCTATTCTTAGCCATTTCCGTTAATAATACCCAGAGTATTGTCTGTGGGGGCCTTGAGAAGTGACCTTCAGGAGGAGATCCTGTTTACCTTATAGAAGCTGCTGTCTCCAACTAGTATCTCTCTAGAATACTGTACAGTCACCTTTTGCTCCCCCACAGCCCCCAAAAACACACACCTACACGTATACACAAAAAAGTTGGGAGTTGGCATTCATAAGAGCTTGCACTTTGTTAGGAAACTGTAAAGACGCCTAGTTTGACCCTTGGCCAAATAAGAATTTACACTGGTCCCAGTTCATAGAAACGTTTGCATACATACATAACATTGTTTCCAGTGCTGCAGCCTGGTATAGGTAGAAGATGTAGCAGCACAACAACCACACTTAGTAAATAAAATAGTCACCAGTTTTGAGTGTTTTATTGGTGCTCCAGTGTCTGATGACGACCTTGGTGGACAAGCCACTCTCCGTGTATCCAAAACTCTTCATGGACCATTGCCTCTCTCACCGCTATGGGGTTGAATAGAAAACCTGAAAAAGAAAATGGGAGATAGACATTTGGTTTCAGCTGGGTTTTTTTTTTTTTTTTTTTTTTTTAAACATTCTTTGGAGCGACATTCCTAAGCAAAAAGCGTAAATAAAGTTACTTTCATGCGTATTACTGATTCAAGTTATGTTTAAACAATAATACATTACAATACACTATGTGGGCGGCTCCTCTTATTAACAAATGTGTAATATATCGTGGTAGCTAGATGTGTTGTGTTTTCATATAAATGATAATTTAGATGGACGTACTATCCATCTATTATCCATCACTCATCGCTCGTAACGTTAGCATGGGAGGGGTGTCTTTGTCATCTGGCTAGATAACGTTAGCGTTAGCTGAGCAGGCACTTTTCAACAGAGAGTTACAGATGGGTGATTTTTTTCAATGTACCATTAAATAATGTGACATGCTATCTTTGCGGAAGTACACTGGTATCTTACAACAAGCTACTTAGCTACATACACTGACCACAAACAATAACATTGTTTGCTGTTGAAACACGTTAGCTAGTAAGCTAACCCAGCTAACGCTACACCCCCGGCTTTCTCTCTCTGTCTTCAGAAGTTTCCATCATAGCAACCGCTGTAGTTAATATGACAATGATTCATTGCTAACATGTATTAAAACTGCTATGATGTTCAACTTACTACGTTTGGTGCGTTTCGATTAAATCCAACGCTACTTTAATGTTAACAACAGTTGCTAACAAATTACGTTTGCTAGCAACTCCACTTGCTAACGTTAGCTGTTGTTTTTCAAGTGAGTCTCCAGCACCTCCGAGACAGTTCTCCGCTTACACCGCCAAGACGACGGATGGCAGTGTGGTGCTTTTAACAGACGTAGAAGAAGAACGCTCTCTCTCTCTTCCGCTATCTCTCTGGAAGAGAGTTGTTGATGTTTGGACAGTAAGAGAAAGATAATGTTTTGATTGACTGCACAACGGCTCTAAATAGTGTATTTTAATTTCGGAGATGTTGCCATTTAACTCTTTGCGGATTGTGTGCTTATCCCGGGCTTTAGTGCACCCAAATTGGCCGATGTCTGTTTATAAAACTGTTACATGTTCAGCACATTTTATGTCTATCAGTTTTCTCAAGGACACATGGAACAGCAACATGTACCTCAAATCACTGGGAAAGGAAAGAAAGCTCATTTACTACAGTAACCCAGTCAGTTCACCCAGGAATTACTGTACAGGTCAAGTCCAACTGAACTGCTGGAACTGCAGAGAGCCTCTTGACACAACACCTGCTTTCTTCTGCATGTCATGCAAAGTAGTCCAGCCCCCAGAAGAAGGGACATCCTATTTTAAAATAATGAATTGGTGAGTACCTTGTCTTATTACCACCATATTTTTATTACTCATCAACATTTTATTTATCCAGTTAGCCTGTATAGCAAAACATTAAATGTTACCATGTGTTGCCTCTTTTCAGTGACTACACATTCACACTGGACATACACAAACTGCAGAAAAGATACTTGCAGCTCCAGCGGTCTCTACATCCAGACAACTTCAGCCAAAAATCTGTGGTAGGCAGGGGGGTGTGAGGGGAATCTGAATAGAGATCAGTTCAGTAACATGGTGTATTAGTACAAGTGTGAGACACAAAATTGGATTCGACCCTTTGTCCCTTTTAGGCCACTTGACCGTGCATTATTGTTTTGTTAATGTGATTCATCGTGATTTAATCAAGGGAATAACTCTGGGCAAAAATTAGAAGTTGAGTTTGAAAGACATTGAAAAATATAGGCCCTTAAAAGGCTGTTCTCCCTATATTAAGCTACCAGGCAAACAAGGTCAAGACAACAGAAGCAGTTCAGGAATTCACAATCGCAACAATTGAGAAAATGAAAGCATTGCTTTAAGAAAAAAAGGACAACTTGCAAAAAGTGTATATAGTACACAATTAATGAGTGGAGTTCAAACAGCTTTATATTTTAAATGGTATAGTATGATCAGTGCTATTCAGGCGTGCAGGAACCTATTTTTGACCAGGGGTGCTGAATAACAAAATAATGGATGTCTGATGATTTCTTCCCCCAGGAAATGTTTCAGATTTTGACAGCTAATACGTCATTTTAGCGCAGTGTATGGGTGAGAGTGAGAAGTTTTAGAAAAGTCCTGGGCAGCCACAAATTCCACTGTTCCACAATTATGCGACAGCATTTGCCACTCCCTCCACTGCGCGCACCCTAACATCACAGAAGCGCACTTGACATCATTAGCCTGTTTCATTATATAGCTACTGTAAATTATTTTTCCGATTGTCAAAACCACACCAGAGATGTTTGGCTTGAAAATATATGCTAATAATCAGGCTGCAATAACCTCACCAACAATTTCCTAACTTGTGCCTTCTCCACAGCAAATAACCAAAGTTTCAGGAGACACTGAACCAGAGTGTAAACCGTAGTTCCTTTCCACACATGAACAGGAAGTAAGCTGAACATATTGCCGTATTTCAGGATAATTACCAATTTTGCCCAGTAGATGGTACTCTAACACAACAAATGACACAAGAAACGGCTTATCATTCATTCTCATCTCAGCTGAAAAGACCGTTGAAAAGTTTCTGTCCCGAACCTCCTTCCAGGATAACTGAAGTTGCTTGGCTGACAGGGCTTTTCGAATCCTTCTGTAAAGTTAACGTTAGATGCTATGATGGTGCTGCTAACGTCAGCCGAGTTGCTTGCTAATGTTGACTCAGGCTCTTCAGCTGCCCCAACAGAGTTTGCCTCGGTGGTGGAAGCAGAAACATCAACTGTAACATCCACAGATAAAATCTTGCTAATTTTATTTTATTGTGTCTTGAGATAACTCTTGTTATTTTATTACTATGCCAGAAGAAAAAATCTTGTATCCTTTTCTGTGACATATTCTTCTCTACAACTAACGTTCCAGTCAACTGGCCTCAGACTGCTCGCTTCTCAGCGAGTCACGTCACTTGACTCACTTTCACTTTGACCTCTATAGCAGCTATAACAGTTAATTTTTAGTAGGCTATCTTCAAACCTATCCATAACCCTTTTTTGCTATTTGCCTCATTATTTGATATACAAAAATATAAATGTCAGACAGCGAATTAGTAATTATTTAAAAAATATAAAATCCAGCTCCTGCCAGCAGGGGGTGCTGCAGCACCCTCAGCACCCCTCTTCCCACGTCGTTGGAGCTATTTAGGGTCCAAGCACCGAAAGCGGGGAAGGCCCTATTGAAACTGAAGGAATTATTATTCCTTCATCCGGCAAATGAATAGCCTTTTTGAGGGGTTTAACATACTCAAAAACTTACCAAAATTGGCGGTCGCATCAATTCTGGTGAAAAGTTTACGTATTTTAAGGGTTTCGGGAATAGGCGCGCAAAAATGGCTCGCTATCGCCCCCTACAAAACTTAAAAAATTGAGCCCCTGCAGTACGTTTAAGTTATTAAAAGAAAAACTTTTCGTCATAGGGCATGGCCATTTTGTGCATTTCGCAATCGAAACAGGAAGTGGATGTAACTTGAGTGTACATTGTCCATTTGGCTTGAAAGTTTTCAGGATTCTTAAAGCTGCTTACACACCGTCGGCAGAAAAGGCAGTTGGACTGACCAGTCTCCCCGAGTTTGTCAAAATAATGCCTCAGAACACACCGAAGAGACGAGACGTAATACGTCTGAAAACCGGTAGCTGATTGGATGAACACGTCACGTGGGTCTTGTTTCTCCGGAAATTCAAAGACAGACTGTCATGGCGGCTTGTTCTGAATACGATCTCATATTGTACTAAAATAGTTCACCGAAACGTGTTTCTGAAAACATTTTAAGCAAGAAATATGCCATACAGTTGCTAAATCTGTCTTCATTTCAGATCAACAAAGGTCAGTTTAAAAGATTTTCATCAGATTTTGAGAGACTCTAGTCACGCTCATTCCGCTCCCCGTTTCTGGGTTAGCACTCTACCAATCAGATGGGTCATTTGAGTCCGACTGCTGGCAGTGCCCGCCCCGCCGATTATACATGTCAAATCGGCCAAAATGAAGGTGGACGGACGACGGCACGGAACACACCAAACAGACTTGAGTCACTGACCTTGCCAGACTGTCCAACGGCCGATTATCGGCTCTGTGTGTCCGGGCCTTAAGAGTACAACCCTGACGACATCTAAAGGCCGATATTTACTCAAAGTCATAGAGTCCCCTAGTGGCAACAGGAAGTAGGCCTAAAAGTCAAGGTGCTATACTTTAACAAACTCCTTCTAGAGATTTCATCAGATGGACTTCAAATTTGGTCTGTGTCATCTAAAGACCTTAAAGATTAGAAAAGTTATTAAAAGAAAAACTTTTCGTTCAACGGTGTTGGCGTGGCGGCCATTTTGAGCATTTATTGATGAACGAGGAAGTTGTTGTAACTTTAGTGTACATTGTCCAATTTGGCTGAAATTTCTCACGATTGACAAGACATTTATAGGTAAAAATTGACTTTTGCCCACTATGCTTAAGCCACGCCAACTTTCATAACATTTGAACCATTTAAGGTAGACCCTTGTGTGACGTATCATTGAACTCAGCAGAGAGTTTATTTTTGATTGGTGATTGTTTGACCCACCCCCTACGCTGTAGCCACGCCCCTTTTTATAACTTATGACCCGTTTGATGTACACACTTGTGTGAGGTATCATTAAACTCAGCAGAGAGTTCCTTATTCATTGGTTATGGTTTGGCCCGCCCCGCTATGCTTAAGCCACGCCCCCTTTCATAACTGGTGACCCGTTTTAAGGTACAGTCTTATGTGATGTATCAATGAACTCAGCAGAGACTTCCTTTTATATTGGTAAAGGTTTTCCCCGAACCCTATGCTTTGGCCCCGCCCCCTTTCACAGCTAATGAACTGTATGATGTAGAGTTTTTTTAGATTGGTGATGGTTTGACCCGCCCCCTATGCTGTAGCCACGCCCCTTTTTAGAACATATGACCCGTTTGAGTAACAGCCTTGTGTGAGGTATCATTGAACTCAGCAGAGAGTTCCTTATTCATTGGTGATGGTTTGGCCCGCCCCCCCCCCTATGTTTAAGCCACGCCCCTTTCATAACCGGTGACCCGTTTAAGGTAGGGTCTTATGTGAGGTATCATTGAACTCAGCAGAGACTTCCTTTTTTATTGGTAAAGGTTTGCTCCGACCCCTATGCTTTGGCCACACACCCTTTCACAGCTAATGAACTGTATGATGTAGAGTCTTGTGTGAGGTATCATTGAACTCAGCAGGGAGTTCCCTTTTCATTGGTCCAACGCTGCTTGCAGCTTTAATTTTACCTTTATCAGGAAAAGCACAGGTGTATCACATTAATGAAAAATGTCCATTACGTATCCCAAGAAGCAATTCCAGTAAGCCAGCATGCACAATAACAAGATCCTGGAACTGGTTTACCTAACCCTTTATTATTGTTATTAATTACATCTGTGCCTTTTTTCTGCCATAACATGCCAAGGTGTTTTTTGTGAAAAGGATATTTTGCAAAATAATGTACATAGATACAAAGATTAAGAATACAGTATGATTAAAGGTAAGAAAGTCAGAACAAATAGTATTAAAAACACTAAAAGGCAAAAGCATGAGAGTTTGAAAATGTGGGACAAATAAAGTTTGAGAAATAAATTGAATGCTGAGTTTTAAGTAAGTAAAAGTCATTACAAATTAAATAAAGGTTAAGTAAGCAAAAGTGTCTTCTGTTCTTCATGTATTTCCTTTTTTATTGCTTTTTTTAACTTTAAACATACAGAACAAAGAAACACAAATTGAACAGGAACACAAACCCTCTCCCACACCCCACCCTCTGCGGTCTCGAGGAAAACAAACAAACAAACAGAAATCACACCTTGCCTAGTCACTCTCCTCTAGTTCTTGAGGCGCTGAGGTCATTAGGTCTGATATTTGTGCTGCTGCGTTTTTCCATAGGTCTATAGTCGATGATTTGGCTTTGTTAATCCTTGCTGTAGAGAGCTCAAGCATAACTATGTCCAGAAAATACGCAAACAACTGTTTTATACAAAGTGAATGGGGGGGGGGGGGGCAGCGTGCAATAGGGAGTGGGAATGACTTTATAGACGTATCTCTTCTGGGGAGTCCAATATGTCCTATGGCATATGTTGAAATGAGTATACTGGTGATTTGGGTTCTTGGAACAGTGGAAAATGTCCCAAACTGTCTCCCAATTAATTGCGTTCCCCTCAGGGCTCAGCTCTTGCTTCCATTTCTTTACTATTGGGAGTTCTCCTATATATACTTGCATCAGTTTAGCATAAATCCTGGACACCAATCCACTCACAGGAAAATCAACAAACCATTTAATGACTGGGTGCGCCTCAAGACTGTTTCCCCATGGCACTCCATAGCATTTTAGGGTTGTGAAGATAAAGGTAGAAAGATGTCCTGGGGACCTTAAAACTAGCTCTCAGGTCATCAAAACTCAACATCCCTTTCTCATTGAATAGCTGGTCTAAAGTATAAATACCTCTGTCCCTCCACTAGTTAGAAGCAAAGGGTTTGTTCCCAGACATTAAGTGTGCGTTGTGCCATATTGGGGTATTCAAATGCCACTTAATGGTATAGCGTAGTTGCTTCTCTACCTGTTTAATGTTGGTCAGTGTGTTGGTGATAATAGGGCCATAGGCTAACATAATTTTTTTGGACACACCTGCAAAGGCAAGGTCTTGCATTCTTAGACTTCCAGTGAGGTTTTGCTCTATTTTTCTCCATGGAACTGTAGATGAGGGGTCCATCCACACTTTAAGGGCCCGTAGCTGAAAGGCTCTGTGATACACTTTAAGTTTGGGGAGGGCCAGGCCTCCCGTGTTTGTGGTATGTTGCAGGGTAGAGTATTTTAGTCTAGGTTGTTTTATTATTCCAAATATACTGCCGAATTACACTATCAAGTTTCTACAAGAAATGTATTGGTGGGTGTAAGGGGATCATTGTACTTAACCCTTGTGTTGTCTTCGTTTCAACCTTGAAAAAAACGCCTTTTTTCACAATTAGTTTTTGCTTTTTCCAACGTTTTAAATTTTTAAAATTTTCTTCTACACATTTTCAGCGCTTATTTCTACGTCCAATATTTTCTAATATAAAACAAAAATTTAAAACGGGCCAATGTGACCCGAAGTCAACACAAGGGTTTAGAAATTCACACAAGGAACTATGTTCATTTTAACAACAGCGATCCTGGACGGTAGTGATGCCGGCAGCACAGACCAATTAGTCAGATCCCTTTGAACACTACTTAATATAGTTTCATAGTTGTCCTGGACAACTCGCTGTAGCGATGTGTGTATGGTGATGCCCAAATATGTAATTTTGCTCTGGGTTGGTATTGCACCACTAATAGCTGATGTCGCTGTCTGTTGTTCAATAAAAGAAGATTAGATTTATTCCAATTAATTTTATAGCTAGAGATTGAGCCTCAAGGTCAGAGATGTACAGCAAAATATCATCTGCAAATAATGATATTGAGCTGTTATTGGATTTAATCTGGACATTACATATTTTATTTTGCCTTATGGCTTCGGCTAACGGTTCAAGAGAGATCGCAAATAGCATGGGAGAGAGCGGGCATCCCTGTCGCGAGCCCTGTTCAATGGGGAATGGCTGACAATGCAAGCCATTGGTTGAGACTATGGCCGTGGGATTCGCATATAAAGTACGTACCATGTCAATGAAGTTGGTCCCCAAACCAAGCTTCTCCATTACTTGCCACAAATAGTTCTACTCTAGGTGGTCAAAAGCTTTTTCTGCGTCCACTGATAAAACTGCTGCTGTTGTTGGAAGGTTTTTGGCTTCTTCTGTTACATGAAACAATCCACGTACGTTGTCTGCTGCGTGACGCTTTGGTATAAAACCTGATTGGTCAGGGTGGAATAGTTTCTCAATGAAGCGTTCTAGGCGGAGTGCCAAGACTTTGGAATAGAGCTTAATATCAGTCCCAATGAGGCTGATGGGCCTATAGTTGGAGCACTCTGTAAGATCTTTGCCCTTTTTGGGTATGACAGAAATTAGTGCAGTGTTGGTTTGTTGATGAAAAGTGCCCCTCTCTATGGCCGAGGTTAAAGTTTATAAAATGATAGATCCTAATATGTCAAAGTATTGTAGAAGAAGTTCTGATGGGATTCCATCTAACCCCAGTGTTTTCCCTTTTTTAACTGTTTTTAATGCTGATTTAAGTTCCTCTAACGTTATAGGTTGACCCAGTTCTTCTGCCTCCTCTGGGTCAAGAAGAGGCAGATTTAGCTGTTTTAGGAACTCCTGGCACTGTGTCGGATCTGGGTTGCAGGAGGACTCATACAACTTTGAATAAAAGGATTGAAAAGTGGCGCTGATTTCTTTAGGATTTGTTGAGATACCTCGGTCCGTGCGGATGCTGTTGATAGTAGCTCTGGACCCGCTTTGTTTTCATTTCAGAGCCAGCAATTTGCTTGGTTTACAACCATTAAAATAGTAATTTTGCCTCACTCTGCGCATTATGAATTCAGCTCTCCTTCTTAGCAAATCATTTAGCTCTGCTCGACTTGTGACTAGAAGAGTATGTGTAGATTTAGAAAAACCCGTCTTTAGAGACTGCTCCAGGGATTTACAATGTTCTTCCAACTCCGCCTTGAAGAGTTTTTAAGGTAAAGTAATGACTTACATGTCTAAAATAAGTTGTGCACTTTTGATTTAAAAGTATATTTGGTCGGAGGAGGAAAAATTGTGGATATAGAGCAGGAATAATGACTATTTGTGTCATTAAGTTATTTTCTTTATTAAGTTGACATATTGAAATTGTTTCTTTAATATGGAGAACTGTGCAAAATCCAAACATATCCTAAGAAAAATATGAAATCCTCATATTTTTAGAAGTTAACTGAACTGTAATTTAATAGAGGCACTCCACTGATTTCCCTTTAAAGATAAATTACAAGTCCATCGTGAACTGTGCCTCAATTGCTTGCTTGTCGGCTAACGGTTAATGATCGGTCGACTATCGGTCAGAAAAAAAAATCTAAATTAGCATCCCTAACATCGGTGTTTACCATAGACTTTTTTTTTTTTCATCTCAGTTCGTAAACATACATTGTTCATATACAAATACATGTGACATAATAATAAAAGAAAAAAAAATAGGAAAATAATAATTTAAACAAAACATGAATAAATGAAAAGGTGACAGACTTACAAACTTCACTGAAAGTGGTGTCAGCAAGTGTTCTTAATTAAATTGTTCTGTGTAGATATTAGTTATTGAAATGTTTACCTGGCAGAGAGGGTCCAATTAAATGTGCTATCAAGTTGCATCATGGGAAATGTAGGATGCAGTGTCGTAGGGCTTGACTAGTCTATATCCACGACATTCTACTTCCAGGACTGTTCAGGTGCCGCCGTAAATTCCGCCGGATGTCTTTCATTTCGGCCGGATGTCCGTTACCTTCCGCTTTCTTTGTGTTAGCATGTTCAACTCTGGTAGATCAGTGCAGGGTAAATCCAGATAGCTAGCTAGACTATTTGTCCAATATGAATTTTCTGTTGCACGACTAAAACAACCTTTGAATGTACACATGTTCCACCCAAACAAGTTCCTGCCTGAGGCTATTTTGTAGCCGCGCCGTTGTTGCGCCGCCCAAGACAATTGTGATTGGTTTAAAGAAATGCCAATAATCCAGAGCACTTTTTTCTCCCATCACGGAAAGCTGTGTGGACTCACCAGACCCTCCTCCGCAGCGCTGTGGAGGAAGGTCTGGCAATGCAAGACTAGGGCTTGACCCATACTAGGGACTAAAAGTTAGGATATCTCTACCTCTGCTGCTTTGAGAATGCGTTTAAGAAATGATATAGAATGTCATCAATAAAATGCACACAGACAACTCATGATGGTGCTTTATACTGACAGACATTAAAGGGAAAAGACAGGAAGAAGGTCTAATTTTGACATGCCCACTTGACGTTGGGTGGCACATTCCCTCGCTGCTGTTTAGGAAGTACATTTGCTCTTCTCTTACCTTCACTTTTGATATTTAACTTATTATAGGTAGAAATAGTGTACCTTTCTAACACCAGAATCTTGTGAGGAAAAATAGGTTTGATGTACTTAGTAAATCACATTCAGCCCGAGGCTAGCCTGATATGAGACAGGTGGGCCTATATTTTACATAAAAACCTTGACTAGTTCAGCTTTAAAAATGTCAATGAAAGAAATAAGACTTTTCCAAGTGTATCTGAGCAGTTTTAAGTTAAATGTGTTTATAGGTTATTTTACAAAGTGGTAAATGTTCACATTATCCTGTTTACCCCTCGTGGATCATTAAAAAACTTTGCCTGGCATAAGAATAAGCATTATGAGTACAAGGAGGAGAGGAGGTGTGTTGCTTCGCACGTAATTTATTCTGTACACGCAGGTGCAAAAGCACAATGCAAAATGTTGTCAAGATATGAAATGAGAGCTTACTCATATTCAGCAGAATGTGAGAGAGGAGAGGTAGCCTAAATGGTTTCTACACACACAACCTGTCCAATATTGTACTGACTCTGTTTTATTTATTAGCACATCTGGCCATTTTTTTCTTAATTAGACATCTTCCAGCCTCAGGGGTCTTCATAATATATAGAAAACTCATTACTTATACAAGGCTACAAAGCAGCCACCTACTGCACTGGCTGTTACAGAAACAGCTCCACACGATGGGCCCATGGGCCAGAGCTTGAGATTATTGATTTTCACAAGAGCTGACAGACCTGATAGCTGCAAAATGTACACGGATCTGCCAACCATTTCCAAGATATTTTTGTTTCCACACGTCTGTCGTGTCAAACTTACACCTGGATCCCTTGAAGTGTCCCAAACTGCTCAACTACAAAAGATAAGCTGTATGTCATACAACTGACTGTCAGTATCACCAAGGATTTGGTGTTTAAAAAAAAAAAAAAAGACAGTGGTTTATGGATTGGGATGATAAGGTGTAAAATTGCTCAGATGTTATTCACTTTTGTGACAGTTTGATGTGTAACTCTGGATAATGTGACTATGTGTTAAAAATCACAGTAACACATATTTGCTTTCCCTTTTTAATGAATGAATATGCACTGAGCACGATTAGAAGCAAACTTAACAGAACCCTCTTTTGCAGAAAGAACAGGAGTATTCAGAAAGCCACTCTGCTCTTGTGAACAAAGCCTACCAGACTCTGCTTAAGCCTTTGAGTCGTGGTCTGTATATGGTGAGTTCTTCTAATGAACAGTTCAATTTTTATAACTGCAAGCTCTGTCTGTCTGATCGCTTGTTCTAAAGAAACATCCTTACTGTCTTAGTATGACGACAGTCAAAAGTAGTAACATGTATTTGAAGGAGCAGTTGAGTTTGATGAACTTCCATCCTATGTTTCAGCTGGAGCTGGAGGGGATGCGTATAGAAGAGGGCACCGACTCCGGGGCTGATTTGGAGTTTCTAATGGAGCTGATGGAGATCAACGAAGCCCTTGATAAAGCTAGGACTCCAGAGGAAGCCAATAAGATAGGCCAAGACACAAAAAGTAAATCAATATATGCCTGTTAAATTTATTGAGCGAAAGTCTGGTTGAGTGATCATAATTTAGCACAGGTGGACGTTGAGTACATGAACCTGGTTAATTGGTGCTGCTGACACATCAGATGTGTAGCTGTTTAAGATTTTTGACTAGTTTTACCTCTCCAGGCCTCAAAACGTTATTAAAATGAAACATGAAAATCACTTAATGGCTGAACTGCTCACTGGCTGAGGCATTTCTTTGTTTTAGGGGTTAAAGTTGTAATCCTTAAGATTTAAGTTCTGGTTGATTTGGTATGACACCTGTGATTACCATGGTAACAGCAAGTGCACTCTAACACTCCTCGAGCAGCTGCTTTGTCAGGAATACAACAGAAGAGCAACTGGTGTATCTGTTCACAGTGCAACAAAACAAACTCACGTTGTTGGTAGGCATATATAGGCAATTTGAATGCTGGGCGGGAATTGCGGACTCGGCCATGTACAATGACAACTAATATATAGAAAGGTAGTTACAGAATCACTGAATGGCTAATGCATAAAAAATGGCGACCATAAATAAATGAGAAATTATCTCAGGAAAATACCAATAATTATAACTACAGAACTATGGGATGCAATGCACAACAAGGTTAGCACCGTCAGACCAATGAATAAAGCAAACATGACACATATATCTCTGTATGGTCTGTTTAATCTGTGTCCCATTTTTGTAAACTAAAATATTTCATTATATCCCTGTGCTAGATAGTGTAAACTTGTTAAAACTTTAGTGCATAACTTTTTTTTTATATTAATGAACATCTGTTACATTCAAGTACATTGATCCAAAGCTAATTAAGACTATCGGCTCCACAAAACTCTCTCTGTATTTCTCAGTATGGCTATGTTCAGAAAATGGTGTCGTCCGGCGACTTTCGGACGCAGAAAATCGAGCAAAGATAATTACCTCTTCTTAAGAGTCCATCATGCATTTTTAATCCTCTGTGTCCTCCTTGGCTACTAGCAACTGCGTGGAGGAGGAGTGGGGGTGATGTGCAATCACGGAAGGCTTGTATCATGTGGATGCGCCAACAGTTTGTAATTACTTAGAATTCCTCACAGAAACTACGCACTATAGCTTTAATAATGTTAACAAAATATGTCTTTTTGATTTTTCTAATGTGGTTTGTTTAACCTAAAATAAAGCAGTTACTCTCAGAGGGGAGTGTGCTTTGTGTTCTATGTGCCATGTGTTGTTAACACATGTATTACTGGAACTTGTCATCTCCTCTCTTGCAGGGAAACTGGCAGTCTTGACAGAGGAGATAGAGGCTGCCCTTCTTAAAGGTATTATATTCAGATGTTCAAAACATTTTCTGTTCCTCCCACTCATTCCTGTGTTTGTTTTGTAATCTATTCTGAAGCTTTCCTTAAGTCACTGACTGAGTCAGTGATTTAACTTACTTTTGTACTCTCTTTTTTCTCAGGAGAGCTTCAAGCCGCCAAAGCCGTGCTTGCCCAAATGAAATACCATGCAAACATTGAAGACAAAGTGAAGGAAAAACTTTCTGAATTCATGTAATTTCCCCCCCTGTTTAGTATCACTTTATTTTATATTTTTAGCTACTTAAAACACTTTTGTAGATAAGCACACACATCATTGTACATTTGTTTTGGGATTATGTAAATCTATTGTTCAAGTTGAATAATAAAACTACTTTTAATGCATAATACACAACTGAATTAATCATGACTTGTACTCTGCTATTTTTTAAAATTTAAAACAGTACAGATATGAGGATGTAATTGGATGCATACACTATTCCACTAATTTCACAAGCCTAATCATATCCACTTGTACCTAATGTATCATTAAATGTGACAGAGATCTATAATTGTCTCTGATTAAATGTGCTGTTCAGAGTGTTTATATGATTATCCTGCCTATCAGTTTAGCATTTTGTCAGGTGGGGCTCACACACAGAAATGGGACTCCCACTCAGTTCCTCAGGGTACCTTTAGGTGGAGACATAACACCTTGACCATCATCATGCAGAGGAGCAGTACTATTGTACAAACTGGATATGGGACCAGAAGGAAGTCCTTTATAGGGATAGACAGCCTATTGAATTATTTATAGTGGCTTCATATGCAGCATTAATACTATGATAATCAGAAAAACCTCACTGAATGACGATTACTTGATGAGCCAAAGATCTATGATCTGTGTAAGGTTCTAGCTCATAAATTGATTGTACACCAGGGGCTTTCTGAGAAACTAATACAGGTGTAATAACACTGAAATAAAAAGGTTGTCACTTAATCTAATGGCAAAAAGTAAACCATCAGATCACATATCGTGAAAAATGTTATTTGAGACACCCCACAACCTAAACCATTTTGTGTGTATTAGTGGTTTTACACCGACACTGTTTTTCTGTGCCCTAAAACTCACTGGAACACCCACTGTAACACATCCTGACTGGTTGTTTATTAAGTCCGGAGCAAGAATGTCATGTGTCTGATGCTGTTTAGTTTTTTCATAGAGTGGAGAAGCAGTTTCCTTAATACACATGGATAGACATTGAATTAAACAGGGCTTCTCCCACCACGAGGAGGCTAACAGGCCTATTTATTATTCATGTCGTAATCGGAAGGCATCTACGGCGCCTTTGAATTAATGAGAAAAAGTGATCGACCAACACTGAGGCCTATGCTGTCTCCCAGAACTCTTTCGAATTGAGTTTGAAAGAGACGAAAGGGAATAAACTCACTACAGCTGGGCTGTGAAATTGACTTGGATGGGAAAATAAACTAGCTACATGTGACCACCATGCACCAGTCAATGTGCACTGGGTTAATTCAAACATTCTCTACAGGCCTACATGACCCAGTCAATATAATTCATATTAGTTATGTGAGTTATTGCACTGGTTTGACATTTTGGGAAATTAGCGTATTTAATTTCTTATTGAGAGTTAGAGGAGATGAGCGATACCACTCTCACATCTGTCTACTAAATATTAAACTGCAGGTGGTTATCTTAGCATTAAGACTGGAAACATGGAAATAGCTAGCCTGGCTCTGTCCCAAGGTAACAAAATTAGCTCATCAGCACCTCTACTTTACAGTATATCTCATATGTTTAATCTGTACTAAAACGATGCAAAAAACAACAATTTGCACATTTTACAGAGGGTTATATGCTGGACCTTTTCTTTGCCTGCTGTGCAGTGACTTTTTACCTTTAAACAGAACCAAGCTACCTATGTCCACTTGTTTCAAGTATTTATGCTAAGCTAAGCTAATCAGCTGCTGGCTGTAGCTTAATATTTAGTGGACAGATATGAAAGTGGTATTGATCTCGTATTTATTTCTGCAACAAAGCGAATAAGTGTGTTACCAAAATTATAAACCATTCCTTTTAACATTGTGGAAATAATGACAGTGTCTACTTACATAAACCTAAATAAAATATTTCCCTTTCATTGATTTGGAAATATGTAATAGTTGAGGCTATTTTGTGTTTCAGTTTTCATACAAAGAGTAGTCACAAATGGCCCCTTTGTATAAGGGATGCTGTTTTCCTGCAAAGCTAAAGAGACTCATTACATGCCTGCATATCACCATGTGTAGTACCTGCGAAAAATCTAATTATTTTATGTATATTGGGCAAGTGTTGCAACTTGGAAACTCACTGGAGACCAGTTTAACCTGGATTGAGGTTGTTAAAAAGCCTCCAACAAGGTGACTAATAGTGCATAATTGCAGTATTAATCATTTCCATATGGCTTTACCGTAAATATCATAATAAGACGAATGTGTTTTTGTGACCCATGTCTTAATTATAATGTTCTCTTAATCACATTAAGACTAAAATGTTGGTGGGCCATTAAAGCACAGCTGCAGTACTCTTGACAGAAACCTAATGGGGAAAAAAAATCCTCATTATAGACTATTTGTCTTACGATGACGGAGTACAAACACCACTGAACTATATAGAAACCTTCAGCGATGGATACAAACAGTAGCCAATAAAAGGTCTGATTGACAAAAGTCTAAACCAGTGGAGGATGACTCACTGGAGCTGAGCTCTTTTCTGCTCACAGCCGAGCAGCAGTCTTTATGATCCTCGCCCCTCCGCTCAGCTACTGTGTGACTCAGCTGTTGAGTGTAAGTCCCATCATCCCACAGATACCTCAAGCCTGCTGTGTGTAGTAATGCCATTATAATCTACCACTATTAGGTTTTTTTTCCCACCCTTAATCCATGTTTTTATGTTGTTTGCCTCATCTCTTTACCAAACCGTGTCTATGCCTCCCCATAAAGCTCAAATGTGCTCCCTGAATGTTTGACTCTTGCCTTTTCTTTGCTTAGTTTTGAGTGTGCATATTTTGATACGGTTTTCGGCCTGAACCCACTCATTGCAACTTAGTGGCACTATGATGATATGACGTAGACACAGGGATGTCACAGTCTTCACAAAGATCAAGAGCACTCAACAGTGTGGTTCCGGGAGTGAAAAATCCCATTCATATTCTGCATCAGGATTTTGATTATTAGCCATAATGTCTTAACCATCCAAGGTAAAATGACCACAAGTTACGAGATCATGAAACGATGGTTTATGCTCCTGCAGAAGCCAAAAGTCTGTATGAAATCAAAATTGTTTTAAGAAAAACACGTTTTTTCCGCAATGCCATGGAGAAGTATTAACCTACCCACAATCGTAAACATAACAGCAACGTCTCTGACGTCTGCTTACTGTTACCATGGAAATGTTTACTGCACCCACGAACAGATAGTGGGTTTCTAGCACTAAAGTCGATGATCGTTCATGTACACAGTCTTGTACCTTTGCCTGTTTTTCCATTTTCAAAATGTTTTTTTTGCGGCACATCAAATGTTTTATGATCACAATTGATCTTGTGGCTGGTTGGCTTGGTTCCAGTCTTAAAACTCTTTCTTTAAACATTTTCTGAAACAAAAATGGAGCAATTGAACGGGGAAAATCACTTCCGGAGCCAGAGCCATTCAAAAAGTGGGCGGTCACTGTTGAGCTTTATAGGTACAACAACACAACACCTGGCATATCCCATATGTCTGCTAATGTGATTTTATACAGCGAACATATTGGAAAATACAAGCTGTCAGCATCAAACAATTACTATTTTTCCCTTTTCAGGCTTTAAACACACGGGTAAGTATTCTTCTTTTTTTTCTGAATATCGTCTCCATTTTATGTAAACGTCCTATCTCCAACTTTAATCGGGGATCAGTTCATTAAAACTATGCATGTGACATTTCAAGCACTCCAGATCGCTTTGTTTTTCCTCATTGAATGTAATTATAAGTCAAATCACACTTGACAATAGCCGCCTTTCTTCTCGACTCCATGTTTGAGGGGATAATTCCCAGAGGTGATTCTCACTGCAGCAGACGAGCCGCTCCTCTAAGCTTTTGATATAGGCCCAGCTGAGAGATTTGTAGGAGAATCTCTACTCTCCTCAGCGATATGTGTAAAAGGCAGGTGCATTTAGACACGACATGTTTGTGTGTTTGTTCACATGTGGGTTGTTTGTGTTTGTGCAGACCAGAATGGAGAGCTGCTGTATCTTCAAATCCCTTTGAATTCTCAGAATGAGTAACCGTCCCTCCAAAAAGCAGTTGTCAAATAATCCCTTTATCAATTGCCTTTCCCAGAACCTATTGTCACATATATTCCTCCAAATTGTATTGCATTTGTACGGAGCTGTTGTGTAGCAATCGTGTCTAGAGGTCCACATTCTGAACCGAAAGTGGCAAGTTTTTTTGTTTCAAACTGAGCAAGGTCTTGATATTTGATTTTTTAGAGCTGCAAATGTTTCACCTTGAGGTATGGCTATGCAAACATAGCAGACCCAGTGAATGCAAATTGATTTGTTGTTTGCATCTTTATGTTGCAGCTACATGTTGTGAGCCTCCAAAAACAAATATCTGAAATGTTTACAACATGTCCCCAGTACTGAGGAGTATAATCCCTGTGGAAAAAGAAGGGTCCAGTTTTAATTAAACATATGTGAAGCAGTGGGCTGCTGGTGGATCTGCAAGTTAAAAGGGATTTTTCGGCACTGGGCTGTCCTATTGAAATACCACATTTACATTTACATAAACATTGCTTCAAAAGGCTCCTTTGTGGATCTTGAGTTTGGAAAGCCTTTGAAGGCGAAGAACCAGGGGTTTGGTGTATGTGTGCAGGGAAACAGATCAGCCATTAACTTTCAGCTGAGTTGAGTGCAAACCACTAGCCTCTGGTGAGATCGCACCCCTTACCTTATCTCCTCCTCTGTGCTGCAGATACTGCCTTACAGCAATCACATTGGTTCACGGTTCAGATCTGGTCTGATTGTTTCTCATCTCATCTAAATACCTTGCACAGCATTGAATCACTGGATTCTACTCCGATTCCACTCTGACATTGTGGCACAAAAGGCAAAAACGTTTACAAAGCTTCAACAACTAACTTTAGTACTCCCTGCACTTCTTGTCTCTGGAAGAGTAGTAATCTAGACATCAACACCATGCGCTAACTGTGACTTGGAGAGAAGAAACAGAGAGGAACATATCGTCATGCTGCCCCTATATTGTGAAATGTTTTATGATTATCTAGATGTCTGTATGTTTGTAATGTGACACTGTGAGCTGAGTCTTGTTGCCTTAAAAGAGATAGCATACAGTGGGTTTTTGGACTGTGGGTTTGTCACTACAAGTGGCCCCTTTTCCATAATTGTTTGATCCATTATCATGAAAATATTGATTACAGCAGCTTTAACCCTAACCCCTTTAACCCCCCCCCCCCCCCCAAAAAAAAAACAAAAAAAAAAAACAAATGAATTACATGGAGCTCATGTGGAAACAAAGACCTGGAGATGATTTTGTTTTTGCATCAAGTAAAAACTGTCCCCCCTACTTGGATAACGCACCAGGCAAAGGCAATAATGTGGTTTCCATGTGTGAAAATGATGCTGTCACATCTTTGTAAAATTGAATCGAAGTGCAAACACCGGTTACAAACAGCCTAACGTCTTAGAGATTGTAAGTAGTATTGGGGACGCTCCGTAAGCTCACCAGTTGGTGTGAATGTTAATGTGCAATCTTCAAGTAAAGAGATATCACACCGTGCCGCAGCTTTACTGCAGGTGGGCCAGACAGGATTCATTTTTGAAGGAAGGCCAGACAAGATGATTGCATTGTGGGGTAAGTACAAAGCAATTCTGAGCTCTGAAAATAAAAATTCTATCATTGAGATTTATTACTATGCAGGATTTCAGCCAAATCTGTGCACCTGTGGCAGTATATTGCTTTGACTTAATATTGTCAGTGAGCCTCACTATATTCTCCTGAATTTTCATACAGGGGGGAAGAGAATTTGCAAGCACCGGTGCACATTAATTTGTAAGGCATTGCTTTTCAAACAAACAAAAGAAGAAGCAGTCCCCTCTCCGCTTGTGCTGCTGCTGATATCTCACATAATGATGACTCTCGTTACTCCGTGCATCCTACTAAGTTCAACAACAAGCTAACCTTTTTCTACGGCAGTTGTTTCTATGACAACGTGAGCCCCTGCTGCAACTTTTTGTGATAAGCACAGAAGCCAGAAAATATATTTGATTGATCCTGCTTCTCTCCATGGGAATGATATCAATATTCAAACACTGATAGGGCTGTTTAGGCTAACAAGCAAAGATCAAAAAGTATTTTTGCTCCACTTAAAAATGTACCGCAGTTGAATATTTCTGAAAAGTTTGTTAGAATTTGTCTCACTAGATTTCTTAAAATGTCATATTGTATTGAATGTGCATGACAACGTGGACCTATCGCAGGAAGGTCACATTCAACCAAATGCTAATATCCAGTTGAATCTCTTTCGAAGGAAAAAATTGCCTTGCCTTTCCGTGTTATGAAAACATGGTTGCATGATTGCCTGCAGCAGCGATTGGCTCTGTGAGTTATATGAAGCTCCAGTCACACATGAGAAAACCTTGGGCTTTTCTCTGCCTTGCTTTCCTTATTGTATTTGACAGGACAGGGACCCCAAACCTCAATCCTTTCACCAGCTCAAATTGAGGCCTTTGAGAAAGTGCTGTGCCATTGACCCTTGGGCTTCACTCAGTGCCTCTTCAGCTGAAATCACCCACGAATATGTTGTACACCTTAGCACAGCTCGCAAAGTAATAGGGATTGGTGCTGTAATCCAGACTCGACATGAGGGGATGTGCGGCACGATTATGATGCACCACCCTCAGTTTGAATCTCTTGCCAATCACCAGGGTAGAGAGAAATTAATCACTCTCTGGGCTGTCAGTTGGCGTCAGCCAGGAGACATTTATCTTTGAACCCATGTCAGTTATTTTTTCAATAACGGTTCCTTTGATTAATTCACTGCCTGAATCTCTGCCAGGAGGGCAAGAGTTCAGAGACAGTTACAGATTGATGATGCTTGTATCCTGTAATTCTGTGGCCCTCAATCTTTGCAGTGATTAGGCTTGTGTAAAAAAGACAACACATGTAATTGCATACTCCTAAACTTGATCCTTGTTTGAGTGAGGACTTGTATTCTGAGGTGTCAGCTTTAGCTTGGAGGTTTATTCTATCCACTCTGTTGTCAGGAAGTTGCAGCTGATCTCAGGCTCGTTATGGAGCAGTACTGAAGATTGTTTGCCAGCGCTGGCTCACTGTGTCCTCAGATCAGCTTCATGCTGCTTAAGCAAAAACTGTTGACACATCTCAAGCTAACAGAGTTCATTCCAGCATGCATCCAAAAGGTTTCAGCCGGGAAGAGAAGACATTGTTATATTTTGTCAAACCTGCAGTAAAAAAAAAGCTCATTCAGCAGGTGTCGTTCCACCTATCGCCACCTCCACTTCATTTGCTTTTTTGGACAAACTTGATGTTTACTTCAAGGCCTCTCAAGGGGCTTGCCTGAGAGGTAAAAAATTACCCTCAGGATGTCTTATTCTTTTTCATTTGACAGCTCAAAATGCAGTCCTGCTTTCCTGGTTATTGTCTTTTGCACAGATTTTCACACAACACCTTTTCACCACTGGAAATGAATGACTGGTATCTTCCACACAATTTAATCTATTGGTAGAAAACATTGTAATCTTAATTTGAGAATCACTGGTGTTATTATTTTAATCCAGCCATATGTCAAGATGAAAAATTGCCAACATTACTCCATTTAATTGGTATTCGGAATTACATTTCTTTAATTTTTGGCCACAATTACCATCCAAAATACAGCAGATATAAAAATATATACTGTATATATATATATATATATATATATATATATATATATATATATATATATATATATATATATATAAATAATAATGAAAAACAAACCTTCTTTGGACCACTTGTCAAAATAAATAATGTAAAAAGCTCAATATTTGCATACTGTCTAATAATAATAATTGGTCTCAAAGAGCAATGTAGTTAGGGGGACACACACTACTGCTGAATGGAAGTTGTTCATAGGGAATGAAGAAAACAAAGCTGGTCTTGTGTTTACAGTCTAGGTATCTGAGTTGTTTGTCAGTGTGTTTCCATTGGGTCCTATGTAAGATCGCAGCAGCATTTTTAAATGTGCAGGTCATGGAAAATATGATTTTTCCCAGCAGACGGTCTCATCTGGCTTATCAGAGTTTCCATATGGATCTCTTTTTCTCTCTGCAGCCCTCCCTCAACCAGAACATCTAAAAGATGTGTGCTCATTTCTTTTATTGTACCTGTACATTTACTGCATGCCTGTTTAGACAGATCTCATCCTCTGTGTATCCATCGATTACATTAACTCGTACTGTGGGATTGACGAGTGTGACTCTGTTTCTGCCTGACGAATACTTGCCAGTTGATGGGGGAAATATTATATAAAATATATATATATTTTTTTTAAGTCTTGAAGCTGTGTAGTGTGCGTGGGTGTTATATTCCACTCTATATTTCATTTAACTGTGGGTTTCTGACTGTAGCCATGGAAACCCAGCCGCACCGTGACCCCTCCCATGGTATTACCTTATTAAAGTGACATTTTGTAATTTAATGTAATGGAATAGCTGTAGCGGATTAGTATACAATTATAGCCATTTTACTTATCTTCACAGGTCTCCCTTAAATCTCTTTAATGTTCCACTCGCTGTTGTACTTTCTAACACTGGTTGGTCCCCTGGCAGAGCAAATGCAAGTGCAAGCATATCATTCACACATTCTTGCATAGCTACGCAATATCCATTAAAATCACTGATAGCGACTTGTTATACATTACTGCTCTGCTTATTACTGCACTTCTTAAAAAAGGAATTACAGAAATGTTTTATTTTCATAATGGTTACTTTTTGAAAATATACAAAGAGTTCTAAATGGCTGCAAGGCTGCCATCTGCTTCTCCATCTCTGGCATGTCCCCTCGTCTGATTCCAGCTGCCTGCTGGAGGAATTAAGGAGGAGATTTGAAGAGCCTGGGCAGATGTAACAGCGGAGTTGACATTAGCCTGCATGGGACAACATGCTGCTCTGATAGAGAAAATGCTCTGCACTGGTAAGTGGGAGGCTTACGGATGTTGCCTGCCTTATTTTGTCCCAGACAAGCTTTCTGAATTGCAAGCTAAAATATATTTTCTGCCCACTGCCCACGTGTATTTTAAGGGATGGAGATAGAGGGTTGGTTTTTCCATGTGTGAAAAATTGCTAGACCTGCAAAAATTCACTACCTGGGTTTACTTAGGGAAAACTAGCTGTCAACTTCCAGCATCTAACAGGGATAACAATAAACTGAAGCTTTGGTTACTTGGAATATGAAGAAAACTTTGTTTTGACCTAAATGTCAAAGGGATGTTGGTATGCCTTGTCAAACTTGGGAATACATAATAAATACAATGTACTACTAAGCAACTGAGAAATAAGCTACATAAGTCAACTTGGTGACAATTAACCATTTAATACATGTTACAAGTATGGCTGACAAACACTGTCAGGATGAGGATTTGCTATGATTTGGCAATATGCAGAGCAGGTCTTATGATAAGGAATAAAACTTGATATTCCACATACTGCTAAATGCATGTCCTGTGTGTATTAAATTACTATAAATGCCCCAGTAACTTATTCATTCCACCAGCAAGTTGTCCAGTTTTGCAGCATAATCATCAGGATGCTGATATACTAATAACTGGTCGTTTCTTTGTTCTTATTTTCTAGATTTTGTGACCACACAAGGGCAAGTTGTAGTGCGCCGAGTTCGCCAATATATCTGAATAGAATGTAATAATGTAGTGTAAAACATTTAAAATTCATCAAGGTTAAGGGGCCCTATGTCTTATGGTGAGAATGCAAGAGAATTTAACAAAATGATGCAAGCTCCCACCTACGCTCTGTAAAGATTTAAATTATCAAACATATCTTGTTTAATTTCATCCCAGTGGACTTTCACATGTATGGAAATCACATAAATTAGCATTCTCTCACTGCAAATGTGCCCTCAATGCACAATTATCACATAATTGCCTTTATTTAGGTTTTACATACTGTAACAACTAATAGAGTGCAGTATACACAGGAACCCAAACCTTTCTAATGGCCTGACTAATCGCTGGCCAGCACATACTGTATATATGACTCATGTTCATTTGGTTGTTTTTAAGAGTGGAGTCATACAGGGGCGATTCTAGGATCAAACCTTATGGGGGGCTCAGCCCCTAATGAGAATGTGACATGGATATAGTGCATGCAAGTGTTAACTACTGCTAGCTACTGAACAACAACGTCAGCTAACGTTTTTTTGACACTATTAACACTATGATGGAACTAAACCTGACACTTTATAAGTCACAGTAATAACGAACAATTTGACACAATGTTCTAACATTCAGCAATTTTAGTTGTTCACATTTGAATTTGGGTAATCTGTGCCATAAAATTATCAACGTCTTCTCTGGGGACTGCCACCTTTAAACTACAACCACACACAAGCCCTTTGAACCTGTAATTGTTTGTCCTCTGTCACTAACAGACAAGTTCACAAACTCTCACTTGAAACACCAAAATTGCTTGAGTCCCCCCTAAAAAGGGTCTAAAATCGCCCATGGAGTCAATACAATATGTATTGTGTACAATATACTGGTTCTGTTAAACTTGTACATTTCCACACACACACGCGCGCACGCGCGCGCGCGCGCGCGCACACACACACACACACACACACACACACACACACACACACACACACACACACACACACACACACACACACACACGTCTGGTATAGGACAGGATCTGTAAGAAACTCTTTCCATCTGTACTTGCATATGCAGAAGTGTTACAAGCACAGTTGCAGAGCTTTGATTGGTTTCCTTCTATGTCCCAGACATGAATTTCATCAGACCTCAAAAGCTGCTTAAGAAATTAAAGGTGCTAGTACTTGATGACTTAAATCCACCTCTGGAGACGAGCAGTAGGAATTACAGCATTGCTGACAAATCTCTGCAACACCCCTCCCCCCTAAACCCATCTCACACTCTGTAGGGACCATCGACTGGAATAGACTAACAATTAAGTCACATTTTCCAGTTAGAGATAAGTTAGTCAGGTAATTAAAGCAGAGATCCCACAGAAACACCACGTGAAGATGCAATGTATCATATGATAGTAAAAAAACAGATGTAAAATATCATAATAGCTAATATAAATAGTGCTTTGTCATGGAGGCAAGAATAAACCTCATTATAATGTCTTCAATGTCTTGAAATGCCAGTGGACTTTGGGGAATTTTGCTTTAAAACAGAGTAAAAGGCAGAAAATTAGTTTTTAAAGCATAACCCCATCAACCCCCTGCAGATATAGTATAGTAGTTTTGTGCTATGGGGCAGTAAAAACCATAGTTATTGCCCCTTAAAGGGATAGTTGGGGGTCTCTCTTGAGTCGCTCTGGTTTGTCGTGTGCTGGAAGTCTTTTCTGTCCATCCAAAAACCTTGACGTTGCTGGCTGTGATGAGTGAAACTTTTTTTTTTTTAACTGAGTTGTGGCATTGCTACCAAATGTTACTACTTCCAGTCCTTTAATAGGGATAAACTGATACAAGTGTTATTTAATTGATCAGATTTGCCTCCTAAAATTCTGACCTCTCCCTAAAATTATCCTTGAATTCCTTTTAAGTACATATTACACAAACAGATCTGCAAAAGCTAAACGAATGATCAAACGCAACATTTCAACATGAGACCTAAACTGACATGAAGACAGAAATCAGAGACTGCAGTTTCTGCATAATCACTGGTGAGCTCCCCTGCAGACGGAGATGTTTAAGCACAGAAAAAAAAAAAACATCTGCTTTCTCTCCACGTTCTTCTCTTTTTTTTTTAACACCCCTTGCATTTCCAACACTGTTTTATTTCACGTAACCAAAAAAGTTTAGTCACGTTATTTTTCTCTGCCTCTCAGCATTGGTGATTACTGCTGTATTGCGCTGGTGTCCGTGGCTGCAGCGCTGAACTTAACTTCATTGTTTGGTGGATTAATATGCCGGCAGGTCATGTCTCTGCCTTCCCTTTTGCTCCAGCTACACAGTGTTAACAATGCGTCAGCCTGGGCAACACTGTCACTATTTCTTTAGGCTACATTGCAATGATTCACACGAGTAAGCCATTAGGAAATTAATGTTTTCATGACCCTGTAAGGAGGAAAGCGAGTGGGTTGAAAGTGCAGGGTTTCTGAAAGGCAGGCACACTAATAGCCCATATACCATCACATTTACGCGTGAGGCAGATGTGGTGAACACACACTTTGATGGATCCGTCTTCTTAATTGGTTTTAGGCTTCATTAAAAGTTATTTAAAAAGTTCATGTCTTGTGACTTTTACAACTATAATCCATTTAACATAAATGAGACAAGAGCTGTGAGAAGGATGTTGATGCTTCACTTTTCATGGATAAACACACCCCTGTTAGGCATTCAGCCTGTTAAAAGCTCTGTGAAAACATGAGAAACACTTAGTCCTTGAGAGGAAGGATCTGTTGTTTACAAAACGCCTGGGCTTTTACGGATGCTGCATGTGTTTTTCCCTTTGAGTCAGAAAAGCTTTGGGGGGGAAAAAGGTCCAAAGAGCTAAGAGCAACACTCTCTGATCTTCTCCATTTAAATGCTTAAAAGGGCCTCTTTAGCTCAATGTGTAAAGCCTTTCTTTTTGTTTGACTTTAGCAGCATTTTCTACCTTTTTTTCCTGCAGCATCGTGGCAGTGGCTGGCCACGAAGACAGCCACAACACAGCCAATGAATTCACAGTCAGGGCCACATCTCTGTGCTGGTATCCCTCTAACGAAGAGCTGAGGTTTGCTATGAGGCTGACCCATCACACACTGGAAGAGTAGCGGCAGGGGCAAAGAGTTTAAAGAAGTCCACATGGGAGGGGAAATTACCCCTCCTGTTCCTCCTCTGCGCTTTTGCGTGCTGCCTATCTTCTCCTTCCCTGCTCTGTCCTGCACTGTAAAGGCAAGGCCGGGCCCCCCTCAGGGAACCACTTTCCTTCTATAAAGCCTATTGCTATGGAAATTGTGTGTAATTTCAGGGGCCGTTAACGGTGAGAGTGCAGGCATGCATATAGCGCGCTACTATCATCACACTGGAGCAGAAGAGCACCCAGGGCAGAATGTCATATTCGTTTTTCCTTTGCCGGTCTTTGCCCCTACAACATGACATGCATCACTTGATGCTAGCAGAATAAGGAATGGACAGACTGGGGAGCAGGCAGTTGTCGAAGGGAGATGAGAGGTGGATGGACTAAAGATGGACAATTGAGGAAGAGGATGGAGCACTGAGTGTTTGTCAGTGAGAGGAAGAGAGTGAGTGTTTAGAAAAATAAAGCGATTGGAATACTTTATGAGAAAGATGAAAGCAGCAGAAGAAGACGTGAGAGGGAATCCGAGGAGAGAGAAGCTTGAATCAATATTTATACTGTGAGATGAGACAATTCTGAAGCAGTAATTAAATTGGTGTGTCATATTTCATTCATTTACGGGGCTGAGCTTGCATGAAAATGATCCAAAACGCCTCCTTTTCAAGTGGATTTCATTTCTTTCATGACAGTGAATACAATTGAGCCAGCCAGGGAAAAATAAAATACTAATTCAGTATTCATACCTTATTGCTAGGAACTTGGGGACCATTCAACTGCAATTCAGCAGAGAGTGGGGTACGATACAAATCCCTCCGCTGTCAACTGTTTTACACTGAAACTAGGCGCAGGGGTGGGGAAGCAAATCATTCTCATTTGAATAATGATTAGAAAAACGAGGCAACGCTGTCGTTGATTGGAAACACAGTCTGGTTCCCAACATCGCCTCCCCTCCTCCCCTCCTCCCCTCCTCCCCGCTCTGGATTCAAGGAGAATGAATAAAACATATCAAAGTAAATGTTACACTGGAATGCTGCCTGTGCAGATATTTTGGGTCAGACGCAGCCTCCTTCAAACATTCAGTAGTTACATATCCCCTGTCATTTTCACAAATATGATAGTTTACAATTTGAATAACATTCTCTGGTATTATATTGGTTAGTTAGCTTACACAGGACATCGGATGGATGACTCTGGAAGGTGACCGTCCCTCTGTAAATCCTGTCAATAGTGTTTACAGTAAGTATTAGTTTCAGGTGCTGCTTCCCTATTACAGTGCTCTGCACTTGTGACAAATGGAATTTGGGAGGAAAAAACAGAACAAAGCTGCGCTCTGTGTAGCCAATTAAAAGTTTCCCTTCAACCTCATTTCCTCTCAGTATTGGCTGTTCTTTTTCAGTTTCAACTCTACTGTGCAAAAAAAGGATCAAAAGATAGAGGAGAGCGTCCAAAGCACAGCATCAGTGATTTTTTTATAACTAACTAAAATTGCCCTGTCGTATCTTTTTTCTACTCTTACCTAGTCTAGTCGCTCTCCTGTGAGAAAAAAATGACCCAGACCTGCGAATTTGGGCAGAGGCACTATATGGCAAGGGATGGAAAGCCTCTGGAGTGGTGCCATGTTCTGAACACAGGCACTGCAAACAGCATCTGAAGTGCTGCCAATGGGAAACTCGACATTAACGTCTATAGCGGTGGAAAGAACAACAGCTGCTTATGTTGTGTGTTACTGTGCCAGCGCCCATAGGGAAAAAGGTTGTCAGATATGACGTGTGTTTCTTGAAGTTCCTGGCATCTATGTGGTTGTGTGTGCTCCTACATTTACCTATTGTAAACAGCAATGGTAGATAAGTACCATAATGTACTTCAAAATTCAATCAAAAAACCTCAACTACATGGTTAGTGCTGCATTAAAGAAATACTTGAATAAAAGTGCATTATTGGCTGCTCCTGTCTGCATGTTGACATGTCCTTGAGCAAGACACTGAAACCCAAGTTGCACCTGTGGCAGGCCAGCGCCTTGTATGCGTATGAATGTGTGTGTGAATGGCTGAATGAGAGGCAATTTTTAAAGCACTTTGTACGGTATGGTAGAAAGGCGCTGTGTAAATGCAGTCCAATTTTTTTCAGTCCATTTTATATTTCACTGTAGCAATACAAAAATAAAAAAGAATGTGATCTGTATTGTCTTACAATTAAATTACATTTGAAGTACAGTTTGATAGAAATTGGACATGTCACTACCAGACAAAACAGCTTTTTGATTAGACAAGCACATTCTGGAGAAAAAGAAAGGTTTTTTTGCACGGAGAAGTGATAAAAAAGACAGTCAGGATAAACCCCTTAGTCAGTGTCAACTGGTGGTGGTGGAAGCTGTTAATATCCTCAAAAAATGCAGAAAAAGGCAATCCATGTAACAACAGCGATGCACTGAGGGATAATCACTCTGCTGGTGTCAACAATCTGATAAAACTTCACGCATGGCCTCTCGCTTTGTCAGGAGCGGCCAGCCGGAAGAATGACATATCTACTCATTATTGCGGAGAACATATGGGGAGACAACACAACTGCCAGACACAGGGACCAGTGCATGGTGGCTTTTGGCAAGCCCTCTGCTGTTTGCTGGCCCACAGCTGAGGGTGAGCAAAAAGCATGAGCACTCATAGGTGCAACATAAAAAGTCTTAATTTCCTCATACCATGCTTTATTGACATCCAGCCCAAAGGACATTCAATCAATCAATCAATCAATCAATCAATCAATCAATCAATCAATCAATCAATCAATCAATCAATCAATCAATCAATCAATCAACCAATCAATCAATCAATCAATCAATCAATCAATCATTTAGTTTTCTGTACCTGCCCTTTTTCAGAGTGGTATCAGGATATCAGTGTGATCTTTCAACTGACAACCACTCATATTCATAACGTGAGTGATTATCACTGAGCAGTGGGAGGAAAAATATATGAACTTGGTGAAAGCATACAAACTTTCTTCCTTTGAGTCACCATGACTCCAAAACCTAATACTCCTAATATTAGCATTTTTTATGCACATTTCTGCAAACCAACTCTAGATGGCACTGGAGACCCAGTGGACTATTTCCCTGTGTGTGTGTGTGTGTGTGTGTGTGTGTGTGTGTGTGTGTGTGTGTGTGTGTGTGTGTGTGTGTGTCTGTGGAATATGTGTGCATGTGAATGTGTGTGTGTGCATGCAAGCACATCTGTGTCTGTATCTGTGTGTATGCCTCACAGATTCAATTATTCATCACGTCTAGTGCAAATATGGTTTGGCTTTTCTATGTCTCTTCTTTTTCTCCCAGTTTTGTTTATTATTTATAATGCTGAGGCTCACAATGTTTGGGTAGAATAGAAAGCTAGGTAGCAATAATGTCAGTGCGTGGGTGTCATAATTATGTTCTGCTACAAACATACAGGAAAAGGTATTGGCCGTGTGCTGCAGTACCCAGTGCTGCCGAGTCAGACACATTTGTTTGCCTTGTGTCTTGGCACTGATAGACACCGTCTGCACACTGCATTATTTCACCAATAACATGATTTTCAAATACTATATCTGTCTGTGGCCTAGAATGGATATCTGTCAATATATCATCCAATGTCTCTTCCCACAGTCAAAACAAATCATTTTTCTTTCTCCATTCATGTTTTTTTTCCTATGAGGAAGATTTCCCGTACAAAGAATTTTTCATAATGACATATTGACTCCGGAAAGAGAATTTCCATCTGTGTTAAATTCATGAGTCACTCAGCAGCTATGGTAAATACAATTATTGAATATCGCAGCTCACCATGAATCTTCACGGAACATGCAGCGACTTATGATGCTTTCCAAAAACAACATAAAGAATGTTTCTCACCATTATGGATATGATTAGTATTTTTTGGAGGCAATATTCATAATCATTATGAGAAAGCTTGCAAAGATCTCACAACATTACCTGAAAAAACTCCTAAGGTGTATCAGCGTAGGAGTGATTTAGGAACATTCTCACAGTGACTCGGAGCAAGAAAGCGACAAAATCTAAGTGAGGAGCTATTCTTTTTCAGTCTCTGTTGATCAAAAAATCTCTGCAGCCTCCTTCAGTCAATCATGAACGCTCACATGAATCCATTATAACACAATTTAGTTTACATTGAATTGTGGTTTTGTGATTCCCTCACAAATGAAAATCCTTTCTAATCAAATATTTAGTATGATTCAAGATTTGGAATGTAGTGAACATGGTTCTCAGCCATAGTAAAAGGCTACATATATTAACAGGGTTGTTAAATTAAAGCAGGCTGGCGATGATGCAAATGTGTCCCATCAGTGACCTCCCAACATGACAGCCGGGACATACCATGCATCCATTAATACTCTTTTGTTGACTTGAGGCTGAAATAACATTCAATACAAGATGGGATTACTACAGTGACAAAGTAACCCAAATACATCTCTAATGACATATTTAACTTGTTAAGAGTACTTTCCTTGCGTCTATGCTCTCTGTAGACATTTGCTTAAAAAACTTTTAAAGCTGTATAAGAATCCTTCTCCCTGCTCTTAACAAGTTTTTCCCCATATGAGCCATCATCAGAGCTAAGAGGCTTTGTGTTAGCTTTTAGTCTTGCTAGGAACTTATTTTTTTCTAGGTGAAATTCTTAAACGCTTAGGGCTTCTAACTGGTCGATTTAGAAAACAATCAGTTCAGAATCCTAGTTTTTGGTCAGGGAATAATTCAAGTGCCCAACATCTAGTTCCTTAATCTGTGAAGTCAAGGGCAATCCAAAAAAAAAAAAGAAACAATTATATTGATGCATAACCTAACATGGCTACTGCTGGGGAAGTGCTTCAAACCTACTATTTTATGTTATCTTGTAATTTAAAACACCAGTTAAATGAAGAAATGCAAACTTTCACATTTTGGCTTTTCTTTTGTTTTTAATTTGATACGTTCAATTAGCCACGCTAGTGATGTGGCTCTAGGGATGTCCATGTTGGTCCATCACTTTGCTCCAGACTGAACTCAGTAATTACTGACTGGATTGCAATGATATTTTTTACAGGCAGAGAACAGATTCTACTGACTTTGGTGACTCTCTGACTTGTCCTCTAGTGCCATTATGAGGTAGACATTTCGGTAACACTTTACTTGAAGGTATCTACATAAGAGTGACATAACACAGTCATGACACATGAATCCTAACCCTAACTCTAACCCTAACCCTAACCACAACTTGTCATGACAAAAACCGAATGACACTTACTAAAAGAAGCGTTATATCATAAATGTTTATGACTTGTAACACACAATAATGTTTATGACACGTTCATGACAGTGTTATGTCACTGTAGATACCTTCAAGTAAAGTGTAACCAACTTTTTTTTCAGTACTAGTTTATGAAGGAAAACATGCAAAAAAAAAAAAAGACATTCCCATTAGCCTCAGCTGTACAGTTCTGCGCTAAAAAGTAAATCTCAGCATACTAACATACTGACATTAGCATTTAGCTCCAGGCACTGCAGTACCCCAAGGTGTTGGTATGCCAAAGTGTTTATCAGATGGTCCAACAGCATCTGAAACTGCCTAAAGCTTAATTTTGGACGTGGGAATCGGGGTGTCTTTGTTCGAGAATTTCTTCCGAAACCGCCATTTACGCCCACTGGATGCAATGATTGGCCAAGTGTTGTGAAGTGAGACTCAGGGTTTGATCTCCCTTAAGTTCTCTGTTTTCATTCTTCACACAATTACTTCTGTCACTTTATATGTACAATTAAGTGCACCACTATGAATGCCTTTAAGGAGAGACTGTGCCACAAGTGTGTTTATATCCCAATTTGAAAGATTATCACATTTTGCCCATCTCTATGACAGCAGGGTTTTGAGCGTGGCCATTTGAAACAGCTATAAACGCTTTACCTTCAGATGTTGTTGAACGATACTTCGCACAAAGTAGTTCATTTTGAGCTTACCCCAGCCTTTAGTACAGCCTGAGAGGGATTCTTTTTAATTTAAAAGGCTATATACAATAAATGTACACTTCTGCACTTGTGTTTTTCTGATGAATCCACTGGGCACATTGCATATTATAAGCAGTGCTATAAATAAGAGAAATCTCATTTTGATAAAGTTTTAGTGCTATTTTAAGAACTCTTGAGGGTAACATTAAATAGTTTTTGGAAATCTGTCCTTAGTGTCACGAAGCCACAAGTGGGGAAGTGACAAGCCTGTGTGTGAATGGGTGTTTCTGGACGCTCTCTCTGCTCGCTCTTTTTCCCCTTCCCTCACAGTGCAGTTTGTGGCCAGCCTCTCCTGGGATGACGTGCGGCTGCAGGCAATTCCTAATCACTCACCTGTTTCCCGTGGCTCATCAGCACAGCTCTTAAACTCTGGCTTATCTCTGTTTGGCGCTGGATTATTAAATCTTGTCACGTAGGTGATGCTACATCTAGCTAGCCTTTATCTCTAAACTTTGAGACCCGTTTTTGCCTTACCTGCTTTAATGTAATCTTTTTTGTGCTCCGCAGGAAGTCACTGTGTCCAGCTGTTTTTGACCTGCCTGCTACCACCAGCCCTGCATGCCTCGTCATCCATGCCCATGTCTACTGCCTGTTCTATCAAGTGAGACGATTCTTCCACAAGTCCAGACTCGCTTCGTTCACCAGTTCATAAATAAACTGTTCTAAATCATCAAACTGTCTAATTTGTCTGCTTTTGGGTTCAAGCCGCAAACCTGACACTTAGGTCGCTCAGAAACGGAGAATTCTCTTTCTATACAAATCTTCACACACTGTATACAGGCATGGACATATGTGATAGCTGAGCCAATTGCTTTAACGCCTGAAGAGATAAGGTATTCTGCCAACTTAAGGTGAAGTAAAGCAGGCCATTTGCCTGTTTTTTTTTTTTTGTTTGTTTTTCCTCCTGCAACTCTCTGCTCGCTGGCAGGCAGATACATGACCCGGCTAAAGCCGTGGGGGAGAAGAGAGGCAGAGAAGATGGCAGCCAGCCAAGGAAATGTAAGTCCTCGCTGTTTTTTGCTCATGGTTGGCATTGCTACATGGAGGCTGGAGATGAGATGGGAGCCAGGATTTTTGCTTAAGACTTAAAGAGGGAGGGATTGAGGGATAGATAGACTGGAGAGGTAAAGGGAAAGGGGAGGAGACAGAGGAAGATAAGGGATGAAAGAGAGACAGAAGGAGGGAAAGAGAGAGCAGGCTTCAGTGGGAAACAGCCAAACAAGCTGGGAGAGATGGATTTAGGGGGAAAAGAAGATAAAGCAAAGGGATGGGACTGTTGGGAGGGAGAAAGAGGCTGAGTTTGAAAGAAGAAGGGAAAAAGCCAGACACGTAGAAGTTTAATATAGTATAACATAGTTTAAGCTGGCTGCTGTGTTGAAGACACATAGGGACCGGGTTTTGGTAAAAGACATGATACTCATACATTCAGATCTACTGTTTAAAAAAACAGTAGATCTTTCATTAGTAATTGGGAGAAAAAGGGTACGTATGATATTTTATATTAGAATGTATGTATAGACTGACGTGTATAAATATCTATTGTTCAAAATGACAGCTTATTTAAATAAAGCATTGCACCGTATTCCCTTGCAGTTAATAATAAAACAGACAAAAAAACGATAGACAGCTTTGACTAACGTCTCGTGCCTATGACGGTAGACAAGAGAAATTAGGAGAGAGTTGAGGAAAGTGTTGCATTGCTGAGTCATTCTCTTCAAGGAGCAACTGGGACAGATAATTCCAATGAACATTAGATACAAGATCTCACTGTGGACGCTCCCAGTGAGGCTCTCTGGGTAGGAGAGTTTACTTTGAATCATGCTCATTAAAAAATAACGTTGAAAGATTTCAAGCATTTACTAGAATTTCTTGCCCTGGAAATGTTTGCCCTGTTTTTAAAATAACAACATTTCACAGTATGTGAAAGTGTTAAAACCTCTGAGGGGGTGGAAATAGGAAGAGGAGAGCCACTTTAAACTGTGTCATCTCGTTGCCCTAGGAGAGTTCAGCTGGTATAAGTGAAAAGTGAGTGCTGTCTGCCATTGACAGAAACAAGAGAAAAGAGTTTGTTCCTCCCTGTTATCATAGTTAATGGAGCAGCTCCAGGCTAAACATCGATGTGACAATGCAGATTAGAGTTTCACCACTCCAGTTTTGAAGCTTTGCAGGAAAGTTTTCCCAAAACCCTGCATTAACTTTCCAGGGCCAGAAGCATAACACATGAATTCTCAAAATGAGTCTTATTTTTATTTAAACAGGCTCCTGCACGGGAGTGAATAAAATTATTCTTTATAGCGTTGTTATCTCGGTGTGCCAAGTAACAGCGCTGCTGGTTGTTAAGGCATGCAGAGTGAGAAAACCCTTTATAAACCTGTATATTTTGCAATTCCTCTGACACTCATCAGAGCACCCTGAGACTGTAGTATATCTGCTGCCAATCTTTACTGACACTGTGACATGTGTTACAGTGTTGACAGGAAATGTCATTTGTTCCCATCTATCTTCTGTGGGGGTCCAGACATCTCTAGCATGCCTGTATGAGCCACAGCAGGAACACTGCAGGGACTAAAATATGTGGAGGATACATGTTTTCAATATGTTTTCTCCCAACATGAAAGATTTAACTTTTTTTTTTACAGATGTCTGTGGTCTTCTTTAAGTAACATATGTCCTCTGCACCTTGATCAATCTATGCTTATCTGTCTGTCTTTTTGTCATGTGTATACATGCACAATGTAATTTTGCAGATGGGGTCATTCTGTATCTCATCGATGACAGCCATCCAAGGCAATACAAATCAAATAATCTGTTAATGCAATCAAGTGCACTTATTGAAATTGACTGCTATCTGTTGCAGCTGATTTTAATCTAGTTTGTCAACAACAAATGACCTTACCATCCTCATTTTGAGTGTTCAAATTAAATAGCTGAAGCAACAAGATGTAATCCTGTTCTTCTTCCTCTCACGTGGCATGCATGTAGCATAATGGTATATAATTAGTTGAAAAATCACACAATTTCTACTACAAGAAGAACTCTAAATGTGTTGCTCACTGAGAATATCATATCACACATTTAACCAGATTTCATTTAGTATGTCATGTATTACTAACTGCATTGTTGTCAGGTATTGGTGCCGTGATTTTTGTATGTCAGTCTGGACAAGCACAGATTGATGGTTAGATACGACCCTGAGGCAAGATGGAGCTGGGTAGGGCTTGTCATCTCTTGCCCATCTCTCCATCCCCACCTGTCGAGAAATCCTCCACCATGCTTATTGCTTTCATTTGTGCAATTGTTGGAAAAGAAGTGCATCGTGTATTGCAGTCATTGCCATATCCGATGTGATATAAATGATATCAATGGAACACCTCTAAGATGGGAGGAATCATAATTCAAAATAAATACAGATTGTTAAGTGTAATTCAATTTTACAACATAATAGATGATTTAATTGATAATTGGCTACAATTACATATGCACAATAATGACTTATCAACACTGCAAGCAAAGCAATGGTCTAATTAAGGTGTTAACGTAATCCTCCACGCTGACTGCTCCCTATAATAATCCTGTGTATATGAGTGAAGTGCATATCTTGAAAGACAGCTGCAGGAATTGGAGCGAGTTTTGTCAAAATAAAAGGAATAAAAAAATTGCTTCTTATACTGCTGCTATCATATTCTACCCAAAAATAATTACAGCAACGACTGCAGAAGCACAGACATGTTTAATTCCTGTTGTTTTCCAACAGAGCTGATTTGACATTGTGTCTAACTTCTTTACTCCTGTTAAAATGCCAGCAGCATGGCACTTACGCTTGTTCAAAAGCCATGTTTTGCAACATCTGTAATGTAAAGCACACAACTCTAACATCTGGCCAAACCAACCATCTTGGTCATGAACGCCTGCTCAGCATAATGCAATTTAATATAGCAGCACTGCAATGAACACCTCTGTGAAGCTTACAGTGCAAATGTTGAGACTGTTAAAGAGGTGTAGATTACTCAAGCTGAAGTTATTTGTTGTTTTTCTGCCTCCTACTGTGTATGTATGCAAAACAACACCCCTATATTTGTATCATTTGTATATTCAAGTACCACTAAAAAGTATTTTCTGTATTCAATGGATCAAATTACTGCTCTAATAAGAAATGTAAATGGAGTCGTGCATAGTGATAAACCAGCTGAGACTAGACTGTCTCTAAACTCTGCAGCACCACTGACATTTTTTGCCTCTTTCAGCCAGTTGATTTTGGTTTTATGACCCACAGGCTCAACTCTTATCAATCCCATTTCCAGCAGGCAGCACACAGCAAAAAAATCTCCTTCATCCTCTCTAATAAATGACAGAAGCTGATAAATTAGCTGGTATAGTCAAACACCTACTGCAGCATCTGCACAGCCAGATATTGGAGATTAAAACAGCGCTAAAATTACAGGCAATATTGGACTTTCATTCAAGCTGTGTTCAGAAACACATGATTTCAAATTAGTAAGTTAATGTTAATGTTATTTGACAAGAAAATCTTAAATTAAGGTCCACTTACTGTTTCCAAGACTCCAAAGCTCAAGACTGAACTTCTACACATAGTGCTAATGTTGCTTCATGTGTGCGATAGCCTAAAATTAGAATTCAAGTGCATATTTAAACCTACAATAACATATGTTTTGGCCTCATCGGGGCTGTGGAAACAAAGTGTGAACATAACGCTGACATATTATTACCTCTTAAGATGATATGGGTAAACTTGTTAGCAAACATTTGCTAATTACACATCCAGCAGATACAGAGCCACATTAGCGTTCATTAAGAGTTATGTGTGTGTGTGTGTGTGTAAGCAGGATGAATGCAAGTCAAATATGCGTCTTCTTTTAGCTCTGGTTTTGGTCTCCACTAACTCCTTAGGGAAATATCGGTCTCTGTAGCAAAAACATTCTCAATTGTGTTCATCAGCTGTTTGGTGTTATATTGATTTAAAGCTGCTTCAAGGTTGTTACCATTGAGTTAAATACGTTTTACAATATTTTCAGCAGAGCTAAGGTATTAGGTTGAATTATCCTTCTGTTTGTTATGCAGGAGGTATGTTTCCATCCTTCCGTACTTGCATTATTCCTTAAGAGTACTTGTATAATATAATTTCACGGTTGCTTCATTGACTTCTGTTTGTATACAAGCACAATATGAATCAGGACAATACCTTGAGACAAGATGAAGCCTCACTTGTCAGTTTTGGCCTGTCCTTACCTACCTGTGTACCCCACAATTCTTGACACTGCCTCCATCCTGCTCCTTTGAAGCCCCTCGCAGGTACACTCAGCACCTTGTCTGCACTGCATGAGTAGGGGGCTGGGGGGGGGGGGGGGGGGGGGGGTCACTCCAGACCTCCCTGGCAGAGAGGAGAGGGTGCAACACGCAGCTGGTGCCAGGATCACTGACTCTCTGACCGCTGGCGTGGAGTGAACAGCGCTGTGTGGGAGTAGATCTCCCCTGTGACTGGGGTCTCTCTGTTTCTGCTTTTCTTTCTCTCACTTGTCTCAGCTGTGTAATGAGCTGCTGGCTGAGAGAGCAGAGGACAGAGAAAGAGTGAGAGAGAGTCAATGTGATTGTGTGTGTGCATGTGTCTCTGTGAGCGACTGCTGATTGCTTGAATATAAATGGTTTGTGCTCATTCACCTAAATCAAGGCCACATGCTTGGGCCCAGAGTAAAGTGTTCTGAGCGCATTGAAGCGTTGTTCTGTATCTGCCACTCAGCTCAGGAAATAATGTCGGGCACTTTCCCTGCCCTACATGAAATGCTCAGGGTAACCTTCAAATAGTCTGTTGTTATAAACTGACTTCATGACTGACCTGATTCTCAATCATTTTGTTATTTTCATGTGCACTATCTTTTGTCATGAATAAAAAAATAGTCACATTTGACATCTTTTCCTTTATCTCATGTATCTTTTACAATTCGGCCATTTCCTGTTTCATGACTTTCCTTTGGTATGCTTATGGGAAGAAACCTCAATGACAGATGATGTCTTGTTCAGCTGCAGGTGCATTTCTTGAAGGATGAGTCTGGTGATATTCTATATTGTTGTCAGTGTCAACAAATTCCATGAAAATACCAAAACCAACAATGAATTGATATTACTAACAAGTATTGTGTGTGAATCCAAAACCCAATACAGTTTATTCCTTTGTGCTACTAGTACTCCATTGTGGTCTAAACCATGCATCAATGAACCACATTGTTGACATGTTCCTTCATTAAGATGAACATAGACGCTAGAGTTTATGTGAGTCAATCCTACCTACTCCCAAATATTCACTAGCACACCAAATGTGTATTAATCCTGAAAAGCCAATCTATTCCGGAGGAGTATTGTTTGTTAAAAACTACAATTTGTTTTAGGAAATAACATAGCCTTTTTTAAGGGTGAAGGGGGGCTGAGTGCCACAAACAGGTTAAAGAAGTCAAAAGGTCTTAAATAATGAGATAAACGTATTTCAGAGAATTTGTTAAAAAGTTTAAATGTTCAGATTTGCAACTGTTCTGAACGCTCTAATGTTTTAAGTTTTTTACTCTCGGCTAAGTGTCACATAACAACTAGCTGGCCTTCTATGATTGGTCATCTGCTCTAGGCAGGCAGGAATGGAGTGTTTTTTTTTTTAAGTTACTACGGTGTTAACATGGTCGCATGTAGCTACAAGCTCGGCAGTGAAAGATGTAATCTTTCGGGTCACATTATTTCTGAAACATTTCCGGTTATGTAGTATTTTGTTTAAAAGCCTTTATTGGTGATTTCTCACGTTATAAAGTCCTGCTATATATTCCGTTGCAGTCAGTTTCCAGCTGCAACAAGTGCAACAACAGCGGTGATTCCAGGAGACTCAGAGACGCGGAAACCCGCTGACCAATCAGAGCAGCCTGGGCTTTTCCGTGAGGGGGACTTAAAGAAACAGGCGCTTCAACAGAGCGTCTCAGACAGAAGCAGCCATGGGCAGTAGGAGAAAACTAAAGTGCTTATTGAACATTGAAGCATGTAAACATGTTATAGTACAAACAAAAAATGCAAGTATGAACCTGAAGATGCTATATAATAGGTCACCTTTAAGACCTTAAGCAAAATAACATTTCTTTTTCAGTTGGCATTCAATGTGCTCAAACAAGTGCTGACCTCAATTGATTCTTTTAATAAAGTAAAAGATTTCACAAAAGTACAAAGTACAAGGTTTCTACTGAGCAAATTGAACACTTAATGTCTGGGAAATTGCCAGAAATTATCAAAAGGACAAAAAAGGACCAGGAAACATCTCTTGAAACTAAATCATGACCAATGATTTACAATGATACTGACAAAGTTTTTACCGATAGCACAACTGTGTCAAACTAAATCAGCTTCTATAAACAGTGAAGGGTAAGGTGACTTTGATTAATACATAAAAACATGCTTTGTCAACAACAAGCAAGATGGGTATTAAGTGGTGGCAAAATAATAAAAAATAAGAAAATCTCCACCGCACTACCATTTTTTTTATGGATAAAAAATGCAGTTTTTTTTTTCTCATGTCATTTTCCTAAAGATATCCGTTGAAATAAATCATGCCACTAATATTACATGCTGCACTGCAGTTTTTGCATATCTCAGCACATTTCAGCTTTTCTGGCATGGTTAAATATTGGACTCTGCATGCATAATACAGACACAGCGGAGAGAAATATGGATCAGTCATACCCATCTGTATTCACTCTTTCACGGCTTTTTAGCTGACAGGTTGTCTGCCTATGGAACTGAATACCACTGAGAATGATAATCTGCGTATTTTATCTGATCTTACATCAATTGAAGTTATATTTTCCAAACAAACTGCCCCAATCAATGTCACGACGGCTATCAGCATTACATTAGTAAATATGTCTGGCTGTATTTCATATACAATCCTCCAGCCACATATTTTATTCATTCATGTACTTATTTGTGTATTTATTTGTTTATTTATTATAGATTGATTTAGCCTCTCTGAAATTCTCTGGCTGTTTAAAGAGCCAGAAATCTGGTGATGATTGGACACATCATCTGGCCCCCGGGCCTGTAAGGCAAATAGACACTCCTCATCAAAATAAATTAATAACTGAGGTAGACTGATGCTTATTCTGCATTTTAAATTAGACTTTTGTATAATGTAATACAGATATTGTAATGTGGAAGATCTGTCAATTACCAATTTGTTGAATCCTAAACTTATTTTAGAGCCTGGATCTAGACCTCTGAATCGCTGCTCATATGGTACCTCAAATTTGTTTAATTATCTTTATCTTTATTTTTATTTTAAACAAAAAATAACATTAAAATAAAATACAAAAAGACAATAAGTGTGTAGCAACACACCAAAAGCAAAAACAATATCTATGAAGTGTTACAAATAATATGGTCAATCTGTCCAAAAAGGAGCAGGATGAAGCCAAAGCTTGTTTTTTTCCCTACCCCTCATTCAACTGTAAATAGTTCCTGTATATGTTATATATTTTGTATAGCAAGATAACAAATATACACAAAAAAATATATAATACATATATAATTATTGCTGTCAGTTAAATGCGTTATTAACGGCGTTAACGTAAACCCATTTTAACGGCGTCAATTTTTTTATCGCGAGATTAACGTTCTTTTTGGCATAGCAAACTTTGTCGTTTTTTTCACATGATCTTGCAACAACTAGTAACGTTAGAAAAACTACAACACCACACCAGATCTAGCTAGACCGGAAACAAAACAACAGGCACGCCACACACACTTGTTTGGGCTTGCGAGCCGGCCAAAGAGTAGTAGGCTAACGTTACATTTTGAGTGGATGGTGAGCACGAGACGCCAAAATGGATGCCAATAATATTCTGAATGGAAAGTTTACTTTTAAAAAGTTGCCAAATGGTTCCATTGACCAAAGTGGTCTGTGTGTTTTGTCGTTGTGAACTGAGCTATCATCGCAGCACGTCCAGTCTGAAATACCACTTGATGGCCAAGCACACAGCTGATGCGAATTCTCCGACGCCTCGTCAAAGCCAGGCAACAAAAGCACAAAGCATGCCGATCCACTTTTCCATGTTGATAAGAGCATTAAAATGAGAAAAAATAATTGGACAAAAAGAAATCTAGGGACATTTATAATAGATAAAAATGTGCGATTAATTGCGAGTTAACTATGACATTAATGCGATTAATCGCGATTCAATTTGACAGCACTATATATAATACAATATAATTTTAAACACATACCAACTTTTTTTGCATTTTGAAATATGTCAGGTGTTGTGCCCTCTGACAACTGTTTTCCAAAACACTTGACCAATTAGAGCTCAGTAGGCAGAAGTAAGAATGCTGATACCCTCTGGTACACGTTCCCCAATAGATCTGACCCGGGGACACTGAGCTGCACCACATTTCACCAGCATTGTCTTCTACAAACAAAAATGTTGCCAACGGAATATTTTTGAAAGATTCAATCACATAAATATTCTGCACACAGTGGCTTTAATTTAAACAATTTCTGCCTCCTAGGTGCATTAACCAAAAAGCAGCATCAGTGTATTAAACTGAAGTTTGGTAACACAGGACAATTGACAATATGAGCCAATGCGGTTGAGATAATGGCGTCTTGATGAACATTTGTTTGGTCCCTGAAATATTGCAATTTGCATATAGTGACTTGTATTATTCATGGAAAAACTATTTTATAAAAGGCTGTTAAACATATTTTGTATTGTTGTTAAAATGAACATAGCTCCCCGTGTGAATTTCTTAAGTTCAATGATCCCCTTACCCCCACCAATACATTTCTGGAAGAAACTTGATACTTTAATTTGGCAGTATATTTGGAACAATAAACAACCTAGGCTAAAATACTCTACCTTACAGCGTACCACAAAACACTGGAGGCCTGGCCCTCCCCAACTTTAAAATGTATCACAAGGCCTTTCAGTTACAGGCCCTCAGAGTGTGGATGGATCCCTCATCTACAGTTCCATGGAGAGGAATAGAGCAAAATCTCATTGGAAATCTATGACTGCAAGACTTTGCCTTTGCAGGTGCTTGTCCAAAAAAGTGTATGCTAACTTATGGCCCCATTATCAGCAACACATTGGCCAACTTTAAACAGGTGGGGGATCACCTGCGCTACACCAATAAGTGGCATGTGAACACCCCAATATGGCACAATACACACTTAATGTCTGGTAACAAACCATTTGCTTGTAACCAGTGGAGTGACAAAGGTATTTATACTTTAGACCAGCTATTCAATGAGAAAGGGATGTTGAGTTTTGAAGACCTGAGAGCTAGTTTTGAGGTCCCCAGGACATCCTTCTACTTCTATATTTGCTTAAGATCAGCAATAAATGTTATGGGGTGCCATGGGGAAACAATCTTGAGGTGCATCCAGTCATTAGTCGTTTTTTTGATTTCCCTGTGAGAGGATTAGTGTCCAAGATTTATACTAAGCTATTGCAAGTAATAGGAGAACTCCCAATAGTAAAGAAATGGGAACGAGAGCTGAGCCCGGAGGGGAACACAATTAATTGGGACAGTTTGGGACAACATTTTACACTGTTCCAACAACCCAAATCACCAGTATATCCACTTCAACATATGCCATAGGACATATTGGACTCCTCAGAAGAGATCTGGAACTGGAACTTTCCTGCATATGATCTGGGAGTGTGAACAGGTGCATGAGTTCTGGCATGAAACAACATCAATACTATCCAATGTGATAGGATATCTAAATCGTACTGACCCAATTGCTTTGTTGCTTAATGATGACTCTAAATTACACCTGCTCGAGAGACAGAAGAATATTTGGCTAGCCGGCTCAACTGCAACCAAGAAAATGATAGCTCAACTATAAAACAGTTGTTGGCGTATTTTCTAGACATAGTTATGCTTGAGCTCTCTACAGCAAGGATTAACAAAGCCAAATCATCAATTATCAACCTATGGAAAGCACAGCAGAACAAATACTGTATCAGTCCTAATGACCTCAGCGCCAAAAGAACTAGAGGAGAGTGACTAGGCAAGGTGTGATTTCTGTTTGTTTGTTTGTTTTGTTTTCCTCGAGACCGCAGAGGGTGGGGGGTGAGAGAGGGTTTTTGTTCTTGTTCAATTTGTGTATCTCTGTTCTGTGCACCATCTGATATTACCTGGCACATATTGTGGAATTTGTTCTGTATGTCTGAATGATAAATGGTGCTAATAAAAAATGTATCTAAAAAAAAAATTCACCAGAATATCAAAGCTGCAGACTGATTTATGAAAATTTGAGCTTGATGGCAAAACAATGTTTCCTCTTATATATTAATGGAAAAACTTACCATTTTTCTCAAAAACAAATTTACCAATACAGATAATGCATTTGAATATCAGTGTCTCGTCCCTTAATATGATACTTCAAATGGATTAAGGATAGATCCACAGAGAGAGATTCATAATTACTCAGCCATATCACTGTTGCAAAACAATACCACAATACTGCAATTCATTTTTTACATATAACTTCCTGGGACATAATAAATCTGATTTAATTTCTAGCAGCCATCACTAAAAGATATACAGCTAAGCAACCCTCTGCTAGTTTATTGCCTGTCTAATTTAAAAATTCTTGCATACTAATCACAGAACAGCAATGAGTAATAAGACACAGACAAAGCCACTAAATACTGCCTTTACAATGGTCTAAAAGCAGGTAAAGTGACACTCTGAATTTATGTTCTGTCTTTCACCGCTCTCTGCATCTTGGGCTGGTGCAACATTTTCTAAAGGACAGAGAGAGGAGGAGTGAGCGCTGACCTATGCTGTAGGCCAGCTGCTTGTAAATAGACACGCTGTTGTTGTCTTTCAGAAGAAAGTCAGAAGGGAGACTTTCTCACTAGTGTAATTTATCCACGCTGTTCTCTGCTTTACAAAGTGTCGCTTGCAGACAGTCGGGGTGGCACCTTTATCTCTACCTTGTCTTGCTAAATGAATTCTAAATGGCACACTGCCCAGTTATTTGTCACTGCATTTGTTATTGCTGACAACCACAACCCCCCTTTAAACAAATATAAATCCGTGGAAAACAATCGCTGAGCAAGATGCAGCATAACCTTTTGAAATATCATGCTGGCCATCAGTTTCGGTAGCAGATCATTTCCCCCCCCCCCCTACAGATGGAACATGAAAGTGCATAAGTCATCTTAGAAAATACTCAGCCTTCTCTTTTTGTAATGTCAGTAACTCGGAATAAGACAGGATAAGTATGCCGGTATTATGAGATTGCGGGAGCTGCTTGGGGGTCCAATGACAAGTACCGCAGCTGTAGTAATAAAAGTAATGCATTTCACACGTCACCTCCACATGACATACGTAGGCTGATGTGACGGCAGAACATTTGAAACAATGCTGTGGAAAAGCAGATTTCAATTAGAGACCCTGAAAAAAAGGAAACGATAGATAAATGAAGGAATGACAACTCATTTAATATGGGGTTGATAGGGAGCTGAGCTGCCTGCATGTCTGTAATTGTTTGTTGGTTTACAGAGGGTGTAATAAACTGAAACATGCTCACAAACCATAAAAAAAACATCTTACCATTATCTGAGACTTACAGCACGCACGGAGATGAGAAGGGTATGTATCGACTTATCTAACTCTGGGGGTTACGGTGAATAAGATAAATTCCCAATAAGTCGGCATGTTCCTTTAAAAAAATAATAAAAATACACTGATAAAGCACAAACCAGAATCAAAAAAGGATTTATTGCCAAGTAAGTAACACAAGGAATTTGCCCTGGTGGTTGGTGCATACATAAACAAACATATGAAACATTAACATGAAATAAACAATAAATACAGAAACAATATACAGAATAGCTGTTTAACATTCGAAAAAAAAGAGGCTGAATGGGTTAGTGCAGAGATCTTCAGCAAGGGGTCCGGGACCCTTAGGGGGTCCTCAGAGTTGCTGCAAGGGGGCCACCAAATTATTGTTCCATAGTTAAAAAATAAAAAATAAACTTCAATCAAACACATTATTTGTAAAGATAATTTTTTTTTTTAAATTTACACAACATTGATGATAGGCTTACTGACCTATAGGTACAGTAGGTAGCACTAAGGTAGCCATCCACAGATACAGTTAAGCTTAAGGATTCACTGTGCTGTATTTTAACATTAAAAAATGATGCATAAATATATGAATATGTCAACATTTATTATTTTAATAGCTTAGTATTGTATGCACCATAAAAAGGTATGTGTGGAGGCTTTAAGCCGCCCTACACTTTATTGTAGGCCCAGTTGAATATGCAATTTATATTTTATATTTTATACTGATATTTTATAAAATATATGTAGTAAGGGGTACCTGCTCTTTTTCAACTGAGAGGTCCTTGGTCTAAAAAATGTTGACGACCCCTGTGTTAGTGCATTAACCATCAAACCATCAGACACAATGTAACAGGCACAAAAAAAACCTGGGAATAACATAAGTGACATGCATGGTCCCCAGAGGATACATCTGACTGACTTTGATTATAAGTCTTCATAGGTTGACAATTTTGGTTTGAAGTGAAATATCTCAACAAGAATTGGATGGATTACCATCAAATTTGGTACAGATATCAATGGTTCCCCTAAGGATGAATCCTAATAACTTTGGTGATCCCGTGACGTTTCATCTCACGCAAATTTTCTCACATTCAGTGAAATATTTCAACATCTACTAGATGGATTGCCAAAATATTTTGGTATATTAATTATATTATATTAATTGATATTAATTGATATTGGTGGTTAGATGATGTATCCTAAAAACGTTGGTGATCCCCTGATTTTTCCTAAAGGATATTAAAGCACCAAACCGGCTAACATCCTTTTTTTCCTGTTGAGGTCCGGAAGAAGGTACCGGATACACCAAACCAGCACTAAGACGCTCAGGAGGAGCTTCTACCTTCAAGCCACTAGGATCCTAAATAAGGAAACTCCAGACTATTATCTGCAAACCTGTCTCACGGCCTCTGCTCTCCAAGTGCGGCTGTGTCATCTGTGTCCGCCTGTTAATAATGTCCTCTTAGACCAGGGGTGGGCAATTAATTTCCCCAAGGGGCCACATGAGAAACAGGGACTGTTGTGGAGTGCCGGACCAATAGGCTAAACTCAGTTCTGCTCAATATTAATTTTATCTCTTTATGAAAAGCAGTAAATTGTAAGGTCTTTGATAAGCTGTGACTGGTAAGGGCACAAATGTTATGATTAGGACATGAAAAAAGTGAAGCAGACATAATACAAAATGCAATTATGTCACTATTTACTCAACATCCATGAATGCAATTGTGACCAAAATGTGCATGTTTTTCGGCATTTTTCAAAGAACAGCATTCAATTAACTTTACAAAGTGCTATTACTATTTTGTTTGTAGTCTAACTACAGGATTAGCTTTTCCACTTTTTTCTTAGAGCATGAAAGAGTGAAGCAGACATAGTACAAAATGCCAACATTGTCACTATTTGAACAGCATTCACGAAGAAATTGTGACCAAAATGTGCATGTTTTTCACCATTTTTCAAAGAACATCATTAAATTAACTTCATACAAAGTGTTATTATCTTTTTGTTTGTAGTCTAACTACCTCATTTGCTGTTTTTCAGTTGTATTCCTTGTTCAGTGAGAAAAATCTAGTCTGTGCTGGGCCTGAACAAGTGCACTAAAGTCAGGTTCAATGTCTGAGGTGGATATGCGAAGGACAGCTGACAGGTGGTCATCAGTGAGAGAAGATCTGTATCTGGATTTGTTAAACTTCATCACTGAAAATGTTTGTTCACATATGTAGGTCGATCCAAAGAGAACCAAGTTCTGCTCTTTGAGAGAAGAATAGAAATCCAGCAATGATACGGACTTAAAGTACTCTGACAGCACTGTATCTGACTGCAGGTCAATGAGTTTAAGCTGAAAATCACTAGGTGCGTTGTCCACACTGGAAGTGAAGGGAGAAGAAATCATGTACATTTCACCCTCAACTGTTTTGAAGTCTTGAAATCGCCTTGAAAACTCACCATGCAGTGCCACTAACATGGCTGGGTACCTGCGGAGGTGATCGGTTGATGGTGTGGCTTCTTTCAGGGTTTGCATGTGGGTGAGAGTGTTACCCTCCAACTGGCTTGAGAGAAACTGCAATTTTCTCATAAAGGCCTTCACCAGGCTGTGCATTTCATGTGCAAATAGGCCCTCAACAGCACATCAACAGCAAATGCAAGATCAGCCATCCAGTTTACATCTGAGAGCACTGGGATGTCTTTGCCTTTCATATCACAAAACTCTCGAATCTCTTATCTCAGGTCCCATACTCTTTTAAGCACTTTGCCCAGGCTGAGCCACCTGACACCTGACAGCTGTGTGGTAGCCTATGTCACCATGTTCAGTTTCATGCTCCTCCAAAAGTGACACAAACTGCCTGTGATTTAATGCTCTTGCCCTGATGAAGTTAACTGTTTTAGTTACAACATTGATAACATGGTTCAGTTTCAGCACTGACTTACACAACACCTGCTGATGTATAATACAATGCAAAAATACCAATTTCAGTTCTGAGTTCACTTCAGTCACTTTATCTTGCATCTGCTTCAAAAGTCCAACATTTTTTCCTGTCAGATTCGGACAACCATCGGTTGTAACACATGCCAGTTTGTTCCATTTAAGTCCCATTTTGTCAAAACATGCATTTACCTCAGTGAACAAATCACTCCCCGTCGTCGACCCTTTCATTGACCGCATTGCTGCCAGATCCTCCGTTATCTCAAAGTCTTTCGTTATCCCACGTACAAAAATTAGTAACTGGGCTGTGTCGCCAAGGAAAAACATTTGAAATTGTCTGATTTGCTTTGCAGCTGAATCTCCAGGTTTCCCGTGATGTCCTCAATCCTTCTCGTTACGGTTCGCCTGGAAAGCGCAACATTCTCAAACGTCTAATTTTTCTCTGGGCATATTAGCGCAGCAGAGTCCACCAAACACTCTTTAATAAACTCCCCTTCAGAAAATAGCTTACTGTTTTTGGCGATTTTGTGGGAAATCATTGCTGCATCCCTGGATGTGCAAAACTTGGTAAAAAAGCCTTGTTGCTTTTGCAGTTTAACTAGCAAAGCTTCAGATGTCCGTTCCCGCTCTGCATCAGTCAAGTCGTATTTCTCTGCATATTTAGTATTGTAGTGGCGATTCAAATTATAATCCTTCAACACAGCGATTTGTTCTCCGCAAACTAAGCACACGGCTTTACCTTTGACTTCAGTAAATAAATACTTAGAAGTCCATGTTTGGTTAAAAACTCACATTGACATTTTTGAGGGATAACAGCTCATTCCCGTCCATGCTAACGTCTCTCGTGAGCTCAGTTCACGCCGTGTCTCTCCGACCATGGATGTATTAAGATAACTGGATACAGTGTTTGGCGGGAAGCCCCGCACTTTCCAATGAGAGTGCTCAAAAGCGCATAAAGCAAACATGGAGCTCGGACCTTCCACGTTGCCCATGACGTCACGATGGACATGCGTACCAACAACAGTTTGATTGTGTTGTCATAGCAACCGGTAGCAACATGCTAGTTGGGCTCTTCTCTCGTGTCTCTTACAAGTGGCGAACCCATAAACTCGCTGTTTTATTGTCTAAAATATTCACTAACGTTAAACATTGTGTTTTCGTTGTTCCTGACATGCTTATCTAAATAAACAATGAGTGTATATAGACAACCAAGGAGATTTAATCATTATGTCATGCTACTAGCTACTAGCTAGTGCTAGCTATTAAGGTTAGCCTGCAGTTTCGTGAACAGGGCTCATGCATGGCTTCATCCCTCATCCACATTACAAGTGTAGCACCTCTGGTCCTAACCTGATTGGGTAGATGAGACACTTACATCACTCTAGGTCCTATAGGAGAATACACTTGGAATAGATGACTCATGAAGGGACTAAGTGTTGGGTTAACAGTTGACAATTTTAATGCTTGTCACCATGAATCAACATAAACATTTACAGCATTCACAGACAATACTGTATGTATACCAAAATAAAATAGAGCTCTTAATTAAAATAATAAACAAAAGAATTAGGTCCCTTTTAGTTGGGTGTTCCAACTATATTGCTCCTCTGTATTGAGGAGGAACTGTTCAACCTCCAAGAGAGAGAGTTCAGTCTTGGGGGGAAATAGCCGGATGTGTGTGTTCAATGTCAAGTTCTAATACTACTACCCGGGTAGGTTAGTGCGTTTCTTATGTGTCAGAATTCAATTTATTTATAGTATCAAATCATAACAAGAGTTATCTCGAGACACTTTCACAGATAGAGTCGGTCTAGATCACACTCTATAATTTACAAATACCCAACAATTCCAGTAATTCCCCCAAGAGCAATCATTAGCAGAGGCTAATGCAACAGTGGCGAGGAAAAACTCAGACAGACCCAGGCTCTTGGTAGGCAGTCTCTGACGGTGCCGGTTGGGGGTGTGCTGAACAGTGGCAATAATAGTCACAAAGATAATGGAACAGTGACTACAAATGGTAGTCATAGTAGTTCATGTCATGGGCGTTACAGGATGTAGCATGGCACAGCACAGCATGGGTGGGCGTAGCAGGACGCAGATACTTGGCAGGACGCAGCCAGACACTGCAGAGCATCGCCGGACACTGCAGGGCATTGCAGAGTGTTGGACCACACTGACAGCTCCAACCAAGATCGTGGTGCCACCCTAATCCAAGGGAATATTCTGGGCTGGAAAAAAAACATAAGGACTCCGGGGAGTAAAGTCCCCAGAGCTAGGTTAGTAACAAGCATTTCAGGGGCAAGGATGCACAAGAATGGAAACAAAAAGAAAGAGAGAGGAGAGAGCAGCTCGGTGTGTCGCAGGAAGGAAGGAACATCCCCCATAGTCTTAAACGATAATAGCATAACTAAGAGAGGCAGGCCAAAGAGAGGTGCCTGATCGGGCTAGAACTCTTCCCAACCGGACCGGGCTGTATCGGCCTGCCTCCCTCTACTCTACTCTATTCACTCCCTAACTTATAAGCTCTATCAAAGAGGAGTGTTTTCAGTTTATTCTTAAATATGGTGATGGTGTCTACCCCCCGAACCCAGACTGGGAGCTAGTTCCACAGGAGAGGAGCCTGATACCTGAAAGCTCTGGCTCCCATCGTACTTTTAGAGACTCTAGGAACCACGAGAATCTCCTAATTCTGGGAGCATAGTGCTCTAGTGGGACAATAAGGTACTATGAGCTCTTCAAGATATGAAGGTGCTTGACCGTTTAGAGCTTTGTAGGTCAGGAGAAGGATTTTAAATTCAATCCTGGATTTTACAGGAAGCCAATGCAGAGAGGCTAATACAGGAGAAATATGATCTCTTTTCTTAGTTCTTGTCAGAACACGTGCTGCAGCATTCTGGATCAGCTGGAGAGTCCTAAGGAATTTATTTGAACATCCTGATAGTAAGGAATTGCAGTGGTCCAGTCTAGAAGTAACGAATGCATGGAGTAGTTTTTCAGCATCGTTTTGCGACAGGATGTTCCTAACTTTGGCAATGTTACGGAGATGAAAAAAGGCTGTTCTTGAGGTTTGTTTTAGATGGGCATTGAAGGATAAATCCTGATCAAAAATAACTCCTAGATTTCTGACAGTAGTGCTGGAGGCCTGGGCAATACCATCCAGGGTAGCTATATCTTTAGATAATGAAGTTTGGAGGTGTTTGGAGCCCAACACAATCACTTCAGTTTTGTTTGAGTTTAACATCAGAAAATTGTAGGTCATCCAAGTTTTTGTATCTTTAATGCACACATGAAGTTTAGCTAACTGACTGGTTTCGTCTGGCTTGATTGACAAGTATAATTGGGTGGCATCGGCATAGCAGTGAAAGTTAATTGAATGTTTCCTAATAATATTGCCTAGAGGAAGCATATACAAGGAGAAAAGAATTGGTCCAAGCACTGAGCCTTGAGGAACGCCATGGCTAACTCTACCGTAATTGGAGGATTTGCCGTTGATATTAACAAATTGAGATCAATCAGAGAAATAGGACTTAAACCAGCTTAGTGTGATTCCTTTAATGTCGACTAAATGTTCCAGTCTCTGTAAAAGAATGGTATGGTCGATAGTGTCGAATGCAGCACTAAGATCTAATAAGACAAGTATGGAGACAAGTCCTTTGTCAGCAGCCGTTAGAAGGTCATTAGTAATTTTCACCAGTGCCGTCTCTTTGCTATGATGCTTTCTGAATCCTGACTGGAAGTCCTCAAATAGACTATTCCTATGTAAAAAGTCACATAACTGATTAGCGACTACTTTCACAGCTACTTTAAATGACTGCGGTATATAACCTGTTGATAAAGACATGTTGCTCATGTCTAGTAATGAAGTGTTAACCACGGTTAACACTTCTTTAAGTAGCCTCGTTGGGATGGGGTCTAAGAGACAGGTAGATGGCTTTGCTAAAGAGACCTTTAGCATTAATTGTTGAAGGGTTATAGGAAAAAAGCAGTCTAAGTATATGTCAGGTCCTGTTGTTTTTTCTAGCACTCCTGCATTCAAAGGTGAACCGTTAGAAGTTGAGGGCAAAAAGTGATGAAATACATCCATACATGTTATAATTATATCATTAAAGAAACTACTAAGAGCTAGAGCAATAGATGGCTCAGTAGAGCTGTGACTATCTGTCAGCCTGGCTACAGTGCTTGGGTTGGGTTGTTCTTATTTTCTTCTATTAATGATGAGTAATAGTCTGATATTAAACTAAACGAGATTCTTCCAATTTGGTGGAACGCCATTTACTTTAAAGTTTTCGTGAAATTTGTTTTAATTTGCGAATTTGGGAGTTATACCAAGGCGCTAGTTTCCTTTGCTTCATCATCTTCTTTTTGAGAGGACCAACAGAGTCTAAAGTCGTCCGTAGGCAGGTCGTAGCACCATCTACAAAATTATCAATTTGGGACGGACTAAAATGAACATAAAGGTCCTCTGTTATATTAAAGCAGGACATTGAGTTAAATGCTGTTGGAATATCTTCCTTAAATTTAGCCATAGCACTGTCAGATAGGCATCTAGTTTAGAAGGTTTTATTTAATTTCGTATAGTCGGGTAGTAAGAATTGGAAAATTATTAAAAAATGGTCTGATAGTAAAGAATTCTGTGGAAATACTATTAAATCTTCAATTTTGATGTCATATGACAGCACAAGGTCGAGAGTGTGGTTAAAACAGTGCGTGGCCTTATGCACACGCTGACTGAAACCAATTGGATCTAGTAGTAAGTTGAAGGCAGTACTAAGGCTATTGCTGTCAACGTCCACATGGATATTAAAATCACCTACAGTAAGTACTTTGTCTGATTGAAGGACTACACATGATAAAAAACTCAGAGAATTCAGATAAAAATTCAGAACACGGACCTGGTGCTCGGTAAACAACAACAAATATAATTGGCTGTATTGTTTTCCATGTTGTGTGTTGAAGATTAAGAACAAGGCTTTCAAACACGTTATAATTTAGTTTATGTTTAGGATTAATTAACAGGCTCGAGTCAAATATGGCTGCAACTCTCCCTCCTCGGCCTGAGCCTCGTGGAATTTGAGTATTATTATGACTGGGAGGAGTGGCTTCATTTAAACTAACATATTCTTCATGGCCCAGCCATGTTTCGGTGAGGCAGAATAAATCAATTTGGTTATCTGATATCAATTTGTTTACCAATACTGCTTTAGACGACTGAGATCTAATATTTAATAGTCCACATTTGATTTTCCTATTCTGTTCTATCATTGCAGTGGTTGTTTTAATTCCAATTATTTTGTTGAGTATAGCACCTCTTTTGTTAGCGTTTGGTTTAATCGGTCTCAGTCGGGGGACAAACACCGTGGTTATGGATTATAAATGGGTGATTGCTCCAAAGGGAGCACATAGGGGCGTGTAGCGCTGTATCTCTGATTACTGATATTATTGATTATAACTGGAATTATATAGCTGGTCTGTGGGTTAACAGAGTTATTTGTAAAGGAGTGAGAGCTTTTGGGAGAGTGTGTCTGGTCAGTGTGCTTGTGAGAGTGTTTACGGGATGCAAACAGTCAATCATAGCTCTGAGTATGCAGGGCGTGGTGCAAATTTCCACGTAGCATCTGGCTTCCGCGTGTATTGGGATCCAGCGTGTATTGTATCCCATCCCTGCTGAACAGGGAGCCATGTTCCCAAAACAGAATAAAATTGTCAATAAAACCTATCTTGTGAATGCTGCATGTGAGCTGGAGCCAGGTGTTAAGGGAGAGTAGTCTACTAAAAAGGCATGATCCGCGACCTAGAGATGGAAGTGGGCCTCAATGAGAGTGGTAAAGTCTCGCCTTGTGTGCCCACACTCCTGAATCCGAGTGGACATGTCGTTATGTCCACAATGGACCACGATGCGTTTAATAAAGGTCGGGAATGAGGGTATCAGGTCCACAACTTTAGCCAGGATGTCTGCAACTTTGGCTCCAGGAAAACAGTGTGTGACAGCATTATGAAACCGTAGATCTCTAGTGATGGAGGCCCCAATAATTACTGTGGTTAGGGGGAAGAGCGGACGAGGAGTGGGGGGGTGTGGATGGCCGGTGAGGGAAACAAAACAGGGCAGGAGGCGATGGAGCCCTAATCGAGGTTCTCTTTTGGCCGCAAACCACCTCAGTCCAGGATGACTTGATAACCGGTGTCAAACAAGAAGATGGATGTTGGCAGGTGGCTGGGTCCCATGGAGCAGTGTCCTGGAAAGCCGCTGAGAGAGATGAGATCTGGAGCGACTGATTATGAGCCACGTCCAAGCAGGCGGTGAACAAAGCATCTTTGGTCTTTAAGTCCTCGGAAAGCCGATGAACATCTTCCCTGAGGTCAGCAATTTCTTTGTTTGTATTATTAAACAACGAGGAAATCCTGGGTGAGAGTGGGGACTCACCAGGAGAAGAAGTAGCCATGAAGCTAGCGTTAGTTTAGCCAGTAGGCCTAGTCTTGATAAATTAGCGTGAGGCTAATGCTTACTTACACGTAAAAATGTATCTTTGTTTTTTTTTAAAACACTTTATTAGTATAATAAAAACTAGGCTATAGAGCCGACTGTTGGGTAGGAGGTTGTAGGCAGCTGCCGGCTGCCTCTTCCCCGCCGACTGCTGACGGTTGTGGATGACGTCGACGTTGTGATGCGTTCAGGTACAGTCCGTCCTTCACGAGCAACTGGAACTGAAAGCACAAAAACAGGACACTCCTTATTCACGACAATAAGCTGGATATTTTTTTTAACAGCTGCAGGATTAAATATCAAGTGCAAACGGGTCAGCACACCCCAAAGAATCACAAATATATAATGGTATATTATATACACAGGGGGGATAAAGCAGCTCAAGCCTTTTAGAGGAACACTTCAGGGGGTAAGACAAGGTGAAACTAATCCTGTGGTCAGCGGGGAGGGCTCTGTCTAAGAGGACATTATATACAGGTGGACACAGATGACACAGCCGCACTTGGAGAGCAGAGGCTGTGAGACAGGTTTGCAGATAATAGTCTGGAGGGCAGATGCCGTGACATTTGTTGTTGGTGGTGTGCCACTCTTTAAGCCACCGAGCTGGAACGTCATTCGCTTTCTCGGTGGTTGCATCATACAGAATCCTAGAGATGGCAGCGAGTGATCAAACACAACAACATCAATGGTGCACTCACCCAAAGCCAGGACCGCCTTGATATGTTGAGTATATAAGCTGCAATATCTTATATAAGCGTGAATTATTTTTTGTCTTCTCCCATCCTCTCATCATTATCAAAGAATCAGGATTCTGTATATTTAAATATGCATAAGAGACCGAAAAACGGCTCAGACTGATTGATGGGACCACACTGAAACAGATACAATTAGATGTAATTAAATCTTGTAAAGCCTATGCTGTTTGCCAATTGCTCATTGGGAGATGATTCTATTTGCCGAGGGGTTTTGGTAATGTTGCACATACCCAGTCAAACGAAAGAAAGGCATAATCCCCCTCTTCTTATATTGTGGGCCATTTGTCTGAATTCCATCTTCGGCTTAAACAGATTTAATTTACAGCAAAACCAAATGGCAGGAACAAATTGACAGCAGAGCAGAGGTGATAAATAATTCAGCAACTTCTTTATAGGCGTTTATCAGTTTTTTCAAGAAGCCCCCAGTCTCCTTGAGTTGAGCTCTAGCCTTATTAGCGTTAGTGTTGAGTTTCATAAAGTTCTGGAATTCATCCCCCTCCCATGAGACTACACCTTGACCTTGTCTAATGTGCAAAAAAAATAAATAAATCAGAGCTGACTCCCAGCAATTTTGGCACAGGGTGTTTGGACATTCATGTATTCATCTCGAGAGGAGATGCTGAGATGCTGGGGTTTTTGTGGAAATGAATTCATGCCGGGAACAGACAGGGAAAGGCTGGTGCTCATTCTAATCCAAAGCAACTAAAAAGAGAGTAAACAAGCTTGAAGAAAATGCCCAATAAGACAAGAGCTACTTCTAACAACACCACTCCAAACACAACAGGCACCAAAGCCAAAACCAAGAGGCTGAACTGAGAGGTTCAAAGCTGTTTTGAGGTCTCCTTGGGTCAAGTTGTCCTCTAAAAGTGTGGCTTTTTGCCTCAATGAATCAAATCTTTTCTCTACAGCTATGGTGCAGCAAAGCAGTGATTTCAAAGCAGGGGTAGCTGTACCACAGCGGCGATTCTGCAGTTGCCAGGAGGGAACTTGGACAAATTTTAGGGTAGCTCAACTAATTTGTTACTACTACTTTGTAATTAATGATTGAAATAGTTAGCTAAAAGTAATGGATAAATGGTCGAAATTGGTAGCTAAAACCATTGAAAGAAATCGTGAAAAAGGTTAACGTAATGGAAAATGGTTGAAATATCCAGCTTCTGGCACTTCTAGTGGTAGTACAAATTTGACAAAAATGACCTTTGACAATTTAATATGTGAAAAGATTGTTGGAAAAATATCTGCTTTTATAATTAACAGTGTTAAACAACTCCTAGTTTAAAAATTCATTCAAATGAACATGTCACCCGTGCATCACATTAAACATATTGGAAATCACTGCTGTAAGGTGATTGGCTCTTAAAATGTTGATTCTTACACCAATGAGGACACTCTTACCTCCGACTCCCTTGAGGCTCGAGGTGGTGGTGCTCTAAATCTCTTCTGTCACTACGAGAATATTTGTGACTATCTGAATGGGTTTTTAACCTCTGGCCTTGAAGACAAGTATTTATTCCAAACAAGCCCTCCAAGCTGTCCTCCCTGGCACTCACAGAAACTGCCACCACTAATCAGGATACAAGCACTGTGTGGATGGGCTCACTTCCTGCTGTGCCTGTTGATGCAGACCAAAAGTAAGAATGTGATATAGAGACACAGTTACTATGTGAATGTGTCCTTGACTAACTGTGCATGCTATCCCTGTGAGCACATATATGCTTCTTTGTTCTCATGTGAAAAGAAACTTTCTGTTTATCAGTTGTTATGAGGAGTGAAACAGAGGCAACACTGCAGACTCCCCATTTTAAAGACATGTCTGCTAATTATGCAGCTATCCCCCAGGCCATATTCCATCAAATTTGCTCATCGAAATTCAAGCAAATTCAAGACTTATTTCTCTTCCTTTGCAAGAATGCAATGTTTATTGCATGACTAGAGTAGGAGTATCTTTACCCTATGACACTTAAAAGTATTTTCCTGCATTCACACCTAGCTCTTTTTAAAAGCAGGCCCAGAGTAGTGCTTAGAGTTGTTAAGAGTGCTGGACTAATTGGTGATGGCAATTTTGTGGGAGGCGATTAAAGCAAGGCCTGACACAAATTAAAGTTAGGGTCAATTGTTGATTGCATTTTGACTTCTAACAAGGCCCATGCTTTCAGATACCCGGGCATTTCCACTAAGTCAGTTTTTGAACAGAATGGAAATGGAGGAGCAAGTCTTTAATACTCGACCCACATAATGGACTGGAGAGGAGCTGAATGTTTAAGAATTGTCCCTTGGCCCCCCCCCAGACCAAATATCTTTCTGCAATGCCTAGTAATTAAGAAACACTGATTGCTGTTTTAATGACTTCCTTCCGGTGCGCAATATATTGGCAGTGAGTGATGGCAGCACTCTGTGTGTGTGTGTGTGTGGGGGGGCTCTAAAGTCGGGGTGTCATTCTCAACCAATTAACAGACTGGATCCCTTTAATTCCCATCATCCACACCTATGATCTCTCTCTTTCTCTCTTTCTCTCTCTCTCTCTCACACACACACACACACACACCAGAGATGTTCACAAGTCATTTTTTGGAAGTCCAAGTCAAGTCTCAAGTCTTTGAGCTCGAGTCCAAGTCAAGTCTCAAGTCTTTGAGGGGAAGTTCAAGTCAAGTCTCAAGTCTTTTGCCATGAGTCCAAGTCAACTTTATTGACTGAAAATTCATGCACAATATATCACACTGTTTGCCAAGTGAGAAGAAACATGACTGCCTCACACCACAGTTGTTACCAAAGTCAAGAAAAAGTAGTACCTTGTGGTTTACTAGTTCAAACATTACCTGTTTAACATAATATGTGCACACTCAGTGTTGTTTCGAATTGCCAGTCACACATCTGAGATCACTACTCTCATTGGAGGTAAAAGCAGGAGAGATATGTTTTACAGCTAAAAATAAGTGGCACTGCCCTTTAATGTTAGCAAATCCTTTACTTATCAGTGCACACTGGGAATATATGGTTTGAAAAGGGGTGTTGAATTAATTTGCTGATGGCACAAAGCATTCACATGTTACAAGGTTGTATGACACTAAAATGTGCTGCATAATCTAAATGAATACATATTTATTCAGATGGTGAAATGTTATTTTCACTTGTTGCTTGCATATATTAGTAAAACCTGTACACATATTTAAATCATGGCAGTTGGCTCTAAGCAATATTTTACACTATTGTAAATGCACACACATTTTGCTTTTATTTCACATTCATTCCACATTTGGAACAAGGATGAATGTATAATTAATGCCCCCATGTTAAATTATATAAACACTTTCATAAAGTCAGTTTGAAGACTTAATGGAGCTTGAATAGCTACTTCTTTGCTCTCACACAGCTGGTGACACAGAGGTGGAACATTGTGCCTATTTTGTTGCTACCTCTGAGAAGTAGCAGGAGATATGTACCCGTACTACAGAGAGCAGCGGCAACAATCCTGTGACAGGTTGTGTTTCTCCCTGTTTGGTACATTACATTAGTCTTGATGAGCGAGGGAGTAGGGAGGCGCCAGTCCGATCAGGCACAATTTACGGGAATTATCCACCACTGCTTTACTTTCATTATCGCACCTTTATCGCTGGTGTTTGCTTGTGAGCATTGTGTGCCGCTCAGTGGTGTTGGCTTATTAAAATAAATGTGCAGCTGAGGCAGGTGATGCTGCAGCCTTGCTGAAAATTGACTGCCTCCTGTATTCTGCGGTCTAACCTAATCAGAGAGTATAATGCACTGTGCAGCATTGTCTGTCTCTCTCTCCTGTGGGGGGTCTTTCTTTAAATAGATCACACTGTGCTAGGATGTTGGAGATTTATTGAGAATTATCAGCCTGAATAGATAGACGCAATATCAGTGACGTCACCCATTGGTTTGTGGACTACCGTTTTAAAGCCGGGTGTTTGGCATTTGGCAGACGCCATCTTGGTTTTTTATAGCCAGTGACCATATTTGGACAAGAGGGCGAAGCTAGGGAAGATGACGCGGCTAAGCCAGTGTTGCCTATGGTTTCAATGGGGCTGTGCTTAGCTTAGTCTATATCCTTCGCGTTCCACTTCCAGGATTTCTCCGGTGCTGCAGGAAATTCCGCTGGATGTATGTATTTTCCGTTTCCTTCCGCTTTCTTTGTGTTGGAATTTTAAATTCCGTGGATTTATGAGGACTATTGTTGACTGCGCCTTAGATTTCTGCATGGTAAGTTGAGACAGCTAGCTAGACTATCTTTCCAATCTGAGTTTTCTTTCACACAACTATTTGGCAGCGGCTCTGTGCGGAGTTTAGCACCGTCCATGACGATTCTGATTGGTTTAAAGAAATGTCACTAAACCAGAGCCCGTTTTCCTCCCATCCCCGAATGCTGTGTGGAGTAGCCAGACTCTCCTTCAGCGCGCTTTGGAGGAGGGTCTGGCAAAGTAAGACTATGCTAAGCTTAACGCTAAAGAGGGAAACTTGCAGATTTTCAACTGGCTGAGGCGAGTCATCCAGCGGAATTTTGCCGGCGGGTAAAGGGGGCCTCCGGGGGCTGGAACCATTCATCTGCATGTACGGCAGTAAACAGACAGAGCTGGTTGAAAATTGGCAAACTTTCTTTCCCACTGAGGAAGGTATTAGCTGAAATATTCATGTTTATTACCTTTATGCATATTGACATTAATACATAAATTAACAACAAATAAGGACTCACTCACAGATCAGTCAGAGATTCCGTTGCTCGTCTATGAGTCAGGGTTATAATCAAATAGTAGGGGTTTGGGTACACAGTACCATTTCAGTAATAACATCATTAGTGTCAGCGGTTATTTGCCCCAAAGTCAAACAAAAGAACACGTATCAGCAAACTAAGTCGACAGAACAACATACCCAACTGCTGGAGTGTTACTTCCCTAAAGCAAAGTTAGCACTAAACTTCATTCAGCTCAGCTGCATGCTTGAAGAGGCTCCTTGCAACGGAACTTATTAGAACAGGTTAGCATCATAGTCAAAGCATTTTTCAGTCCCCTGGAGTGAGAGTCATTATGCTCTATTGCCACTGGATCATGTATCCTCGATGAATGCTAAGAAAGACGTTTCTTATTTTGGCAGAGCATTCCTCAAGCCTAGCTGAAACTGTAATTTGCCAGGATCTTAACAGGATTCCCTCTCAACCATCAGTGAATTATCAGCGGAGCCAGAAATCTTCTGAGCCTGATCTATCTCTTTATAATGTCTGCATTTTTCTTTAGCGGCCATGACTCAGTGGAATTAAACAAGACAAACCTGTGCAACACGTTATCGTCCATTTATCTGGGTAATGCTGATAAACTCAATCTGCTGTTTATGCATCTCAGAAAAGAGGAAGTGGAAATGTGTCATGTGATCTGAACACAACCAACAATGGGACACTGAATCACGCAGCCTATATAAGCTCCTGTTTGAAAAAGCAAATAAATAACCCACCGGATGTCATTGATCTTTTTCATTTTCAAAGCAGTAGATGCTCTTTTGAAGTTTCCATTCATCCCTGAAATGCTCCACATGTAGGCGAATGCTCAGCACTGCATCGCTTAATGTGAATTCCCTTCTCGGGGAAACCTCTGGAGGTATTCATTTTTCATAGCAGCATTATGCTACCAACTAATCCAATCTTAGCAATTAGATGACTAATGATTCATATTGGAAGTAATTGAAAATCACTACTTTCTCTCGTCTATTTCTTGAACTCTAATTGGAAAAGCCTTCATTTGAGTGATTTAACAAGTATGTCTGCCTGAAACAACAGCTCTCGCTCTCCGGGGCATGCCGTTCTCTCTGACCTGCGAGGCTAACACAGGGAATGATCAGTGAGAATCAACATGGGCAACTGCGGGCGATGGTATATGGATGATTAAGAAGCAGAGGAGAAGAGGAAAGGGAACAAAGCAAGAGCAAACACCAGGGTAGAGACTGCAGCACAAGCTACTCCTGAGGGAGCCACAGAGATGGGTTGGAAGACAAATCAGGGCCACAGAGGTGATTCTGCAGCTGCACATCTTCACTCTCCTCTAGACCGCGGCATCTAACATGTTATATCCATCTACGTCGGTTGTGACTGGAATTAACAGAACTAAACTTGTTTATTTACAGAAATCACTATTCATGACATACCTAGAACCCTGGGTGTGCTGCAACTTTATTCCTGCATATCTTGATGAAGGCCAGAATCAGTCAGCCATGGCGCATTCCTCACAGAGCTGATCGAACAATGACATCAAGCTGTGCTGGATAAATTGGAATCCTACTGGGTCTATGCTGGAGACCAGCTCACACAGTGTTTGGAAAAAAACACACAACCTTATAATTGGGCCGGTATCTCGTTAGGGTATGTCCATCACATACCTATTCTGGGAACAAAAGTTAGGCTTACTTTCTGCTAAAAATACACATTATCACCTCAGGGAATTGTGTATGTGGCGCTATTTACTTCACAGAATTAAAAATGGTACAAATGTGTTTGACAATTGAAGCTGATGAAAGGTAAACTCCCAGCAGTTAATTTATCCTGATGCCACCACAAGAGGAATAAGACGGTTCACTCCAAGGCATCCTTTCCCTCTGCAGAGGATGATATGCTGCAGTTCTCAGTAATCAGAACAGAAGCTGGTGGCAGAAACAGGGAGGCTGAGCAAACAGTAAGATGGAAGACACTGTTAGCAAAGGGTTTGTGACCTGGATTGATGATCAGGTCATTTTGAAAGAAAGTGATGGCACAGTGTGGACATAAAAATGTTGCATCTAGGTGGCTAACAGTGTTTGTATGAACATTTTAAGTTTGGATGTTGTTGTGTAGTCTTTGTGGGCATGCCCCAAAGTTGCTTTTTACTGCCGCTGAAGTCCTGAACGCAACTTCTACCCTCCTTTTCTCAGTGTATGATACATGAATAACAAGAAACACAGAGCTGTGGTGTCCGCTTCAACAACAAAGGCGACATCGAGTCAAAGACCTAAGTTACATCATTTTGAAGCCTTTGTTTAAAAACTGGTCTGATCATATGTGATAGGCTTGTTTTGCTTGGAAAATAAAGAAAAAGCATTAGAGGCTCGGCAAGTTGAAAGGGTGGGGAAGGTAAAAAAGACACGAGAGAGAGAGGGGGACACAGTGAAGATGAGGCTCTCACAAGTGCAGCGTGGGGAAGGATACTGGCCCTCAGGGAGATATCGGGGTGCCGTGATGACATTTTTAGGGCAGCTGTGAGAGTTATAGATGAGCATCAGATGGTATCTGTTACTCCCTGGAAGAAAAAAAAGTATGAAACCAAAAAACACAACAACAAAGGACAATGTAGAATTAAGAGGAAGAAAACATGAAATCAAAGACATTTAATCAAAGATCATAACAAAACATTGAGTACAATCAACTGGCTCTTAGGGTGCTGCTCACTGTCTGTGAGGGTGTGGCTGAGGTTGCTCTGCAATCATGTTTGTGATTGTAATCAAAACAAATGTGTTAAAAAAAATTGGAGACAGAAAAATACATATTTACAACTGACTGTTAAGGCACTGCAGGATGTTTTCCTTTTTTCTGTCTTGTTTTTTTATGGCCCCCTCAATATCCATGAGGCTTGCTCTCTTGCATGAATAAACAATAGAGGTGAACGAGCAAACATTCTCGTTGCACCCCGCTGTTGAAGAAAAAACTTGAAAATGAATGCAGAGACTGGTAGGCTGTCTTGTTTTTATGCTGCATGCTCTTTCACCCTTAAAACTCTTCAGCGCATTGGAGCTTTCGCCTCTGTGTAACCTGTAAACTGATAATGTGCTTTCACTCATGTTATTATTTTATGACTTTTGAGACCTGTTAATTTTTTTAATAGTGCTGAAGAGTGACCTGCTCACGGCTGTCATAATCACTGGATATTTTGCGAACTAAAGTTTTTTACCAAAACGTTGTGGCATATGTGAGTTAATCTGATTAACGTTTTCTATCCCTCAAACGTAGGCTGCTCAAACTGTTTCATGTTCTCAGCTGTTTCCAGCAAATCAACTGTCACCAATACAGAGATGGAGCATAGCAATATTAATGTAATATACACGCTCAAACCTGAACTTCAATAAACCCAGTGGATGAAAAAAAAATACAGTTTGCAAGAAAAGCAACTAATTCTCGCGACTAATGCTGACATATTTTGACTTCAATCCCTTGCCATGTCAACGTCATTTCACCCAGTTTCTGCAACTTTTTTCCGGCAGGCGACTGACTCAAACAGCCACTGCTCGTGTAAACGAGCAATATTGAAGCTTAGAGACAGTGGGCGCTTTAGCGTGAACCTTTAACTCCTTTGGCTCTCGGTCAAAAAGGCAAGAGACACGACCGCCAAGACGATGGAGAGTTTTAATACAGCAGCACATGCCCTCTGGGGAGTCGAGTGGTTACCCCTGCAGATATTATGGGCGGCGAAATGAAGCACATCCATTTCCTGCAGCCTGAACGATGACATGTGGCAACTGGGGCCTCTGATGGGGTTTGGTTTGTTTCCTCGTCTGTCGCACAAACTCCTACTGGTTAACAGAGCAAAATGAATGCTTGAATCCCCATCCCCTGCATGCTAGCGAAAGAAGAGTATCGATTTCATTCTCACACTTGTCTTGATTTTGGTTATTTTTGCTTACAGCACTGCGGACAATGCCATAACTATCCAGGAAGAGAGCGCTGATGTTAAACTGAAAAAAATGGTTGCTATGGGAGAGATGTTATGACTGCTACTGTATGTCATTACAGGCTGCCGCTGTGTTTACACGCTGAACAGAGAGGATGGAGATTTGGACAGGTAACTGATAAAAATGAGTTGCCGGAGGACTGGCAGAAAAGCATCAGTGGAGACACAGAGAGTGCACTTCACAAGGCGTGATCATAACGAATCTTTCCCAAAACTGCCTTTCAGTCTCGAGGCCGATCCCTCAGGGTTAGAGAAAATCTGTGAACGCACATGCGTAGCCATGCACGCACATTAACACACAAGCACAGCGCCACACACCCACACAAAACAGGTTGGGACTGCATTTAAAGCATCTCTTTAAACACAGCCTCTTCCTGCTGCAGCCGTTGTCTCCCCCAGGATCAGACGATGCATAATCAATGCCCCGCTGCGGTCCACAGCCATCACATCGCCATTGCTCCTCCTGCGGCAGTTGCTGGCTCTAACACTCAAGAAGCTGAAAAAGCAGTCCACAGCTGTATCCAATTAACACCTGCTCTGATGGTTCGTCGCCTTTTTTTCTATCACGATCTGACATCTCCCCTCTGCATATTCCATCTGCAAGCCTAATCTGCAACTTTCCAGCACCTCTCCCATTTCTGCTGACCCTTGAAGAGTTCTGTTATCTCAGTGGATTTGGGGTGTGGAGTGTGGGAGGAAAGTGTGCTGCGGTGCATCATGGATTTAGGTGGGCCTGGGAATACAGAAAGGGGATTAAAGTCCTTTTAGTGTGGGATCTCCTCAGTGGGTATTTCAGTTATCATCTTTGATTAGCAAGTTTATTCTTTGTGACACCATCTATTTCTAGATAACACAGTGCTTTTATAATAGCTCACAATATGCAGTCCTGGTGCAGCAGCACCTTTTAAATCAATGTACATTTCCTCAAAGATTTTAACATCTTTCTCATAATTGTCTGCTTCTCTTTACATCAACACTCAATCAATAACAGACAACGTTTTTGCTGGATTCACGTCATTAGTGCAGCTCATAAAGAAGAGATTTTACTGTCACTGTAGATCTTTGTCTCACATCAAACTGAAATACAGCATTTTCTTCTATGAGGAAAGCCTGAGATGAACAGACAACTTTCAGTATGTGATGCATGGTGCGCATCTACATCAGACACCGTTTGCATCACGTTGCCTCTCATGTGCTCCGCTACGACACTGTGGCATCGGCAGTTGCGGTACCTTTTACAGTAGAGCAGTCTTACGTAACTGCAACAAAAGGGCTGGGTGCTCCTTTTGTTAGTCATCTTGGATAACTGAGAATGGCAAAGCAGATCTTCTTAATGAAGCAGCGGAAAATGTAAATTGAATCTATTTGGTACACAACACTTATTTTGAAGTTAAAGGGAAGGACAACATTGCTTAGATAGTGAATATCATGACAGTAATCATTTTCAATTTAATGTGAGCAGTGTCAAGGTCATTTTGTATAAGTATGAGGCATGGAACTACTGATTATTTACATTAATGATTAATCTACCCATTATTTTGTCAATTGCTCAATTAATCTTTTATCCTGTCAAATGTCAGGAAATAGTGGAACATGTCCATCCATCTCCCAGAGCCCATGATGTCTTCAAAGTGCTGGTTTTGTTAAGCCAACAATGTTAAATCCAGATAAATTCTGGTGTTTTAAGCCTCCAACGTCTCCTTCCAGGCAGCGCTGCGACCGTTGACTTTAAGGCACGTAACCCTAACCTTAACCCTAACCCTAACCATTGCCTAATCCTGCCTGGAAGGAGACGTTGGGGGCTTAAAACACTCATAAACACTCGAAGAGCACAGACCTTAGCCAAGGCATGCCCAATTGATACATGTCCACAAGGGCCGTCATTTCCATGCTTTCCATTCACTGTCTATGTAAGCAGATGTGCAATGCATTCTGGTAGCGCCGTGGTGAGTTTTGAGAGACAGGGCGTTGCGTTTTACGATCCTTATGTAGCCCTCTTTTGCCTCAGAGGGGTGTTAGTGTAACCTGGGTCCTAGGGTATGGTTCTTACCTGTTAAGCCTGCTGTATAACCAGTGTAGCTTAAACACCCCTATGGTATAAAGGTTATACTAACCAGTGAGTGGAGCCGGAGTCAGTATTACAAAACACAGCTATATTATAATATAACACAATCAACATTAATCAACATTGACCCAAATCATCAGTAGCATGGGTACAGAGTAGTGCAAATGATTTCTCTAACACTTGCAAACTGATATCAATACCTTAAGATAACCGGTCACTCAACATACAGTAACAATATAAAGATGTAACATACAAAAGCCGGCAAAATAAAATGAAACCCCCGTTGCAGGCCTGTTAAAGTTCATGTTGACAGTTGATGTGTCGTACTCACGGTCGCTTTAGCAACAAACCACTAGCCAAAGAGGGTCTCTCCCTGTGTTCCCAGACCAATAGGGCCGCACCGATCAACAGTGGTTGTTCACCCACTATTCTCCCTCGTAGCCAGAGGAACCGCTGGCTTTATCCTGGTCACCAGTGGCGCTATCCGGGTGGCAATGCTCCCTCGGAGGCTACACAGTGGAACCAAAGGTGTGCCTGGAATCCTGTAGCGCTAAGTGAGCAGCGTTTAAACTAAAATAATCTCTCATCAAGACGTTTCTCAATAAACTAACGTTATGTTTACCTCAGAGCAACTGGCTGCTAGCCTAACTTCACACGTTGCTAGCGCTAGTAGCAGTAGGCTAGGCTAAACTGCCCAAACTTGAAACTTCAATAACGTCAGTAACTAACACAGCAAACTTAAACTTTTAGCTTTCACTTGCTTTTTTACGACAGAGTTTAATACCTACTTTCAGTATAAAATTCTGTTTTGGTAGCTATCTCTCTGGTAGTAGCTAAACCACGCATCCCTCCTTTCTTCTCTCGTTCCTCTCTTATTTTTGTTTTCATCTGTCCATGTGTGTCTCTCCGACACTGTCAGATCCCACCCCCTAAGCAATCTGATAGGCAGAGAGTGAAAACTGACAGTGAACCTGTCCAATGCGTTTGTTGTCTCCGCTATCAAGCAAGGTTTCCCCACTATGGAAACAACAATACATCTCACACAAACCACAAAAGTAACCGAAGTAGCAGACTGCCAAAGTTTGGGGGAATAATTAACTAGTTGACTAATAGCTATACCGTGTAGGTTAGACAATAATGCTTAGTGTAATGCCACTATAACATGCCTAATGTGCAAAAGCAGCTAGCTAGTAGCTAGAGGGTTGTGAACTAACTCTGGGCTACACATATTTACATAAAGTTGAGTTCCAGGTTACTTACTTACTAAATTAGCTTCGGAGCAGCAAAGTGTGCACGGTTGTGGGAGGGTGTAGCATGCATGTTTTCTTTGTTGGTCATTTGTGATGGATATCTTGTAATGTTAAAGTTCCAAATCATTTTTCAGATTATTTCGACATCACATGAATACAGGACAAACGCAATGTAAACAAAAGTAAAAAATAATTTGTATATTTGTCTGTTGATTCAGATCTGCTCCAAGATTTTATGGGTTCTTCCTTGGCCTATGTTACACCCTTCCACCAAGTCTCATAAAAATCGGGCCAGTAGTTTTTCTATAGACAGACAGACAGACAGAGAGACAGACAGACAGACAGACAGACAGACAGAGAGACAGACAGACAGACAGACAGACAGACAGACAGACAGACAAACAAACAGATAAACCATACTCTTTGGCGGAGGTAAATAGCAACAGCAGTAAATCCTTTTTAAAAAAAAAACATTTGAGAAGATTGACACAAATCCACTTATAGCTTTTTCTGGAGCTTTCAACCTCATCTCAACCAAGTAAACAGTTTTTAAGTCTTTACTTTGAGGCTCAATTTACACTTGTCATTTCAAGTGTATTGTACCTGGATAAAACCCTGATGAGATTTAATACACTTTTACTTATTATTTCTCTGTTAGCCAGGTCACAGGCCCAGGGCTCCATGTAAATAACTCTACTCTACTCTAGCTCTACTCCAGCTTAGATGGTGGTGGTAATGCAAGCTGTTTAGGCAACAAGAAGAATATGTATTTAAGCAGTTTAGGGACCGTTCGGTATTTATGGAATGGACCACCGAAGGAAAATAGGGGAGGGTCATGTCTTTTTATTCTTTGTTGAGGGGAGGGTCACCCAACATTTTTTAGTGTAGGAGGGGGGGGTCACACATCTTTAGTATTCATGAAACAGCAAAATTTCAAAGTGGCTTGTTTGGTGCATATTTTTCCATGTAGCTCTCAGTCTCGGCCCCCGCTACCAGATGGGTCTCACCCATGAGTTTGCTGGGGCCCCCCTGTTGGCTGAAACGGGTATTTGCATTATTTAAAAAATGAGTGGAATAATTATGTTTGGCATGACCAGACATTTTAAAAATATTTTAAATAACACAAAACAACTAAATGGTGGTAGGTAATGCATCTGATTTCATATACTGCTTTAGTAAAAAAAACATTACCTGGCTGATGATGGGAGCAGCAGGACGCAAAAAAACGAAAATTGTCTAAACATCTTGCCATGCCAACGTTGCAATAAAGGTTTCCTAAATGCCATGTATATAAATGTGATGTCAGCTTACTAATTGATTGTGGGTTTTGTGTAGATTTGGACTTGTATACGTTTATTCCACTTTGTTTAAACGGCGAAGTTCACCTCGTTCACCTGTTTGGAACTGGCTGGTGAATGTGACGTGCGTCCCAGCTAGCAAAAATTGTGCGGTCCAAAAGCGGCCCGATTAAGGCTAAAACACTCGGCCGATCCTCGGCATGAATCTAGGTCAGATTGCTCTGCGATTGCTCGGTTTTAATGTGGCCCGAATGCGGAACCCGGAGTGAGAGGACGTAAAGCCCCCCCTCCAATCCAGTTCCTTGTTTGGGCTTATTTAAACTTTGATATCCATTCATATTAGGTCAACACTAAAATTGCTGAGCAGCTGTTCTTTATGCAAGATAAATAAAAAAATAAAACCGCACAAGCAAGGTTTTCATGTATAATGCATTTTTTATTGAACCACACTTCATTCTGACTTGACATTTTACCACACAATGAAAAATATATAGCCTTTTTTTTAATATATTCTTTTAACAATCCCTTTTTATTTATTTCTCACAGACAACTATTTATGTATGCATATTTTTAAATGGGCTACAATTAATATGGTGTTCACATCCAGTTGTCAGGTAGGTGGGAAGACATGAAACTGGTGATTTTGGCATCATTTCAACCTTGTGTCGTCTTCCCATAGACTGTGAGCTTGTTGTCCTTCCAGGTCAAAATTGCAAATTAACTTTTTTTTAGGCTCTTTTTCCAAAAAAAATTGAAACGTTTGACACTTTTGACATTTTTTGAAATAAATGGTCAATAATCATAATTTAAATGTCATAAAACCTATTTCTTTAAAAAAAAAACAAAAAAAAAACAGAAATTGTAGATTATTTTGCCTGATAGTTAAGATCAGAGGATGTTGAGTGGATCAGTTTATTTCAAATGCTATAAAATTGAAAAAAAGAAACAAACCGACAATTTAATGAAAGTAATCATTAATTTTACCTGCCAAGAATGTTGCATGGCTTCCATACAACGTACATCCACGCATTCATGTTATTTTGGGGCAATTTGGTTCAAAGAAACCCATAATTCTGATATAAAAATGGGTCAAATTTGACCCGAGGACAACACAAGGGGTTAATTTTTTCTCATGCATCCAACTTAAGAGAAATGCCACAGAGTTTCCTTTCTCTCGCAGTATATAATATGATTGTACAGTAACATGAAACAATATTTGCCCTGCTTGTTCCCATGAGAAACTTGATCATTTTAACTTGCCGTTTCAGGTGATGGAAAATATACTGAGTGCAACAATTGTCTATGTAACAATGAGATCCAGTTAATTCAAAATGGACCAGCTGTGTCCTGCCTTTCTGTGTGGAGCTGTAGTTCCTGACCACGGTCCAAATACATACACAGGTGAAGTAGACCTACACAGGTGAAGTAAACCTACACCTGTAGGTGTGGTGGTGAGTGTCAATGGCAGTCTGTCTATGTTATAGAGTATACCTATTTTACAATATTTTGAACTTTGAAACATTTAATTCTTCTACATTGTCTGCCTGTTCGCCCTCTGGCTTCGGCCACCATCCCTATCAGAGGGTAGCTTAAGCCACCTGGTGATGAGGAGCTCTATTTCCTTTTCCGTAGAATCTTTGGTCAGGGCATTCCGGCGGACTGGATCTGAGAAAAACACAAGACAGAAGAGGGCAGCATGACCATGTGATGTTACTCGGTAACCACCAACACTTAATTTGGATGTTACCACATTGCAGTTATCCAGCAATGACACTCACCCAGAACCACACTTTTCAAAATGAGTCCTTTGAATGCAGGCTTTTGGTTGGCCCCACTCCAATTAATGACTCTAGCCAGCGAGGTGTTCATTGCTCTTTTCAGGACCCGCCCCACGGTGTCTTTAAGAGTCATGCCTCCGACCATTCCAAGGAGAAGAGTCTGAAACAAAAGACATGTACCTCATTAGTTATTTAAGGAATATAGCATGAGTGAGTGTGGGGACTGACTTTTAGGAATTATCTGATTAATGCATCATTTAACTCACCAAATTCTTCTTCTCTTCTGGATTCTTTAATGTCTCCTCTAAACGTTGTAGCTCCTCAATAGTTGAAAGTGGGAGCCCAAAATGTGTTGGGTCTGGCGAGACGTCTGGAACTGCTTGACTACTGGAGATTTTTTGGAGCTGCACCAGGATGAGCAACTGCTGTTCTCTGATAGAATCAAGTTGGATGAGGATCTCCTTGGCAATTGCTGTAAGACAAAAGAAAAAGCAGGCATAGCAGATTAGTAGCAAAACATTGTACGTAGATACTGAATGTCAGTAGTCTAAAAATCTAGACGCACCCTAGCGGCAGCAAATGTAATTTGCAGCCAAGGTCCGTCTAGCAACTCTCCGTTGGCTTGTGAGCTGGAAAAAAAAAAAATTCTGTCAGGCCAATCACATCGTGTATAGAGTCGGTGGGCAAGCTTAACATAATGACGGCAGAGTTGCGACGGTTCCGCGTGATTTCCATGCTACTTTCCTGCTGCTGCTGGCGAACAGCGGTCTTTCAAAGCCGCAATTTTGGAAGACTTGGAGTTAAGCGCTGAAGTCATTCTTAAAAGAGGAAGATGTGTTGTTCGTTTTTGCCGACCAGATACGGCAAAGCTTAATCTATCAACTAGCATTGCTCTGGTTGGTTGTAGCGCTATCCTATTGCGTGCAGAGGGAATTTGAAAGACAACCGTTTATCCCGCCCCTCGGATTGAGCCCTGCCAATGGTGAGTTCCCAGACCCAACATCTGGATGTGAGACTGGCTTGTCAGGCTAATATGTCAGAGTAAACCGAGAGAGATCACTTTCAGAATTCCTACCTGTAGGCATAGCCTCACGAGAAGACCTGTTTTGTGTGTCACGTACTTGTGGGGTGTTCTAAAAGAAAGAAAAAAAAAAAAAGTTAAAGATGTTTTAATGTCATCACACCTATACCAAAGTGAATTTTTCCCCCCATAGCTATAGCTTTCTTACCCTTCTTACTTGATATCCAGTTTGGCCTGATGACCGACTCCTGCCAGCTGCTGCATGGGTTGGGGTGTCAGTAGGAGGTTTAGCCCATTGACTTTGACTAGCTATTGGGCTGTTTGTAGACCACGGTGGTGGACTAGCCGCTGTGATGTTTGCTGAAGGGGGAGAAGCCCAGAGACCTGCTGCCGAGCTGTTTGCATCAGAAGGGGGATCATCAACTGTGGTCTCTGAAATATGGCCTGGGGACCAAAAACCTTGACCAGCTGGCTGACTCCCTTCACCTAGAGCTGTCACAAAGGTGCAATTGGCCGTCATGTTAGTTTCACACAGATGCTTAATAAAAAGATTAATGGAAACCACTGTAACAACTAACAGGCCTACCATCAAGAGATGGGATGCAGTGGGCTGGTGCAAGTAGAGTGTAAGATTTCTTTTTGGTTGGGGCACGAGGTGCAGCAGTCCTCCCCTGCTCCTCCTCCTCCTCCTCCTCCTCTTCACTGCTGCTTACTATTCTTCTACAGCCTCTAACATTGATTACATTGGGATGTCAGTTTGTCATCGCAGTGAATACTAAATTATATTCAATACATTGAAAAAAAAGTTGGTTTTGTCAGGAGGTTGGGGGTTGCATTGTAAGGCCCTCTAGCTGGCGGCCTAATTGTTTGCCCAGGTGTATTGTAACTTTTGAAGCAGCCATTGAAATGCTTTGAAGGAAATTATGGGCCACTCCTACCTATTCTTTCTCTTCATGTACTTTGGCCTGTTGTCCTCATCTTCAGTGTTTAGATCAGAGGTAATTGTAGCCTCTAGCAGCTTTGCACAGGCAATCTCATAGACGTCTGTAAACACAAATGCAGATTAGGTGTAAATGGAAGGGCTCCTTATTATGTTAGTTTTGCAGTAAGGTTTCAATTCAATAAGTGTGGAATTGTGTAATTTGGGAATGAAGCATTACTATACCATGTGAATACATCACACAGACTCTGAATCGAGTCCAGTCAGCACCGGGCATCACCCCATCTTTAGCTGCCCTACGCAGCTTTGCAAGAGATACAAAAGGGGGCCAGAAACTTTGGCCTCCTTTCAGCCAATTAGAGTGGACAACTTCAACCTCCTTTGAGTTGACAAACTCCACGACATGATACATTCTATAAAGAAGAAGAAATGTAGTTAATGTAGAAATGTAGCTATAGAACAACAACATATTAAAGGGGCGCTATGCAGTTTTGTCAATTTCTTCGCTGTTCTCACAGTTTTTCTCGAAATATTACCCTTCTCTCCCGGGTCCGTAACATTATTTTTTTCCCTACAATGGCCTTAGAACGCTGTCGGATCAGAAGCAACTTGCGTTTGCCAACATCAAGCTGACAAGAAACTCTGTGGCAGATAAAGTTTCTGATCAAAGATACTTACAAGTGCAACAGCAAGAACACCAGGTCAGCATGGGATTTGCAGGCTTCTGTTTGTTCAGTTCTCGCCATTCTGAAAACACAGGTCCGACGTTTACTTGTGTCTGACTCCTCGCTCGGTCAGTCTGCCATTTCCTCTTTCTCTGTTCCTCCGACACTGCTTTCCTAGCCTTCTGCTTCTTTTTTGCCGACTCAGTGTATGTGTGCAGTGTCGTGAAGCATTTGTTACATCGCGAGACCTGATATCACGTAATACTTCCTGACGCTGAGTCCGGCGGCTCACCAGCCAAGAGTTGCAAGGGTGGTTTTTCCACTCACAGGCGCTAGGGGGGAGCGAGACGACCACCATTCAACCCGAAAAAAGTCATAACTATTCCACTGACTCCGAAGCTGTTCAGTTAAGGTAAATTAGGCTAAAAAACTGCATAGTCCCCCTTTAACATATAGTACAGCAACATTTCAACCCTTGTGTTGTCTTCGTTTCAACCTTGAAAAAAACACTTTTTTTCTGACATTTGTGATGCCTTTTTTCACAATTTGTCTTTGCTTTTTCCAACGTTTTAAATGTTTCTTCTACACATTTTCAGCGCTTATTTCTACGTCCAATATTTTCTGGTATAAAACAAAAATTTAAAAACGGGCCAATGTGACCCGAAGTCAACACAAGGGTTAAAACAAAACATGAAAAGGGGCACCAATTATGATAAAAAAATAAAATAAAAATTACACTTAATCTCAACACAACAATGTCTAATGTAAATGCAACAAAAGCATTCCCACATGTTTGTCTTTGAAGGGGAGCAGGACATATTTACGAAGGTCATCATCAACTTTAACGCACTTCAAATTCTCTGACAACTGTGAGAGAAGAAACACGCCCAGGCTAGATGAACTGAGGGGATATGTGTAGAAAGGCTCAACTGCATGGAACTGATAGTACACCAAATGCATATTACCTTCAAGCAAGATGATATTCTGAAGCAAGCCAATGTCATTACCTATTTTAATACAGTTATCCCTCTCTGTAATTTTTACACAAAACTGATCTGTGTGCAACTCTTTAAACTCCTGTATTCCTCCTCTAACACCCTGTGGTAAGGGGCCACCAACATGCTCTTTCCTTAATACAGTTCCAGCTTTCTCATGGCCATCATGGACCCTTCTGTTATTGGTACGCTCAGACAAGCGGCGAACAATCTGGGCAACTGGGAAATTTGGCCCCCTAACCATGCGCTTTACCTCACCAAGACAATTCTCAAAAGGGAACCCAGATATCACATCAATACATCCATGTCTCTTAACATCATCGCTCAAATGAACAAGGCCATGCAAATTGTACACCAGAAAGCCCTCACCATAAAGTCTGCCAAAATGTTCAACAAATGACACAAGTAGTGTCTTTGCACAGTCACATATCCCTACATCCACCTCAGGATTAGCCAACATAAAAATAGCAACCGACAGCAGCATAAAGTTGTGGTAGACTGGAGCAGCCAGAACATCTACGAGAACGACAGGGCCTGTATACAGCAAGAACTGTCGTAGTTCCGTAGCCTTCCATCTCCCTCTTTCCTCAAACGCTTTCTAGCAAACTCACACGGAATGTTATTCTTCAGTTCCTGTAGGTTCTGAGATAGTGCTTTAACCAGCTGACCAGACAAGCGAGTTGGCAAAGGCCCACTACACCACAGGTCAAACAACCGACGTACAACCCCAAGACACACCAAATGCATGTAATCATGAGGAAAATCAAGTACCATGTCGATACCAAGTCCAGTCAGAGGAGACTGTGCTACATGATGATCTTCATCCAACATTTGCCTGAAACTAGCATCCGTTCTTAAGGCGGAGTCAGTCTGTGGAAAAGTCATGCGATTTCTTATATATACACCCGTCTGTACACATTTATCACAAGCTGAATAGCCTGAATGACTCTTTATGCCTTTAACAAAAGCCCGGGCTGGAGCGTCACACACAACAGAACAGACTCGCAGAAAAAACAGCTTTCCTTTGAACCAAAACCCGGACTGAAGACTACTCAACTCACTCACCAGGTCCCTCAAGTACTCAGTGAGAGATTTGGGTTTGCAATCCCCTCCAAAAATGCCAATCATGAAGGGACATTTACCGCTTTCCTTCAGTAAACCTAGAATGGGCCACAGCTGCTGGTTATTACTCTTAAACAATGGTAGCCCGTCAAAGTTTAACTGTAACTGCAGGCAATGCTTTCTAGGGAGTTTCATCCACACATTTTAAAGAAGGCCTGTTATAGCATTTAATACGCCAAAGTAAAAGAAGGCACCTCCTGCTACAGGTAGGATTTTGTAGTTGGTGACTGTTTTGAGGCGAGTCCTCCCATCTCTTGGCAAATTGGGGTGGTGAAAATGTAGGATAGACAACAAAGCAGTAAGTGCAACCATGGTGATATTAAACTCCAAAGCCCAATTGACTAAATCATCAGAAAGGTCAGGTCTATTCTCAGAATGGCCCTCTCTATCATCACAGTCACTGTCAAAGTTACAGTCATGCATCAAGCCATCACTGTCGTCACAGTTTACTATGTCTAAGTCATGTACAGTGTGGTCATCAGTCAGATCATCGTCAACAAGCTCGTTCTCAATACCTTGTAGCAAATTAGACACCGATTTAACTGCCTTGCGTCTCAGATTGGATTTGAAAGAATGTATTTGATTAGCCAGTCTTACCTTAGAGCAGTGTTTATTGAAATAGAACAGCAAAAGCAAGATTACCTGAGGAAAAAAGAAAAAAAGATTAGCATGGTACAAAACCATCCATAATGTCTTAGTATACTAAAGCATTACGATTTCCCTTTCTGAGTCCAAGCCCAACCCAATAACCATTATGACATCACCCCACTACCAGAACTGTACACAGTGCATAAAATAGGGTCCATCAAGACATGTGTAAGTTACTTTGATAAGAAAGCATTTCACCAGTTCACAAGGTTCTCAACATTATCTAACACACAAATATATAATTGTGACATCACATATACACACACAAACACCTGTGTATGGAAATAGAAATAAAAAATATGGCAATATATATATTAAAAAAATATAGCAAGTGAACACAAGCTATCCTGCTGGCATTGATAAGTCAGACACATCTGAAGTTAATTGCAAACAATATGCAAGTAAAAGATCTATGTAGAAGGCTAGTCAGGCTCATATTGTTGTCATATAGTGTATATTACCCCCAACTTGCACTACTTTACTCAGGCATATTATTTGCCAAGCTGCAACGAAATCCTGAGCTAATAGCCCAGCTAGTCAATATTAGCTACCTTGAGCTAAATAGTGTTAATGCTAGCTAGCTTCGTTCGCGCCATAAAGTCGGAGCCACTTTCATATATATCACCCCCAACTTGCACTACTTTACTCAAGACATATTCTTTGCCAAGCTGTAACGAAATCCTGAGCTAATAGTCCAGCTAGTCAATATTATCTACCTTGAGCTAAATAGTGTTAATGTTAGCTATCTAGCTTCGTTCGCGCCATAAAAGTCGGAGCCACTTTTATATATATTACCCCTAACTAGCACTACTTTACTCAGACATGACAAAGAATTTTCTGTTGTCTTAATTAATACTTATTAATTGAATTCGAGTTCTGAATTCTCTCTTTTCGTTTCATCTGGAGGGATCCACATGTTGAAGGAACTGGCTACACGACCAAAGATCGATAATAATAATTTCAGCAACAGTTATAAATATGTAGAGTTAATATAGGATGTTAAGGGAACTCGATTGAAACTATGCTTTGCGTGAAATGTTGATGCTTTTTAAGGAAATGGAACACAAGACTTACCTAAGTTCACCGTAATTGCGCAGGGTGGAAAAGGGTTGATTCTAAGTCAGGCGTTGAGTTTTATCTCACCCAAAGTTGTGCACACGTCACTCCAGTGATGAGCTGAGCGTGCTACAGTTGAAATCGGCTTCATACTGGTAAAAAGGGTCTGAGCCGAGCGCCCAGAGTTTTGTCTTCCCGGCAACCTTGAAAAAAAAACACAATTTTTTTCGACGTTTTTGACGCCTTTTGTTCACAGTTTGTTTTTTCTTTATCCAACGTTTTAAATTGTTAAATTTTTCTTCTACACATTTTCAGCGCTTATTTCTACGACCTATATTGATATAAAACAAAAATTGAAAACAGGTCAATGTGACCCGAAGTCAACACAAGGGTTAAAATTAACAGCTGTCACCAGTCAATGCTGGTAAATTGAATTACACACACACACACACACACACACACACACACACACACACACACACACACACAAAGAAATGCTGAATTAAATAAATATTTTTTTTTATTTGTACAAAAAAAATCCCCACCTATACCCCCAAAAACCTCACTCTGAACTCAGTTCAAAACTTGAGAGCCCTGTAGGCTACTGTTGGCCTATATAATAGTGTTAAAAATCGGATACGGATTTTTTTTCTTAACGTGTCTTAACTGTTTATGGTGTGATTGCACTTTGTTTCTGCATTTGGAGAGGCATCTCAACAGACTGTAGGTTGAACACTGAGTGTTCACTGTTACATTTTAGTTGAATTTAAGTGTCGGGGCATTCCGCCACCGTCTGTCTATTGCGTTCCAAGACAGCCGTGCCACGATTGGATTTCATAAGGGCGAATTGTTAAATTGTTACAATGTAAAATTTTTTTAAAAAAAACATCTGCTTTAAATATAAACATATATGTTTTGGATAAGGTTTTGGATAATGTTCAGCTTCGACAGCTTTACCTATATAGCTAAAATATACAATGACTGAGGAAGCCTAGTGACGAGTCCATAGCAACCAGTTTGTGTGTTGAATTAATTACCCAGTGTGCTTTGCTGAATGGCCTCAATGTTTTATTGTTTTATTTCAGGTGAATACTAGTTAATTAGAAGAGTAACTTAGTATTTGAAGTAATGCAGGATGTGTGCATTTAGTTTCCATGCTTATTGTGTTCCCACAACAATGTTAGTGAGTAAATCTACTGAAATGGCCACCACACCATAACAGAGGAGTGTGATGTGTAAGATGAGAAGGCAGAGGTTAACTCATGTATGTTATGGCTGTAAAAAGTTAAAGGCATCTGCACATCTTTGCCAAGTGCTAACCAGTACAGAAGGCATACATTAATTGATGGGTAGGGTCATATCTCATTTCATAATCATTTTGGAGTGTCATTGAAAAATGTTTACTGGTGAAGCAAGGGTCAAGTCTAATTTTACTAAAGTCATCTTTTCAAAATATATTTGGGGCTGAAGCCCTGGCAAAATTGGCTGACACTGGTAATGTTACTGTAATTCAGCTTCCGTGACCACAAAGGACACACCATGTGAGACAACACTTAGTACATAGTTACACTTGGGAGGAACATATGTATCTTGCATTTACAACTTTTCAATATTTGGCTAAAGTGCAGTTGGATTTTCCACTTAGCTTTTTTGATATCCGATCGCCATCCACCAAAGATTTCTGAGGTGACCAAATGGGCTCTGACTGTTGATAATGTCTGTAAATTGAGGTTCAAAGTTCTGTTAAGCTACTATTTCGAAGGTCAAGAATGAACATTTTTGCTCAAAATTAATGGACCATTGTTTCGATTGATTGTTTTTGCACTAATCAGTATTAAATTACAATAAAACATATTTAAGGAATCATCTGTGTCTATAGTACAATACTGTGTAGTTTCATTCTTGAGGCTCGGCAGCCATAGTTTTATCTTCCCCTTTTATTCCGGCTTTCAATTATATTACTTTGTTTCATGGCTTGAATGAACCAAGTGAAAAAACATTATGTGAGCGCACAGAACTGTGAATTTGCATGCTGCGCTATTGTTTTCCCTCTTGCTGCTTTTCAATTAAGAACTGTGAATGACTCATGTCAGCGGTAATCCCTTTAACATGCAATTGACTGAATATGCACAGTCAATACCTTCATCCTAAGTCATCACATCTATTCTAAGGACAGCAAAAGTCGCCTGTGTTTACCTCTGACAGCACATCGGCCTCTGATCTTCAAATCCCTTGTTTGGCTTAAGTGGCCCTCTTGGGACTGCGGCAAGCAGAGGATGAGGAGACAGAGAGTGATGGAGCGACAGAGGGAGGCCGAGCGTGAGGCTGTTAAGACGAGGAAAGATAGAGAAATGAGAGAAAGAGAAGAAAGGATTGAGAAAAAGAGATATCCACAGAGGAGAGAACGGCCTTGCCCACCCCCTCCTCTCCCAGTCCTCATTGAATCTCCTTGGTTGGACTCATCAGGTATTCACAAAGCCCCTTCTCCAACGCCCACCTCTGCTGCGCTCTCTGTCATGGATGGAATATAAAGGCTTAGGTCCTTTGTGGATCACTATTGCTGTCATATTTTGTGAAGACACCACCTTCCACTTCAGCTGGGGTGGTTGAAATAAACTAGGAGGGGAGAGGGGGGTGGCATATTGATCCTTGTTTCTCCCTTCACCCCCCCCCCCCCCCCCCCCTTCCCCCTCTTATGCAAGTATTCTTGTGGCAAAGGTAAGCTGGATACACACCTGAGTTTTTGTGATGTGGGGAAATGGCGGTGGAGTGACAAGGAATTGATGTTTGGCTGTGAACAAACAAACACACGTACAGAGCGAGGTGCGGTGAGACTTGACAGCATCTCTTCTTTGTTTTTTGATGGATGAATATTGCTTTTGTTTATAATTCATCTGCTTATCTGCAGCTATGCCAACTGTTTTCTAGACACATCCCCAACACACGCACACACACACACACACACACACACACACACACACACACACACACACACACACACACACACACAGACACAGACACAGACACACCGTCCTACCTTCATTCTCTTTTTGCTGTAGTTACTTTAAGTGTTTTTGTTCGCTAAGGAGACAGGAGCAGCTGCACATCATTTCTGTTTCTAAATAAAAAGCAATGTATCGACTGGCACTACCGTACAGTATACAGACACTGCTGCGACAGAACAGGCAGGCAGGATGAGGAAGAGAAGCAATGGGGGCGATCAATAAGCTAGTAATGAGGGCTCAGAGCAGGATGGTCATGTGGGGAAAAATAACATGTTGTGTGAGAGAAAGGAGGAAAAAAGAGAGGGAGGGGGAGAGAAACAGAGGGAGGAGGAAGATACCTGGCCATGCATGATATATGGTGGGAAAAAATATACGCAATCATACGTGTGTTTACATGCATTACACCACTCATCCATGCCCTAAAGGCATAGCAACGCCACACAACATGGACACAGTGAAACCCTCCTGGGCTTTGCAGGATAGTCCAACCTGTTGAGTCTCTGACCTGAACAGAAAGGTCAACAGCCTTCTCCTAAATTGCCTTGTCTGTGCATCCATGTTACAAAGTAACTTGTCCTGTACACCTATGAACAGATGAAAGGGTCAGTCAACCTAAATTATTTTTATATACCCATTTTTTTACAAAAAAATGCAGTATTTTCTACCAAGAAATAGTCTCTAAACTGTGTGTTATGTGAATTATCAGCATTATTGGGGACACAATTTCTGAAAAGACACATTGTTTTCATTGTTTAATGCTTTGAGCACCACACACAAAATTCAATTTACATGAAGTTAAAGTTAACTTAGGTTTAGGAGCAGGGCCAGGCCTCAACCACCATCCATTTGCATCCATCCACCCTTGCTTCCTTCCCTTCATCCACTCTTACTCAATCCTGTACACACCTCTTTTTCCATGTTCTATCTGGGACCCGTCTGGGTCTCAGGTCCCAGACTGGCCTAAACCAGTAGCGTTTTTTGGCAAGGGTGAAGCGGGCAGTCTCATGGCCTTTTTTCATGACACATGGGGGAGCGGCACGAGCACTTAAAAAAAAAAAGAGTCCTCGAAACGGTTTGCTACTGTATTATCTATAATTTCACCGTGTGGGGAATTGGCAAATTGGCGCCCCTGCTTGCTGAGAAGGTACCGTGCACACTGCACAGAGAAGCTGTGAGAAGGGGAAAGGGGAGGGGGGAGCAGGGGACAGTTCACCTCTGGGTCGAACGGGTTGCTGCATAGGCGCCGATGCTGTTGATGCTCCGCTAATACTGAGCACCCACAAAGCTGATCGTGGTTATGTGTCAGTTAAACTTTTCATCTCCAATCCTATCCTGAACTGAAAGATAGCCTACTTTACGGCTTTATTATCGAGATAGGCGTGTGTGTTTGTGTCGGCCGTCAATTTTGACTACTTTTTTTTTTTAAAGGGCGTGCGCCCGTGAGCATCCACAGAGAAAAACATAAATCGGCACCTATGTTGCTTGGTCTCCCAAATGGAATGGATGATAAGGATCAATTGGAGATCTACCCCAACTTTTGGACTGCTCTCAGGATTGTACTTACTCTGCCAGTCACTGTGACTCAAGCAGAGAGGAGCTTTTCAAAATTAAAGTTGATCAAGTCATACCTGAGGTCAACCATGTCCCAGGAACGGCTCACTGGCCTTTCTGTCAGTAGGCTATCAATCATTCAATAGGGGAGCAGATTTCATACAATAACATCATTGATGATTTTGCATCAAGGAAGGCCAGAAAGGTCAGGTTTTAGTTTGAGTTTTTTTCTGTTCTTAGTGCAATAGTGTAATAATTAGATTATCCTTAGTGTGTTTTCACATTTGTGTGATGAAGGATTTGTGTTATTTAGAATATTTATTCTATATTTTATTTGTATATTATTCTTAATATTTTATATTATTGTTGCTCTCTGCTCTTGTTACATTTTTATATATCTGATTGTATATATTTTTGGCACATTTATATATTTATTATTATAACAACATAAGTGAAAGAGAAAATTATATTTCTCAATTAATCCTTCATTTGAACATTTTAAAAACACACTTAAGAGAATCCAGTTATTTAAGTATTGCAATTACAACAGGAAACACTGTTTAAGTTGCACAATCTCCACCTCCAACATTTTCAAAAGACAATGAACACAATTCTGCACAAAATATGACAGTATAAGTTATCAGAACTTAAAATAAAAATAAACTATAATATCTCGAAGGGGGTCTTGCCCTGGGTGTAATTCAATGTAGAACAGCCACTGGCCTAAACAGACAACTTTGTTCCCTATATTCATCTGTTCTTCCATGCTAAACATCCTATACTTCCTCATCATTAGACTTTTATAAAAGTGCATGGTTGTGGTGTGGTCCTTGCTAGTGAACATCATTATATTGGGTTGGAGGCAGCAATCTCAGAGTGAAATCCCAGGCAAAAATACAAACTATATGCACGGCTCAGTCCAGTATCCTGAGGAATTATGCTCATATTGGACGATTTGGCATGTTATCATTTCTGTCCAACCCAGAAGGTAGCCTGCCCTAGCAAGGCAGAAAGTAAGCAAGAACAGCTGGATTTTGCTGAGGACCAGAGTTGTGTCCTGTCTCCTGTCACCAACCTTCAGTTAATTTTTTTTTTACCGTAACTACAATCTTTACCAAACCTTAATCAAGTGTTTTACTTTCTTTCCTTTGACATATCTTAATCCTAGTGAATTTGCTGTAACCACAATCTGTTCTCATTGTTAACCATTCTTTAGATGCAATGTGCAGATATTTAAAAGCTTTTGCATTGAGCATTTAAAAGTGTTCTCATTGAACATAATTTAGAGTTAACACATACTTTTAACACAATGACAAAGTCATTGTTTTCATTGGTTGCATTGAGTGAGAAGATCATTCTGTGTGAAGTAATTACAAAGGACACAGATTAATCACATTTTTCATTTAACAATAATTGGTTATTCAGTGTGTATTTGTGAAATTTGGGTGTGCACATATTTGTGTTGGTATGAGGCCAAATGTCACATTAAACTAAATATTTCTTCAATTCTATTTTAGAGCACAATCAAATCATGTTTACGATAAATTGCCAAAAATCAACTGTAACTTTGGGTCAATCTCAGTTGCTGGTGTCTGAACAGAGTGACAGTTAGTGTGAGTATAAGTTTAGAATTACATTCAAGGTGTGCTTCCAAAAAACACAATCAGTCCCTAGTTCAGTAGGTCATGAATCAGTCTATGGTAAACTGGATTTCAGGCACTAATTAGTTTCCTCTTTCATTAAACATTCGGACACTGAGGAGTCACAGTTCGAAGGCAATGTGGTAATGATGTCACATAAACAACAATCTCCCCAGTGTTAGGTAGACTGTAGTGAGAGAAAAAAATACAGTATTGCTGTAAGAATACCTATATTTGATTCTCACAGAAAACAAAGCAGCATTTTCACAAAGGTGTCAGAGCATGGCAAATACAGCTGCATCTAATACAATTATTAGATAAGTTTGCATTACATGAGCTAATGAGCAAACTTTGACAATAGCAATACTTCAAACAGATACTGATGCTTCAATCATACAGGGCTTTCTTCATCAGGCTGCTATAAGAGTGCTCAGTCCTCGGAAACAAGAGGCTGAATAGAAAGTAAAAAGGTTTAGAAAATTACCTTAATTCCTTTAGGGGGGATTCTGAACCTCATAATCAAGAGTCAAATGTAATTCATTCACTGAGAGACTTGCTTTTCTTTGGGCATCGCAAGTGTGAGCGGTAGTCTCCAGGAGTATGCTAAAGAGTGTTATAATGACACCTCAGCATAACTTTACAGGCCACCTGTACATCCCTGGAGGGAAAGTTAAAAATACATCACTGGCCTAATCCCTTCTGAGAGTCTACCTTGGTTCGCTAGGCCTACTTATAATACTTGACTCTTCTTAAGTATCAATGACTCTTCTAAAGCATCAGTGTGCAGCACAGTGACTTTAATGTGATAATTAAATCACCTACAAATATAATTTGAATATATACTGAAGTTACTTTATTCATTATTCCAACATTTTGGGTCAAGTTAGTTTGGTGAGGGAACTAAAGGTGGGGGAGGTGGCTGGTCTGGACTGAAATATCCAACACATTCTCACTCCCATCGCGTCGAAAAGCAACGCTTGGTCAGGTGCCTTTGGCGTTTGTTGTTGACGCACAAAGTCTCCTTTAGCGTAATATTTAGACGCGCTGGGTCGGGACTCTTGGCATCATTTGGCTCGCGTCTAGCCCTTTGGCGTCATATTTAGACACGCTTGGTCGGGATCTTTAGGAAAAGATTGTGGGTGGGGTTACAAAATGTACTTTCCAAACACTCGGGACGAGAACCAGACACGAACCCCAGTCTCCTGCTCTGCACAGTGCATCCATGGATGTATTGGGTGGTCCCATACAGACGCTGAAGGGTGATTTTTGCCTCGGTATCTGACGCTGAGAGACACTGACAACAAGCGTCAGTATTTTACGAGTTGGGAGTGAGAACGGGTTGAAATATCTCTACAATTATTGTATGGATTGCCATGAAATATTGTACAGACATTCATGGTCCCCAGGGGATAAAGCCTACTGACTTTGGTGATCCCCTGATTTATCCTCTAGTGTCACAAGCAGCATTTATGAACAAATATTTGCAAAACTAATGGCATTCTTTGCAGCTGTACTTTGTGTTAGTGCTTATAAGCAGCTATAAGCATGCACAAAAAAACTAAGATGGTGAACATGGTAAACATTATAAACATTAGCATGTTAGCATTGATGTTATGAGCATGTCTGAAGGATGACAGCATTTAGCTCAAAGCACCGCTGTGCCGAATTTTGCCTTGATGCATAATGTGAAGAACAGGAAGACTTCCCGTCATTCTGACATGGCTACTCCCACTGCAAGCCTTGCAGTCACTTAATTTAGCCTGAAATAGCTATATTTGCTGCGTTATATGTTTGGAGTGGCTCGTTAACAACTGAAACTAATACAAAAATTATTTTCAGCATTCTAACTTGGATTTAAAATTGGAAGCTGACTTGAATGTTTTTTCCACTTGGTTGCTCTTTATTACGGCCTAATCAAAAGGACGTGAAAGCAACATAAGCACAGCCTCACACGGACGCTAGAGTGGCTCTAGACTCATAGTATTGTTAATGATGTGATGAGTAATTGATGACATTTTCCAGCAAGACACATCAGCCTTTTTCTTCCCTTCACAAGAATTGCACAGTCACACATTACAGAAACACAACACTACAAACTCTGGCCTGTACATTATACTGTACCATTCATAAAAGGTACCATTCGTCACAGAGCTGTTGTGTTGGATTGCATTAGGTTGGACAGGTGGTCATGATGTTGTTTCCAGCCCCGTATCTTCCACATGATGTTTTGCAAATAAATGTTGTTTAGTTAAAAGTCTGTCTCTTGAAAGAATTTGAAGTCTTCACAGGCAGCACTGTCACAATAATGGACCCTGACTGGCACAAAACACCAGCTTGTCTCATTCAAATGAGGCAAACCTGCTGAGTGAGGGAAAGCAGGGTGTCAGTTCAAACACTGCAAGATTGTCTTTCGGATGCATTCGAGCAATTGTTTGTGTTTTGTAACTGCTTGATGGAGGATATTTGAAAAGTATAGGAAAACACGATCATTTTTCATGCAGTCAAGCATATTGTTATTCTTAAAGAGTCAGCATGAAACATATTTAACAATATTCTAGAGGTAAATTATATTTTATATTATAGAGCCTCTTACTGTTCATGTCTACAAGTTGAGTGTTTTGCCTTCGTGTCTTCAACCATCAGTTTTGATAAAACAGGGAACAGTTGCCAGTGAAGTGAAAAACATTAACGGCTACAGTAAAAAACAAACAATATATATATATTTATACCTTGAGGCGCTGTGTATTGCACCGTCTGTCATTTAAGTTCAAGTTTAAGTTCATTTATTAAGTATTACTCCTGTCATGACATACAATTTTCACAAGAAAAATAGAACCTGGCTTAACTTAAGTAACAGACAACCATAGACGTCATAAATAAATAATTAAATAACAAATATAAAAGTCTCTTTAGCAACCTATTTACCATATGAAATGATCTAATTGTGGAATATATTCCAAAGGTGATCTTGACACGGATTAGCTGCTATTTTTTGGGGAAAAATCACAAAAAGAGCAAGAGAAACAAAAAGAAACCCCTCAGACTTTCTTTTAGACCTTAGTAAATGTGCACTGTTTACTAGTTTTCTGGAATAATACATTTAGTGAATTATCCCCAGGTCATTTCAGCAAAGAAAATATTCCAAAGCACAATGGCTAACAGATTTTGAACACAGTATTGTATTGTGTTTCCACTGCATATTATGGTGAGTTTGTGTAGGCAACAAATGCCTGTACTAATTTGTCAAGAAATACTGTATCTGTGTTCACCGCTTGATGTTACCTGCGAGGCTCCGTAATGTTTGGCTGCTGTCTAACCTCTCTAACTGTGTCACCAGAATAGCATACCAGATTTCAAAGGACAACAATTATTTCATGAACATGGTGTGCATATGATAAAATGTTTTGAGAACACCAGCAGTGCTTCCACAATGTGCACATTTTATTGTTGAAAATGCATTACCCACCCAAATACTGTACACTCATCTAAAGGTTATTACCATACTAGTAACACTTATACCACTAATTCCACCACCCCCACTGCTAACTGATAACGATAGGAAAGAAAATAATGAACTGCTTTATTTTATAGCAGCTTTCGTACAAGGAAGGAATACTTTAAAATAACAATACATATGAATATATTATCCAGTAATTTGTAAACACATATTTCATAGAAACAGACAGCGACAGACCGACATTGCCATCTCTGGATCTCCATCCCTATTTCACAAATCAAGAGGAAAGACTGGAACCTCTCAGTTCATTTTCAATTTTCAAGGGGAGATATCAACATATGATGTAGCGCTGAGCAACTAGGTGTAATGTATACGCACAGACGTGGTGGGCAGAAAAAATAGGATTTCACTGTTGCCATTTAGGTTTAACAGATATTTTAATTGAATTGCAGGTAAATGAAGATTAAATGAGGAACAGCTGGCAAAAGGGAAAAAAAGTGAAACGAGGAATTACTAGCCATGAAATACCGAATGTATAGTATGTATAAGTGATAAAGTGACAGCTAGGTTGAAAGGTGTTGCCAATCAATTTATGGCTATAATTATATCCATTATTATCCATCATGATTCTTTGTGGCTTGTCATTTTAGTCTTGTCATGTTTGAATTGTCCGTGTATTTTAATAAATAGTTGAAATGATTTAATGTGTGGTGTTTTTCCTGTCTTATACCAAATATGTTTTTTTTTTATATTTGTTTGTGCTGCTATATCTGCCTCTGTTGTTTCTTTTACAGTTTTAATGGACCCACATACAGAGATTTGAAAACAAGAGTCAATTGTCCATGTAAGTCATAAAAACATACAAACTGCTACGCTATACTCAACATTCTAACATGTAGAACTCAGCAATCACATTGATTATTATTTAAAAACATATACATCATCTTCCCACCAACAGAGACACACTCATAGCTCTCACAGAATCCTCTCTCTAGTCTAATAGCGAGGCATATCGACATTTAATTCCCACCCTGCTGTCTCTAGCTCCAGCGAGATGAGTCACATCAAATCGAACCCCATCAAACGTCAAGCTCATAAATGAATGGAGGTGTCATGAGTCAGATTCTTTATTATCAGGTAAGCATTACCCTTTTCCACCTTTCACACATCTGCACACCCTCTCTTCCACCGGCTCCCTAACTGGCATTCAACGGTTTACTTCAGATCAACAGAGATACACCGGCAGGGGTCATTCAATCATCAGGTGCAAAAACAGTCTGCCGCTTCTTTCTTTGCAAGCACAGATTTGATAGTTACGGGCAATCTAAAGAAGGTAGGAGTGTTTGGGTTTGAACCATGCTATTGATCAAGTGTAATTGAGTGCTGACAATTGCTTAAATAAATGTCTTCTAAGACTTCAGGCATCGTTGACTCCCTCTCTCTCATTAACTATGTTTTCCACTTTCCAGATCATTTCTGCCTCCTCTTAAGATGTTGTTACGAAACTCCATAAGAGATGGCAACTGAGCTGCCACTAGCTGAAGGGTTTTCACTTTATACTACCATTTACAGATTACTGAGCTTGGAACACCGGAGAAATTATAGCCATTGAAACTGTATTAGAAAAGTTCAAAGTTTTTTTCTGGAAGGTTGCTTCACACAGTAACAAGTAAACATACCATCACCTGCACATATGATGCACCATTTGCAGTGTGCACCAATTAGAACCAAGGTGCATCATCGCTCTAAGTTCAATCTTGATCATTTTGTACAGTGGTCGACAAGTCCTATACATACATACACATAGGACAAAATACTTCATTATGTCAGTGCTTTCTTCTGATCTACTGCTTGTATGTTTAAGTTTAGGTGAGTGAAACTACTTGATTGAGGCTAAAGTGAGGATCACCTTCAGGAATTAAAGTTGGCTGTTGGTTAGAGACAGGACACAAACCACGGTCTCAAGTGTCAAATTGAGGTGCTTTATACACACACACACACACACACACACACACACACACACACACACACAACCATCAATCCCAACCACCTCAATAAGAGTTTCTGCAGAACCATAACAATGCAGCCTGTTCTCATAAACCTAAAAAAGCTACAAAAAGTTAAAGGAGAATTCCAGTCGATTTCCTTCTGAATGAACACAGTGAATAGCAGGAGAGAATTTATAATTGAGGTAAGTTTGGAGACACTCCCTTATTTAATCATTAAATTAATAAATCTCTTTTCGGTGTTGTAGTTTGTAGACGGTCCCTATGCACTCGTCTTACTGCCGTCTGAACACCGGAACTAAACAGAGGTAGGAATTAGAGTCCGGATCGGGCCGAATATTTCTGTCCGAGCCCGGCCCACGCCCGACAGACATTAAGAAATTTGTGTCCGAGCCCGACACGTCATAATAATAACACATGTATGTTTGTTTGTGTGGAAAGCTTTTATTAAGCAACTATAGGAAGGCATTCATAAATGTCAACAGATGAGCGCATCAGCACACACGGGGCAACAAGCGCACGTTAATAAGCTGTTTAATTTAAAATGTTCAATGTGTTAACCTTTCCTGATTGCTTCGTTTCCGACCGTGATCAGAAAACCAGGGGCGACTCGTTACCTCCAGGGCCGACATTATATAACGTTAGGGTATTATCCCGTTGCTGGTGAGCAAATGAATGAACTTGGCTTTCAGTCTGGGGTTTATCTCGGACACCGCACACACTGTTGGCTACAAAACTTAAACTTATTCCACCAACTCTGCTTGATCGCGTCTACACGTCTACTTCCTCTTTCTCTATCTCTATCTCTCTTCTGCCCACTTTACACACGCACTGATCTCTCTTAAAGGAGCCGCAGCACCATTTTACAACAAATGCCTTATCGCGCTGATGTGACTGAGCCCGACCCGAACCCGACCATAATTTCTAAATATCTGTTCAAACCCGGCCCGCCGGGTACCGTCGAGACCCGTCGGGCTCAGTTCGGGTAACCATGCCTTAGTAGGAATTACCACAACTTTCATGCATTTCTTTCACATCTACTGCAGTCCGATTCACTGTATTCACTCGGAAAGAATCACTTCACATGGGTAGGCACTTTTAATGACATTTCGAACATGTTAAGAGGCTAAAAGCACGTTTAAAATGTGTCCTGTTTCAGTCTCTTGGGTGCAAACTGTAGCACTAGGATAACACGGTGTAGGCAGCACCGATTGTTTTCGTTTTTCTCGCTACTGACAGCACTCCAAATTTACAAGCAACAGAGCTACGTGTTGAAACTGACCGGAATTCTCCTTTAAGCACTGTAATTCATAAGCATTCCACGTTTTTGTTGTTGTTTCTGTATTCACTATACTGACCGCTGCTGTATTAGAACCCAGCTGGCCACAAAGGTAGGAGATCAGTGGATGGGTGGGCGTTAACATACGGGACTTTCAAGCCACAGAGCAGAGTTCACTTTCCGGGGAAAACTAAAGCCTTTTTTTCTAATCTTAACTAGTCGTTTTGGTGCTTAATCTTAACTTTAGTTGCAGCAAAATGCTCATATTTTGTGGACTAAATTTAACCGTGATGTCCGCCGAAACGACCGTCAGCTCGCGGTGCTTTGTACCCGGCTCAAAGTCACCTATTCTCAGCTAACTGAACCACCAACTACCGCTGATACAACGGAGGTCTGTAGCCGGCGTCACGAAGCTCTGTAGTGGCTTGAACAACTAGCAACTGTCGCTCGGCCTTATGGAGCTCGTAGCCGGTGGTCTCCTAATTCCGTAGGATATCATACGTTTTGGTGTGCATACATTTTCGTACAATATCATACGGACCCGTTCATGAGAATGCGTCGAACAACACCATGCTACATATACTTTTGCTCATGAAACAAAAAAATCTACAAAAAAAAGTCGCTTGTCAAGAAAATGCTTTTATAGCAAATATAATATAATATGCTTCCGCCTTTTTATATATTTTTGGGTGTTTTTTTTTTTTTGATTTCTGATTGTTTGTGTTTTATTTTGTGGTTTTAAATTTTTTGTTCTGTCTTGCAACATTGTTGATTGTTCAAGATAAATACATAAATGAAATATCTATTATATGAGTCATTAGTTTTAAAGCAAAGCTAAGGAAGCTAACTGTCTTCAGTACACACAGCGGCTGCACCATGCAGAAATAAGAAGCCCTAGAGCAGCTGGGATACAATTGCTGCTTTTTTGGAGAGTTGTGCATCGACACTGAATGATTGGACAGTGGTGTATCCTGATAAGTTGATGCATGTCAACACTTGATGATGTGCACCGCACCAAGATGCCGTCGGTGTGCAGGCTAACAGAAAAGAATGGGTGCAACTGTTTTGATGCACCTGACGCATCCACAGTGTGTTGCCTTTTGACCTTTCAGGGCCCTATGGTTTGTACTTTTTACAATGTTAATACTATACAGACATACTACACTCTATACTAAAATGGATCATAGGTGATGTCCAGGCTGCATTTGGGCAAAACACATAGCCTACTTAACAGGCTGATTTGGGTTAGGGTTAGGGACATTTTCACTGTAGTGGTAAATAGTGGCCAATATCACCTATATGCCACAGGTTGGCCTGGTCTGATATTGGATTGGAAAGTTTGACATATGTTCTGTTTTTTTTGTTGCAGTGCCAATATGTATAGCTTAATCAAAACTTGATCAAATGCCCTTTTCCGCCATGAATAAATTGGTGACTTTAGATATGTTGGTAGTGTTAAACATTTCGATTTTTTAAATGCATACTGGCACTCTGCTGTTCTAATTACAGAGGCAATGCTGACCAGCAAGAAAAAACAGGTCTGAGATTTGATCACACAATAGTGAATCAGCTAATTATAGTTCAGATGTGTGAGTCTACATAAACATTGAGCCTTATAATTTCTTCACAGGCTTACAAGCATTTTGTGAATTAAAATTGTATCCCTCTGTTTGAGTTATTATAGCACAGAGCATTGATTTCCCCATTTGAAGTATGTGCAGTATTTAGTGCCTAGAGAAACAACGGGTTGAGTTCTTGACATTATTAACAAATGTGCATTGTGCACAGGGACTGACTGATAAATTGTTACCTGACAGGTCAGTTTAAGCTATTTGAAAAGAAGTGGGAGGCACAGGAAATATTGGAGAAAAATGTATCAATAAAGCATGACCCAAATTCCAACTGCTTAGAATCCTGAATCGGAGCCAAATAATTCAAAGAGTGCAAGGAATGTGCAGGGATTTCTCTCTATGACTCTCGGGCAAGGCATAACAACAAGGTGCGAAAAACAAGTTTACATAGACACACCAGCAGGATTTATTCATGCATTCTGCTGCTTAGAAATGTTACTACACATTCACCATTCAGTGAGAAGTTCAGCACCTGATGCTTTTACAATACAGTGCACCTCAGAGCTCCAGCAATGTGATTTCCTACAAAGGTCAAGGTAATAACACCTCAAGGTGTTTCACCAACTCTTTTGCTGCTAAATGCTCCACTATGTTCACCAACTCATTGCTAACTTTGTCTGTCGTTTGGTACTGGTAAGGTAGCTTACAGTGGGTCTATAGGAGGTTTTTCTTGCTAAAAGCAGCTGCTGGCTGCGGAAGAAAACAAGACTGATATGAATTATAGAGCTTTTTTTTGATGACAGCGACTGACGACAGCTGTCAAAAGTGAACTAGTCTTGCATTGCCAGACTTTCCTCCACAGCATGGCGGAAGAGGGTCTGGCTAGTCCACACAGCATTCCGGAATGGGAGAAAAACATGCTCTGGTTTATTGGCATTTCTTTAAACCAATCACAATCCGTCATGGGCGGCGATAAGCGCCCGACAGAGCCACAGTGACGCTGCAAAATAGCCTCTGGAAGGAACTTGTTTTGGTGGAACGTGTATGTTCAAAAGTTGTTTCTGTCGTGTAACCGAAAACACAGATTGGACAGATTGTCTAGCTAGCTGTCTCGATTAACTAAAATGTCAACACAAAGAAAGCGTAAGGTAATGGACATCCGGCCGAAAAGAGTGACATCTGGCTGAATTCCCGGTGGCAACGGAGCAAACCTAGAAGAGGAACGTTGTAGATATAGACTAAAAGTGAACCAAAACCGTAAAGTTGGGGTTGGAAAACCAAAACAATAAACTGAAAGACAATAAAGCTCTGTAGAGATAAAGGATAATTACAGGCTTGAGTGATAGTTACAGTATCTGTTTTTTTTTTCATGAGAGCAACCCCTTTTACATACATGTTGACATTTGATCGATAAAATATTGATTACACCATTAATCTCGCGATAAAAAAATGTACGCCGTTAAAATGGGTTTGTGTTAACATCGTTAATAATGTGTTTACCTGACAGCACTAATATTAATGCAATTAGTACCTGGTTGGCACAATGTTTTGTACTTTCCAGAATTGACAGTGAGTGTGAAACCAATGTTGTTTCAATATAAATGTAAATTAACGCCTATCATAACCCCTTTTAAAAGCAAACTTTAAAAAGACTGTGTTGGTGTTTACAAAGGCAGAATAACATGGTCTTGTAACATATAAGAGCAGCAGCTAATAGAAACTAAGAAACAAAGTGTGACTGAATGATATTTGTATTTTACAGCACTGTACCACAGGGGGATAAATACCCTGCTCAAAGTCAGAGGGTAATGTGATAGACTTAATAATTAAGTTATTATGTTTTAATTTTCATACATATTAGTAACACAGAGACTGTGCAAGAAAATAGTCAAAGCTTATTGGCTTTATTGAACTACTGAAAATACAGCAGGAATAGAAAATGAACATTTGTTTTTTACAACCCTCAGAATGTAAATGACTGGGTCCTCCTGGTAGTTCCACTGTCTTATTCTTTATACTTTGTATTGACTTGTGCTCTGTGGCATGCTAATGCCATGCTAAGTTTCTTCCACAAGCTGCTGGGGGATTGTGATAAAGAAGCTCGGCAGTATGAGGAGTGCTTGGGTTTTTCTGGTCTGTTGACTTACCAGAATGTTGTTCTGTTGACTAACCTCAAGTAAATGGCAAGCGTTCTCTTGTGCCCCCTTTTGCTGTACACTCTCACTGTAAATAATCCGCTATTATACATCTGTGAAAAAAATGGATGTCATGTGGAAGTCCTCAGAGGCGGCTTTCATCATATCTCTCTTGAGTGAAGGGGGTAATTCACCTAAATTTACAATTTTCGTTAGCGAATAGTCTTGCTGATTGACATTTCATAGCATTTTAAAGTACAGTACATCTCAAGTATCCAAATAGCATCTATATTTAATTTTTTCAATTCAATATTATTTATAGTATCAAATCATAACAAGAGTTATCTCAAGACCCTTTACAGATAGAGTAAGTCTAGACCACACTCAAGTAAAAAGACCCAACAATTCCAGTAATTCCCCCAAGAGAAAGCATTTAGTGCGACAGTGGCAAGGAAAAACTCCCTTTTAGGCAGAAACCTGGGGGTGTGATGAATAGTGGCAATTATAGTCACAATAAAGATAATGGAACTATGACTAGAAATAGTAGTTGAAGTAGTTCAGTAGCAGGGCACTGCAGGGCTTTACAGGGTGTAGCTGGGCACTGCAGGGCATAGCAGGACGTAGCTGGGCACTGCAGGGTGTAGCAGGGCATAGCAGGACGTAGCAGGGCACTACAAGGCATAACAGGACGTAGCAGGGTGTAGCAGGATGTAGCACAGCGTTACAAGGTGTAGTAGGGCGTAACAGGGCACTGCAGGGCATAGCAGGACATAGCAGGGTGTAGCAGGGCATGGCAGGGCATTGTAGGGCCAACACAGTCTCACAGCAGTTTGTGAAATGGTCACGTCATTTTTAATCTATTGATTCGTGTACACAGAAACGTTTATCTTGTTTTTTTCGTGATGGTCAGCATGTTTTTAAACTAATGTATTTCAATGTGAAGCATCTTTCGTGATCACAGCACGATTCTTTCAACCTCCCTACATCTTTCATACATCTTGCTACCGAAATTGAATACAAAGGTATATTTATTAAAATGCAATACATTAGTTTAAAAAACGTGCTGACCATCACGAAAAAAAACTAGATAAACGTGTCCGTGTACACGAATCAATAGATTAAATTACGTGACGATTTCACGAACTCCCGTATGACTGGTTTGGTAGGGCATAGCAGGGCATAGTAGGCCCTGCAGGGCATAGCAGGGTGTAGCATAACCTCAAAGACACAGCAGCGCTTCCAGTCCATTGTCTTCAAATTTCAGGTCCCATTTGGTCAACTATTTAGGATTTGGAACTCAAGGAATCTATTTTATGAAGTCTAATTTGCTTAAAGGAATATATGGGATGAGTATTAACCATAATGGAATGCTGAGTTTAATTTGCTCAAATGCTGCTTTGTCAGATTTGTGAAGTTTCAATTCAGACTCCAGTCTTAAGTTTCTTAAAGCTGCACTCATCCATATTTTCACATTGCTAACCCACAAGGAATTATCGCCCAACTCTGAATTTCTCATCTCTACAGGCGCCTTTTCATCTATTTTTTTTTCTTTTATCATTGTTTTGGTTTTCTGGCCCAGACTCAAAATTAAGACCTTTTAAAATTCCTAACAGCCTCTTTCTAGCTGCAGCAAGCAGGCTTTAAGTGAAAAAGCTTGCATAAACTCATTGTGAGCAACCTGTAGTACCAAAGCACAATTTGTAGCTAGCTGGTGAACACAGCGGGGCATCTTTGAAGATGAAACGACTCAGGGTTTGGTGTACACCAAATCAGAGCTTAAAGGAGATGGAAGATTTTGAACTTACATCCATGTGGTAATGTACTAATAAGTTTGCCTTTACAACTATACAAGGTGTTATTATGTAAATGTTGTTGTTCCACAATAAAATCCATTATTGCAGCTTTAACGTTAATATTGCATTTGCAGGATTGCGATTTGCCTAAATATAATTAATGCAGTTATTCAAAATCAGTTCAATCAGTTCATGAAAAAATTCTTCTGGTAAACACACATACACACACACACACACACACACACACACACACACACACACACACACACACACACACACACACACACACACACACACACACACACACACACACACATAATAACAATAATCTGTCATTTTGCATATCTTAGAGCCAAGTATAAGGGGTTGAGGGTTGTGATCTTTTGTTTGGCTTTACATTGTCCTCTTAAAGAATGATTAACTGGTCTGCAATCATTTGAATTCAGCCAGTGGCTGCTGCTGTCCATTTCAGGCACTCAGAGACGTGACTGCTGATTGAGGGTATAACTGACCCCTGATTACTTGATTTGCTTTGCTTCACTGAGAAAAGCAATCTCCTCATTACTGCTAAGTTGTCTGTGACATCAAAGAGGCTTTCCTGACTCTTCCTTTAAACAGGAAGAGACTATAGACTGAATAAGACTGAAATAGACTGCTGCTTTGTACTTCTACAGGGCAAATTATAATGAAAACCTACTGCAAATATCTTCTTGGAGGAACATTCAATTTCAGATTACGCACGTATCATATCTTCCTTTGTCATTACTTAGTGTTCAAACATTTCTTTTGTCTTCATCTGTCTCATATTCTTTATCAGCATGGCAAACAGACATGTGTGTACTTGATAAATATTCTCCCCCGGAATTTACACTTCCTTGGTTCAGTGTTATTCTGATGCAAATCTCTGCACGGATCTGAAAAATGTAGGATCAATTGCATCATTGTCGGTTTTCAGAGCAGCTCAGGTGCAGCTTTGTATTCTCTGCCTGAGCCTTTCAGATTCCACAGAGGCGGAGTTAGTGTTAAAGCATAGCAGCAGCTTGGAGTTGTGAGCTTTTACTTGTCATTGAACCATTCTCTGAAACGACTGCTGCTCTCAGCAGGGGACCAGAGATAAAAAGAGGTGAGGGGAACGGTAACAGCTTCCAGCTTCATATTTGAACTATGAGCCTTGTAAACAATCCACCAAGCATGGAGAGTGACATTTGCACACCATTGAGGTACATGCAGGGCAATCTCTCCCTGACCATAAAGCAATGGAAACTCCTGTTTGTCAGCCAAAAACTGTTTTTTGGGTGGTTTTTACTGCATCTCAGCACAAAATGAGTTACAATATTATTAGTCTCGCATTTCCAGACCTTCCTCCAAAGCACTGTGGAGGAGGGTCTGGCAATAACCGGCAGAACGAGAGCAATCCCTGAAGTGGAACGTCGTGGATATAGACTACATATTATATATGCAGGGGTTTGATGGGGTAGTTGATTATCGACCGTGAGTTAATGTTTACTTTGCTGACATTTTTTGGCTTCAACACTCAAAATCACTTCCTATCTAAAATATTTTCAGTAACCCCAAACCCTCTTATAAAACACCCATCTCCAAGAACTTAACGATGGTGTGTCACAACACATTTATAGCTGAAACAGCAAAGCGGTTTTATTATGGAACATTTTAGAGACACACTACATTATCCCTTCGTTAGACATTTTGTTGGGTTTTCCACTCTAATTAGCTCGCTCATTTGCAGCAGTTTGCTTAGTCATATATCTGTTGAGGAAATGTGACTTTAATGTTTGTGTCATTACTGGAAACTATAACTCAGGAGGTTATCAGTTCTGTCAGTGCTGTAGTGAGTCACCGACAGAGGCTCATTAAAGGTAATAAATTGCATAATGCCCCTTTAGCTTACCACAAAAAAATCCTGACAGGGGCAAAACTAGCCGGACATTTATTTTTTTCCTTAGAAAGTTTTTATGCTTTGAAAGTTATTTGAGTTTATATCCCTGTGGATCCAAAAGCAGTGCCACAGCCTAAAATGTTTCCCATTTAGTAACGTCACAGAGACCATTTAAAAGTACACCAAATGTTACTCATGAGCATTGTTGGGAGCTGTGTTTTCTTCTGCACCTCCGGGGAATAAAAACTACAATGCAAAAAGAGCTGTCTAACCACATCTGCAGAACTGTCACTGAGCTACAGGGTGAGGTGGAAGAGAGAACAAAAGTCGGAGGTTAGCAAACAAAAAGTCAAAAAGAGTTTGTTTCAAAATAGAAGCAGAACATGCAGGCATTACGTGCCCTGAGGAGTTTACTTAGACTGAATTAAAAACCTGTCATAACACTGGGTAGAAAGCACTTGAAGTACCAAGATATCTTCAGATTTTGAAGCTCCAGCAGTGTGCATTCATAATGACACAGTAGTTTCTTTGTGCACTTTGTTGTTTTGATTAGTCATATAGACTTGATTTGTCTAGTAATATATCAAAGCACACCCTATGATCTCTGTTCATTATTGCGAGACCTTAATTTTGTGTACTTTGTGAAACATGTGTCTGAGCAGAGGGCAAAGGAAACCCCCACAGTTTGTATTCCTTTTTAAAGAAGCCAGAGTTAATATTGCTTACATCTCTTACAATTAATTCTTCACATAACATAAAAGGTATATGTCATATATACGGTGCAACATTCTGAAGTCTAGAGGTATCTGAGATGTAGACAGGGTTAAGAAGTAAAACATTTTTCTTTTTACTTTAGTTAATTTTCACTTTAATGCAGGAATGCAAGGATTACCCTGTAATAGGTTAAGACCACAGCAAACATTAGAGGTAGTGTGCAATTTATCAACAGCCTAGTTTTAAATTGGGATTTCTTTTTGACCTGTTTTAACTTGCCATATCAAAGCTTTGCATTTATGTTGTAGCTTTTGCAGTTGTGTTGTAGCTTTCATATTTGCGTAGTAGCATTTGCATTTCTGTTGAACCGTCTTGGCCATCGTAGAGCAGGGCCTCTAAAAGAAGAGAAACACTTACAGCTAGGCAGCAGTGTGGCCCAAACAGCATTCATACTAAAATGTAATATGTTTAAAACTGATTTATCGGATACAGATTTTTTTCAAACAAAAGTTAAAATATTATATATCTTTACATGAAAGTGTTTGTATAGCCGTACACACTGGCTGGGATGGAGCTAGTCATTGATGGTAGGTATGTTCAACTGGGAGGTAGAGAAGGATCATTGAATATTAGTATTGTCAATAGACCAAGTCTATCCTCAACATTTAAAGTAATACTAATGTAAGCTCCGGTGGAAACAGTTGGAAAAGCATGTTTAAGGAACTCTGGCTGTACACTGTTAATTGAGGTCACTACAAAATGAGCAAACAATATCATTGCAAACCAAGAAAAATGGAAATGTGCATTCACCATTCATCAGTCTCAGTCACTGGCTGCAGCACTACATCAGCATTGCTGCTGTTGGTGCAGACTTCCAATGTCGCACTACAGGCTGTAGGTGGTGCCAGAGGAGCCGGATTTTTTTTTTTTAAAAGACCTGCTTCATGTAGTTCTCGAACATAGGGTCAGTTTCAGCAAATATGACAGAAAGTTAGTTTTTTTAAGTCTTACCTACTGCACCTTTAATGATGGGGAAAAAAAATAACTTTAGTCATATTTTAATACTTTAAACTCAGCTAATCTACTTTATCAGGACTGTGTGGGTGCAGTTTGAACACTTTTTGACAGTGCTGGCAACAGAAGCAAACTGCCCCAAAACTGTCATCATGTTTTGATTCACATGCTACTAAACTCTAAACACACGCCATCCGTCATCTCATGACGTGTTTTATTGCCCGGAATGGCTCACTTTGTAAACCTGTTTCCCGTTTGAGGGCATCTCAGGTCAGGGGCTGAAGCTTCCCCAGTTGGATAGCGCCACCACCATCACTAAACACAGCACCTGTCACAAGGCAGCCTGTTCTCATGAACCATTCGTTCAAGAAGCTACGAAAAGTTAAGCACTGTAATTCGCAAGCATTCAACTTTTTTTTTGCTGTAGTCGCTACATTGATGATGCAAAACGGGCATATTTTGTGGACTAAATTTAACTGTAATGTCGGCCCAAACGACTTGCAGCTCGCGGTACTTTGTATCTGGCTCAAAGTCACCTATTCTCGGGTAACTGATCCACACACTACCACTGATACAATGGAGGTCTGTAGCTGGCGCCACAAAGCTCTGTAGTGGCTTAAACAACTAGCAACTGCCGCTCGGCGTCATGGAGCTTGTAGCCAGCAGGCGGCAGGTGACCACCCAGCGTCACATGACCAGTTGGCGGTCTCCTAATTTCGTAGGATATCATACGTTTTGGTGTGCATACATTTTCGTATGATATCATATTGACCCATTCATGAGAATGCTTTGCACAAGGGAGTAACATTTAGAAGGGACCTGTCCCTACCAATATCCAGCGACTACTGAATTAATCTCTGCTAATAGTCCCGCCTCAATAACATAATTTGCCCTCCCTAATGTTGAAACTAAACCTACACCCTTGACCTGTCACCCCCCTGACACTAACACCTCTGCTCCCAAACTTCCTGGCACTGTTGTTTCTGCAGTGGTAAGATGCTTGTATTGTGAAAATTGCCTCCTCCTTGGGGAGCTATTCAATCACTCTAGGCTCCAGCCCACAACAAAACAGGCAGTCCACCCAGAGAGAAAACTAATGTGTGATTCTGCTTATTTGTCATTGAGGCCAGAGAAAGCAAAATCTTCCTTTCGGAGGCAATAAATGGGCTGCTTCTTGGGTTATGGGTGCTCCAATGAGTTGATTAACTTCACAAGGACAAAATGAAACTTTTTGCTGACCAATTTATGTGATTGGTGGTGAGCCAAATGCTGTGTTAGAGGAGAAATGGGTTTCAGGGCACCACTCATCTCCTCAAATGAGACTTGTGAATTAAATCAAATTGAGAACATGCATAGGAATAACTGACTACCACTTTGGGAGGCCATGTACACAGACAACTCAACTTAGTGTCTTCATTAAATGGGCAGTCTGAAAAACACAGCTGATTGGCTGTGTGTGGTCTTGCATAGTGGCCCTGTCATTAATTATTGATACACTTGCAGGTGATCACACACCATGTCCGACTGACCAGAGCTGAGATAATGACAACTGAGGTCAAAATATCAAGCTCTACCTGCCCACATTTGTATTCTGGTCACTAACTCGAGGCCAGCCTCACAGGCATAATACTAGGCTAATGGATGTATAGAGCAGTGTAATATTTATCCAACTACTGTTGTGTGTGTGTGTGTGTGTGTGTGTGTGTGTGTGTGTGTGTGTGTGTTTGTGTGTGGTACAATCATTTGTCTCTGTTTGTGCAGGGAATAACATAATCATTTTTAACATGTGAGCATGTATGCCATGATTGATTCTTTTAATTACAGTTGTTTGCATTGGCAGGAAAAAGAGACGTTAATTGACTGAAATAACTGAAGAATATTTGACCAAAAAGCAATCTTTATCCTGTCAAAAGAAAAGAGGCATTTCGAAGACCTCAATTCAACTGAACCTTTCAGCAATTTCAGCAGAGTGCTAAGCTGAAGCAGCCCTCTGTTATCTGGAAACTTTGCGATCCAACATGATCTTTCATTTGGTCTCACAGTCAACACTGTCTTGCTTAAGATTCAGACTTGCTTTCACTTTATTTGACACTTAAAACAGCCACAGAGATCTTTGGCACAAAATATAAGTCAACAACAGACACTTCATAGAAATGATTGAGACTAAAAGTTATCCGTTCCAAGTTCTACTTGGATGTAGACTGCTAAGGTAACTTTGAATTAAAATACAAGGTGGATAATGACTCACAATCTGTCTGTGTCTTGTTATTAATGCGACCCTACATGAAAACTGTGTGAAAGCTTTTAACTAAATATAGCAAAATTAGTTATTTTCTAGTTACAAGGAATTGATTCTCAGACTAGCCAAAGGTGGGAATAAACATTTTCTGGCAAATATTTTTATTTTATACTCCATATCTCTTCACTCATTTGTTGTGCAGTTCTATTTCAAATACTTTGTTTAGGCTTAATCATGTACCTTCAGTTTGTGCATTGACATTTAAATTGTGTACACTAATTAATCAAACATCTTCATTCAGCTGTTTTTTTCAGCAATGATGACTACTCTGTCACATCGGCTTGATGGCCACAGTCATTGGCATTGAAACCCACTCAACCTATCTCTCCAACACCATAAGGATAATGGCATGGAAGACAAACTTGCTAGGTAGTAGGAGGCTTTGTCATCTATTCAGCTTTCCAAGTCCCACCCTTCTTGTCGGTGAGTCACGACCCAAAAGTAGTAAGGAGTGGTAGGTCTGCTGATGGCTGTCTGCCCGTGTCTCCTGAGACAGCAAGGAAGTGATTGTCCCCCTGCTTCTCTGGGACTAAGTTGCTCCATAGGCTAGCCCTCTGCCCCTTGCCTCTGGGACAATGGGATGACAGTGGCAGCCTGTCACAAAAAAAGCAAAATTTCTACCTAAAATGGCAAATCTCTAAAAAGACATGTTTTCTTGAGCACAGTTCTGCTTTTTTGTCCAACATAGGTCCCATGACGACGGTGCAAGGGAGTCAGCCCCCTCCCCCCCTCTTCTAGAAGAGGAAGAAACTCTGACTGAAATTCTGACTGCATCTTTAAGCCTTTTGTTATTGATCACCTGTTATAAGAGGGATGTTGAAGATACCTGACATGATTATATCTCTCTGGGTATGTGTTTTTTTTTTTTACCAGGGAGAGACGTGAAGGGGCAAGAGACGGATGCAGGTGTGTCTTAAGTTCACTGAGATCTGCCTTGTGTGACTTAAACTACACTTCTCATTTGCTCAGCATCAATAATGAGCAGGGAGTCTCACATGTCTTTGATAGTGTGTTTCATGTGTTCAGGTCATTCTCCACGCCAAGTTATACTGGGTAGCAGCTATGGGTGTAATACGACCCACACGTGTTTTCCACCTTTCCGTGGTTATATAATGTGATGCACCAAGACTAACCTTGTGTTAGACAGCTGTTCAACACCACCTTCTACATGTCAGTTAGGGTGGATAAGGTGTGTCAATCAGTCATCCAGGCTTGAGTGGGTTATTACTGACCTATGGCTATAAGGATGCAGCCTTGCACATTATAACCATGGTTCCACAAGCACAGACAGGGCCCTCTCACCTGCTGCCCTGTCAGTCTCATAGTTGCTGAGGAATTCATGCATGAGGAATACAAAGACTCAAGCTCTTACAATATATGGAGCCAGTTTCAATATCATTGGCTAGACTCATTTTCACACATACAGTAGATGAAGGCACTTATAATTTTATTGTTACATCATCTTGGTTATGATTTCATAACTTTTGGTCCCCTCTTTCAAATATAGCTTTCATTACGTATTAATGATAGCAAAAATAATAATATATATATATATATATATATATATATATATATATATATATATATATATATATATATATATATAATAAATAGCTATTAGGGGCTAGATGAGCTAGAAATGCTATTTTTTAATTGTATATCTACAAGCTCACAATGCCTTAATCCTTTGCATCTTGAGAATGTGTGATGGCTGTATTTGTTGACTCCTGCGGTATTGTCAGGCCAGCAATCGCAGCCAATTAGTCTTATTAGTATTTTATATGGAAATATCAAGAATCCAAATCTATAAAATAGGGCTGTCAGCATTAACGCATTAATTATAATGCGATTAAGGGCCGAGCATAATGCGTTATTTTTTTAAAATCGTATATTAATCGCATGCCACCATTTATTAATTTATTTTCAGTTCACTCTGCCTTGCGTCGTGCCTAACAGGCTACTATTTTGCTGTACTTCCTCGTAACACATCCTGCTGCTGCAGGAATAGCAACGCGGATTTCAGTGCCTCATTCTGGTGCCACTGATATGCCTGCACTTCTCTTTGATGCTCTGAAACAGACATTACATGCAACAGAAACATTGCTGCACGTGACGCTAGATAACACTACACTCGACAGCAGCTAACGTTAGCCTACCGCTAGCTAGTAGTTGGATTAAACACGGTTAAAATGCTGACAGCTAACGCTACACGGTGTAAAGTGTGACTGTATTTCACTGTAGAGGATTCCGACACCGGGATGTAATAATCTGCAGCTGCTGTTGTCGGAAAAACACAGACGGTGCGTTCAATGAAACTGGTAATTTACAGCCTCATGGTGCATTCAAAGTTGTTGTTAAATGCCCTTTTCCCATCTGGTGGTTGTTTTTGTCATTCAACAGCTATTTCCTAGTGAAATGAGTTATTATTATATATAATAAATGTTATTGTTATAATGATTACATTATTATTAAACATTTACGATATGGCCTTAGCAATAAACAAACCGTTCTTTAATGTCGCCAAGTTTAGTACCCTTCTTTTGTTTAACTTTCTTAAAAAGTATTGGTTCAGGCACCGTTAAGGCACCGGTACTGTTTTAAAAGTACCGCTTTAGCACCGGTATCCAAACCAAACAATACCCAACCCTAATATTGACTCTAGATTCACGTTCTAAAATCAAGTTCATAAAGTCATTTTCTTTGCATTCATTTGATTCCCAATCAAGATACACTACAGAGAGATAGAGATATAAATAGAGAGAGAGAGAGAGAGAGAGAGAGAGAGAGAGAGAGAGAGAGAGAGAGAGAGAGATAGAGAGAGAGAGAGAGAGAGAGAGGACGGACTAATCCGCCTCAGCGACTTTGGGACAGGCTCGCTTCTCCTTCAGGGGTGGTGAACATAGCTAAGAGCTGCCAGCCTGCATGTGCAAAGACAGACTGATTCCACATGAGCAGAAGAGACCAAAATGAGAGGAAAAGCAGAGCACAGTGGCAGAGCATAGTGACAGTGTACAGTGCCACATCAGAACTGAAAGGTCATCTGAGCAGTGTAGGTCTAGTTATGTAGTCGTAGTAACAGATGTGGCTTCAAAATAGGACGTTTCATCAAGCATTGTTAACAGTTGAATGTGAATTATTCTTTTTTCCCTATTTGAAGTTGACTCACTGTAAAACCCTAATTAGTGTTGACTACTCACATCTCATCCATATATTTAGTAGATTCTTTTTTAGGCCCAAGTGTTTTTACAGAAAAAAAGACATTTTTCTCGGGGTCCCATGAGTTGTTACTTAGCCACAGGCTGTTAATGAGAACACAGACATCACAGGAGCTTTCTCAGTTAGACATTGAGCATGATTGTTTGATGCAGAGGCCTTATAAACAGCCTCAAGTGCAACTCAGAGAACAGGAGCTTTTAATTTGTAAGCAGAAGGTTATAAGAAATTTTAGTCATGCAATATCTAGGGAAGTTGAAGGACACTGCAACCAATTGATGCATGCAAATAGTCAATTAAATGTTTTGCAACTCTTCAGAATTTTTTACTTTCTAAACACTAACAAGATCAATTTGCATTAAAAGCTGTTAAAACAACCCATTACATTTATTTTTCTTTGAGTTTTGGTCACCAACGCATTTTGAATTGCTCTCATGGCTTTTATCAAGGTATTATCAAAGATTTGAAATCATAGGAGCAATAACATTTGTCATAATTGTGATCTAGATCAAACTGGAAATAAGATTAAAAAAACAAAACAAGTGCGATCAGATTAGCAGCAATCCATATATTCGCTCATCATTTTGCACTAGGAGGAAATAATTCAACAATTAGCCCTGCCAGAATTTCCAATTAGAGGCCGACTGTAGCGAGGATTTTGCTCACAGCTGAGCTCTCTCTTTATGACATGTCATAATTTTTCACTGGTTATACTTACATTATTAATCTTTGTGTAATATGTTGTGACATCCTGTTTGGTTCATTCAGTTTATTCTTACGCTTAAATCCATGTAAACATTGTAGGAGGGATTACATTTACTCCACTAACACTGATTTTGGCTATTTTTCTTATAGTCTTAGACTGGTTTTGGACACTACATATTTATCTTGTCATACTGGCTGTACTGAGTGTGTGTGTGTGTGTGTGTGTGTGTGTGTGTGTGTGTGTGTGTGTGTGTGTGTATGTGTGTGTGTGTGTGTGTGTGTGTTCATTCATGCAGGCGCACACAGGCCATCTGTTTGGGCTAGATAGGCCACCTTTTACCGATCCTATGTGTGAACAACCCTCAAATGAATCCAGGCTATGCGCTGAGTAACGACTTGGGCTATCTTACCGAACAAAAACCTAATTGCCAGTCTTATCTCATTTCAAAATGTCAAGCAGAGGATAAATCCTATTTTACTATCATGGGATTACAAATCGTGAATCATGAATATCAACTTGTCACTGGGTGGAAACAAATAATAAATTGTGTTATTGCTCTGATTGATATGAAGTGAAAGTAGAATGTTCTACTTTTTCTCTCTCACAAAGGCTCTCTTGATACCACTCTAGCGCCTTTTTCAGCAGGAAATGTACCTGCTGTGCTCTGTGATATAGCTACATGTGCCCTGCAAGTGTTTATTGACTCTGGCTAAGATATCTCTGCAATTCAGCCTTATCACACTGCTGCTCATTTTTTGAATCAATTCAAACTCATGCAAAACACGAGTTTACGCTTCAGCCAAAGGCGTTATCTTCACCTGTGTGCTTAGTTAGTCTGCATGCTGAGAAAACAGATCAGCTTGTTGTTATTATGATGACGGAGGTGTCACTTGTCCGTCTGGCAAAGTCTACTGTATCCCTGGATGTACTTGTACAGCTTTTGGATAAGATAAAAAAAGCCAATATACAGTGCACTATGCATGTCTTTGTGTGTGTGTGTGTGTGTGTGTGTGACTGCATAACACTCTGAATAAGATTAAAGCAATACACACAGACTTCTCTCTTCAGAAAGAGCTGAGGACTACTCTGCTCCTTTACTTCTCTTCCTCTCCTCTTCTTCAGCTGCCAGTGTCAACGTTCTGGATCAGTGAATGGGCCAGATGGCTGCAGAACACAGTCCCCTCTCACTCCCTTCTTTCCTCCCCCCTTACCTCCCTCCTTTCCTCTACTACTTACATCACCGTTCTTTTTCAAGACACTCTTCTTCATCTCTTTTTTTCATCTCTTCTCACCCTTCTATCTTCACACTCTTCTGTCTCTCTCATGGCGCTGTAGCAGAGGATACACTTCTCTCAGTTGCCCAAGGCTCAGCTGTCAAGCCTTTCCCAAGCTCAACTTCCAAAGCCTGACGGCTATGTGTCTCCTGCGCCATCGCCCTGAAAAAATGAAAAGGAGCCTATATGGACACATTCCTCACTCTCCTGCTCCTCATCCATCTCTTGATCTTCTATACAATTCAGACACAGACACGTTAGCATTTTTTAAGAAATAAAAAGGGAAACCAGAGGGACTATCTGTAAGCCAAAACCACCAACAAACCTCTCCTTTTATTTTCTCTGTACAACCTCCCGCAGTGTGTTCCTAACAATCATGTTTGGAGGTGTTTACTCAAACTCAATGCATCAAGTAACCACAATGGCACCATAAGAACTTGCAGGTCTCAGTGCGCTGTTAAGCCTGCTACAGTGTGTTGCCCACTAGAAGAACAGACTACAGCAAACTAAGATTTTATGACTCATTTCATACTCATTGCTTGAACGCAGTCTCAAAAATCAACCACTTGAAATGGTAAAATTCTGATTTGTAGTTTGAATCTTATAGGTTTGCTTCTAATGTTGTGTGCATCAAATAACAAATATAATATATATAATATAATATAAACAAAGTTTTTGCTATTGTTTGGACACAAAGCAAAGCTGTGGCTAAGGAATCACTATGTGATAGAAAATGGATTTGTGTAAAGAGATCTACAAAGATTTACAAAGATTTTTAACATCCAGTGCCAAAGTTAGAACCAGAATGCAATTAGAATGTCAATCAATAATCAATCAAATTCAAACAATAGTTTCCTCTTTCTGTCTGAGCTCTCACAAACTATTTCTTAGTTCTTAAGCTCTTAAGCTTTTCCAGACCTTTCACGTGTCACGTTGTGTTGACTGTCAGGGTGTTTTATTCGTATTTTATTTAAAAGCAATTGCATTACGCATTACAAGGAGGGGGATCACACTGATCGCGTGGTGAACGCTGCAGCACAATGAATTCTCACACTCGTGTCAAACAGCTAAGCAGCATAATGCATGTTTGTTTGTTTTTACCTGCATTTGGCTGTAATTATCTCAATTATTACCCCTGCTTGTTCAAACCTGACCCCTGCACGAGGTCACGGGCGAACATGAGAGTAATATTGTGGTGATGGCCCTGAGGGAATTTATTATCATGGACACCATGCAGGTTGTGCTACATAAACCGTCAAATCAATACTCATCATTTAGTGTAACACATGTGAAAGGTGAAAATGTAATTTTCGCCTCTATTTGGCTGCTGCTGACTAACAGCCTTGAGTGTGGCCAGAACACATATAGTGCAGACATTAAAGTCATCTGTTCTCATAAAGAGTCACAACCCATTGAGAATGGTGTAAATACAAAGCTTGGTTAGCTTTCTTTTGATTGATATCTCCTTTCTCCAGTAGAATAGTGACTGAAGGTGGTTTTGTGTGTCTCTGTGTGTGCGTACTGTAGTCCATACACAGATACAGATTCTCATGTCTTTAAAGGATGTGGGTGTATATGAGAAAGCCAATTACAGTGTTACAGCTCTGACAATATGACAGCTTTTCCACCATGATATTGCAAGAAAGCTACTGTTTGCTGAAAACGTTTTTTTCCAGATCAATACCCTTGAAGGTGTAATAGCCTATGCCCAGAATAAATGATGGAACACGTGTGTGTATGTGCATATAACAATACAGAGAAGTGTTTTCCTGAGGCATTTCTCTCTGGAGCTAATTACAACATAACCATTAGGCACAAGGCATGCTGGTCTCAGCTGGAATTGGGTTTTAATTGGACCGCCTTAATTGGTTTATTGCACTTGGAGGTAGGATTGAATGTGGCGGCAAAATCTTGCTTTGAGGTTGCAGTATGCGATCCGACATGCAACGGCTATTGAACAGTTCTGGAGATTTTCAGTCCACCTCAGTCTGACAGATTCTGTATTATTAATGACTACAGTTTGGTTGCCAATGTCTTGTGGCACTTGGTGGTTTGCTGTCTTTTCACAAACCCATTTTAAACAAATCTCTGCCTCGGCACGGAGACTCATTGATGTAAAGAGCCAAAGCTGTAATTTGTTGAAATGAGGCTAATGGTAGGGCTGTGTTCCCTCATGACTGGGTTCACACTTAAGTTAAGTGGGTAATTTAAACAAGGTTCACAGATAGCAATGGTTAACATGGTATTCTAAACCCAGCTGCTCCTCCTCTAGTGACACTTAACCTTTTCATTATCTATTACAATTAGGTTACTGACAAAATAACCTCCAATACCTGCTCTCTTCGACATGCTGTTTGACCTGCTCCTGTCTCTTTACTTCTCAGTTGTTAATATCAGTCAAAGCACACATTAAAATGACACAAGTTGGTCTACAATAATGTGCACATCGTGATCGTAATTAAAGAGGGCATAGTCACTCTTTCACAGTTTTGCCAAGGGCATGAAAATCATGTTAGCTGTAATAAAATGATAATATGAGAATTGTCCTCTTTGTCTGAGTTGAAGTTTGTAGCAGGTGCTATAGATAGTGATATGAGCAGTAAGATTCTACACACATCTTAAGGAAAGGGGCACTCTTTACAACCTCAAATATAGTAATAAACTATATTGTAAGTTTATATTTTTTCTATATTTACTAAGAACTTCAAAATATGTTGTCACACAGCGTAAAACTATAGTGCCTAGTTTCTGTCGCCCCCATGAGGAATTCTAAGTAATGACAACAACACTGTCAGCACGTCCACATGCTACAAGCCTTCCGTAATCACGCACCACCCCCCACTCCTCCATGCAGTTGCTTGTAGCCAAGGAGGACACGGAGGATTAAAAAAACATGATGGACTCTTCAGAAAAGGTAATTATCTTCGCTCAATTTTCTGCGCTCAAAAGTCGCCGGACGACCCCATTTTCTGAACATAGCCATACTGAGAAATACAGAGAGAGTTGTGTGGAGCTGATAGTCTTAATTATCTTTGTAGAAACTAATTTGGCAATGGCTTGAATGTAACGGACGTTCATTAATATAAAAAAAAGTTACACACTAAAGCTTTAAACTAAAGTTTCATTCAATCCATTCAATAGCTGGTAAATAATCAATCCCTGAGTATTAACTTCATTCGGCTATACTGATATGTGCACTACTTCTAACTAAGTAATGTCAGATATTTACACTGGAAAAAAGACAAAATAAAAGCTCAAGTCTTTTTGGGTGTGGTCTTAAAGGACACTGTTGTCACAATGAAATACACAATGAAAATATAGGACACACTTATAGCTTTGAAATGTGATGCAGCACAGTTCAATGATTAATCCAATCTTTGTTCCTATGTTTTGTTGAGATTTCAATTCCATATATGTGAATTTAGTGGCAGTATTAGTTACAAATTCATGTGTCAGCTGTTCACTTATTCATTGGTTAATTCATTTTATTCTACACTACAGTGACTTAGCAGACCAAAGCTGACGGTGCAGTTCTCAATGTCATTGACTGAAATGTAATTAGGATGGATAAAACTGGATGGAGGAGCTGCTAAAAATAACATGGGGAGTTTAACATTGCTCTGTCAGAAACTCAATTTTAGATCACTTTTTGGAACTAAGATGTCTACATGGTACTTTAAGGAGGACTTTGCACCCGGCAATGCAGTAAAAAAGCCAACAGGATAATCAGGGACCCCAACAACCCCAGCCACCAACTGTTCTGCCTGCTGCTGTCTGGCATCCAGTCCCACACCACCAGACTTACTCTGAACACTTCAGCCCCTGAACTCATCACTTTGCGACTGTCACTTTACCTTTAAATACTTGTAATTTAATGTTTTTACACCTGTTTACATCTCTGTATATATGTATTACTTCTAGTTACGCATATAGGCCTACATTACAACCCTGATTACATTACAGTTTATTCATTTTGCATTTGAGTGCTACTACAAATATGTTATTGTATTCATATTTTATCCCTAGATTTTAACTTTACACTGTTTATGTCTTAGATTCCCTTTTTTAACCTGTGTGATTTTCTTTGAGATCTTTTTTTTTTCATTGTTAATGACTGCTTTGCAATTGTTGCACATATGGCAATAAATACATTGAAATTTGACAGCAGTTTATTTGCTGCGTATACAGTGCCTGCAAATTCATTTCACATAAATTAATACTAAAACCTCTAATATCTTAAAGATGAAGAGTCTCTTCAACATTTGTTGGTCAGTTAAATCCAAACTGGGCTTAGGACACTGAAAAATGCCTTAAGACATATTTTGGTTATTGTTACATAAAGTATCTTTATAATTACTGTGGATCACTTGCCAAATGTATATGACATTATGTTATGTTGGTGCAACTGTGGTGCAGTTTTAATGCAATATGTTAGCAGAAACCTTTTAAATCCAACAATCAGGAGACATAATTTGTAGAAGAGTCAGAGAAACTAATTTCTCCTCACGCAGAGGCAAAGAATGTAAAGCTGTGTTAAGGACACAGCGCACGTTATCACAACAAGAAAACTACAGACTCGCTTTTTTGCTTTTACCTACTGTATTTGTACAACCCACAACTTCATGCGACAAGTTTAAGTCTGCTCCCTGGAGGTCGTCAAAAGTAACTGTGTGAATTGTAGTGAGGAAGAAGAGGTTGAGGAAGTAGACAAAGCAGTGAAAAAGTGAATGTACCAGAAAGTAAATTACAACAGTTAATCACAATTTCTCTTCTGAAACACAATGCACAACAGAGATTGATGAAGTGTAACCCTGCTGAATTTGATCTAAAGATTTTTTTTCCTCCTGAAATCCAGAAGGCATTCCAAGAAAACAAAAGTCCCAAGGTCCAGATACGTTTTGAGGTTACAGTGTTCCGATATCGTTTCATCCATTTCATGTCATGCTCGCGCACGCACACACACACACACACACACACACACACACACACACACACACACACACACACACACACACACACACATAGTGCATCTCACTATCTTTGTGGGGACCCGTCATTGACATAATGCATTCCCTAGCCCCTTACCCTAACATTAACCATCACAACTAAATGCCTAACCTTAACCCTTACCCTCACCCTAACCATAACCTAATTCTAACCATAATCCTAAAACCAAGTCTTAACCCTCAAACAGCCCTTTAACCTTGTGGGCTCCAGCATTTTGGCCCCACAAAGCTGTCAGGACCCCACAAGTATACTGTATTCTCGGTTTTTGGACCCCACGACTGTAGTTAAACAAGAAAACACACACACACACACACACACACACACACACACACACACACACACACACACACACACACACACACACACCTGTACGCTCCTCAGTCTCTTTTTCTTTTGACTTTGAAGACTTCAGATACTGTACCAATCCTATACCTGGGCCTGCTGCTGCTTCTCATAGAACATCTGCATCTCTTTCCCCAGGTATTTTTGTACAGCCACAGTACACTAGGACATTTTTGCACGTAGGCATATTACTGCAGCTAATACCTGCATGAGAACCCCTAAAACAGAAAGCTAGTGTGTGTGTGTATGAAAGTTTGAGATATTACAGTGACAATCAATATGTATAGTCTAGTGGTGTGAAAGAGTGCAGGATCACAAAATATCATGACAACAGAAATGTGAAGTAAAGAAGAGTTGGGGAGGTTTTCTAAAACCACGCCATGAATCAAAATTGAACCCATGTTTCAGGATGGAAATCAAAAAGCAGTTCCAGTGTGGAATAACATAGTGACTCATACAGATACAGTATGTGGGAAGTGCTCAAAAAGAGATATGTTTTTTTTTTTTTATCCACTTGTAACATTCATGAATAACTTTAGAAATACACTGTGCCCTTCCAAGAGTTGTAACAAAGGAGAGAGAAAAACATATAACCAGTGTCACTCCACTTTTAATGGAAAATCAATCCCTTTGGCTTTTAGGGGTGATTCTAGCTGTATTTGAAACTTCTGAGGACATAGAAGACAAGGTCACGCATCACCTTGTGAATAGACTATTAAGTTGTTTTGCTCAGGGATGCTGCCAGAGAAAACCTACAGCTCCGCTCTCTTCTAGTGTTTCAAATGCATGTCAAGGCTAACTGGCCTCAATGAACACACTAAAAGATTGAGAGACAACATTTTGCGGCAAACAGTTTTCATCATAAATACACTTTTCAAAATTAATAAATGTGCTGTAGCATTGCTCGGGTCTTTGGTGTATAAGGAGCTCACTCTCTGGCCTTTGCATTTCTGCTGTACCTGTGGCTAACAGTGGTCACTTTCAGGTTTTATATAAGGGGCTGTACTCGACATTCAGAACATTACTATAGCAGCAAATACATATTTGCTATGTAAAGATATAGTGGAGTAACAGTGTCCTAAACGGCACACTCATTCTGTGCGTGTTGTAATCCGAGCTTCTCTCTTCTTGTGGCTTGGAAATAGGCACGTCTGGCAAATGATGAATGATGAGTTTTGAATGCTGATCCACTGGTTGTGGTAATACTCAGGTATTACCTTTTAATACAGACAATACAAAACAAGTTGCAATACAAAAAACACAAGCACATCCATCGCTAAGTAAGATTTAAAACATGCATGTGTTTTAAGGTTATGTTGACAAAAATATTAAACCATTACCATAGTTTGGCCTAACCTTAACCAAGTGATTACCATTGTAACCATGATGACAAATGTCCCCTAACCCACTTACTGTTACTGTTGAAAATACAACAATGAAAAACATGCTGCGATGTAACTTTAATTTTAACATGTATTAATTCCTACAGTATACATTATATAACCTTGGGTGTACTCTTGCTTTTTTTCAGTTTCTACAGAGAAGAATTCAAGAAAAATAGTCACTATATGTCTTTAAAGTGTATAAGTGAAGTACTAGTGAGTAGGTGCTGCTATTTCATAATGAGAATTGTGACTGCTGGCTCCACTGAGAGATCATTAGAGACTTGCTGCTCGGTGAAGGACACGCTCCCTGCTGAATAAGACAAATCCCTGTTCAAACCGAAGGGATAACCAAAGGAATAACATGAGCTCTGCATAAGAGCAGCTGTCTCGCCACCAATCATGGCAGCTATTTTAATTTATAATTTCAGTGTCAAATCGACAAGATTGTCAATTAGCTGCTTAAGACCAATCTTAAACTGATAATCACTGCTGCCGTGTAAAAACCCTGTGCCCAATCATCAGGATCTGGGAAAACAATGCTGTTTTCATCTTGACCATCTCACTTTTTTGTTTGAATTCATCTATCATTTTGAAAGCTCTTCATACGATGGCAGCAATATGTTGTTGGTCTGACAGCTGCCTTAAATGTCCTCGATTTTGTTCCCCTCAGGATTCCTTTTGTACATAATGCTTGCAGTTAAAATTTGCAATACTGTACAGATGCATTTTTTTGTTTGCATTTACAAATTGTTTGTAGTTTGGTTGTTTCATAAGGTCCTTGGCAAAGGCATGTACTAGCCAAAAGATTTAAATTGATATTACCATTCAGCTTGAAGCCTCCTTCTCCATCATCATAATGTGATTTATGTGATGTTTCAGTGGAGTGACAATGTCCCCTAGTTCTTATCAAATCGACCCAGTTTGTCTCAACAATCACAGTCACACTATGCAGAGGCTTTAATGATTATTTTGATGACCCCTGTGGGATTTAATGGTTAATTGTGCGGATGCTTTTCTTAATGAGCATGAGAATCATTAATTCAGATGCTCATTAAGAAAAAGAAAAATGTACTGGTACCCAGTGCTTGAAGTGGGAAAAAAAGGTGCCGGTACTCTCTTGCATTGGCATATTATGACATTTGAGATTTATACAGTGAAAAACATAACTTAGAGATACTGCTGTTACAACAACATATTATTGTTATTTATTAACAACATAAATGTATGTATTTATTTAAACACAGCGTGTGTGTGTATGTGTGTGTGTGTACACGTTTTGCAGCCCAGTTTGTTATCTTTAAAAACGAGCCAGCTGTTCGTGGAGCAAAAATACATAATTTGGTCTCTGGTGGTGACCAACAGTCAGGCCGTCCAAGTGTTTTGTTACTCACGTTATTGTTGACGTCGGTGTCATTGACTAAGGTAACGTTAAGGTTGGTAGCTTCAGACTCCTCATAAACGCTAGCTGTTCCGCTCACATCAATGTTAATATTAGTTTGAAGCTCATGAATCGTACCTGATGTTTCTGGTTGGACTTGAACCTCTGTTGACGTGTCTGGCTCTGTCACACGCGTTCTTTTAGTACCTTTCTGAAGCCAGGCTAACATAACAACTTACAAACTCGACACACTTCTTTTTACTTTCTAGGTTTTCAGCAGTTAAAAATCTGATACGGTCAGGATGCAGGCATCAGACAGCTTTTCCGAACTAGCGTCCGTGGCTGAGCGAACTTCTGATAGGGTGGGCTGACTCCTTGCCTTTACGTGATTAGTCAAGATTGAGGTAGGTCACGTAGTGCCCTCTGGGTAGTGTAGTTTATGTAACGTTAGGGTCAATCTCTCTGACACTGACGCTTTCTCTGTCAGTGGTAGAGTACCGGCTACATGCAAGAAGTAGCAGTACGCTAGAAAAAGTACAGATACACTTAAGAGTAAAATGTAGAAGTGCCGGTACTGCGTACCGGTGAGTACCGGCCCACTTCGAGCACTGCTGGTACCAAGGCAAGCATTCAGTTAATAGCATGAAACAGCAGGGCTGCCAGCCCTCTCCTCATTGTTGCAAACATTGCAATATTCAAAGACAATCTGACAATGTCAGCAAGGAAATTAAAAACATTTACTTGGAACACTTGGGATTAATGAGAGAAGTTGCCCAGCTTCTTCTAATAGGTGAGAAATTAGATGTATTTGAGCTGTACTACAAAGCTTAGTCACATGGATGGAGACATTAATTTACAAGTATAGTAAATGAATGTTGTTGAGCTCTCCAGTGACAAAGCAAGATGTTTTGTTCTGACACCTTACAATGAAAATATGCCTTGGTCTCCACAGATATTTTTGTCACACGCTCTCAGATGAGTAAACCTTGGGAATGAGGCATATTCTGAAACGCACAAAACTTGATCATCAAAAATGTCCCAATCGAAATGACTTTACCGTTGAAACTGGACATTAGATGTTTTTCAAACGTGAGATGTCAAATGTTACCTAAAAATAGGCGCCACTTCAAAGGGAATAATACCCTCTTTTATGCAGCTTTTGAACCCTGTAAGTTTTGAGGATCAAAGTGCAGACGTGCTGTCTAATAAAAAAAATGCTCTACTCTTAGTTTGAGAAATCTTTGCTGTGTGAATTTAGGACTTGACGGCAAGGGGATTGCAATGTCAAGCTGTGTTGGCCAAGCAATGCATTATACTGTTACTTTCCCTCAAAGCTGTGAGTTTGAAATATAAAAATGTCACACTTTTCTCCGAAAGGATTACTGTGGAAGAAATGGATGTTTTCAGACAACAATGAAACTTAATCGTTTATCTGGACACCAAATAAATAGACCCTATTAAGGTGCATTGTGTAACATTGCCAAAAATATTGCTTCTTTTTGATGGTGTTGTCAAACTTTCATTACTCTTTATATACATTAAATCTAGGTTGTAAAAATCTGAAGACAGCTAGGCAGGTATCTCAGAGCTCAATGAAAGTATAATTGGCTTTTTTCCCTATGGATTCCTTGCAAAGCCAAATTGCAGACAGTTTAAACCACTTACTAAACAGTCTACAACCATTTACCCAAGGCTCTTTCAGTTTGTCCCACTATTAGCACAAAATGCTTTAGAATAAGGGAATCAACTGTAGTAGATAAGTGATTTACCCTGTCATGATCATCTTTTGTGGGAGCAAGAAAAAAAGAAAAAAAAAGAAAGGCTCCTCTGAGTAATTTAAAGCTCGTGTCCTAGATGTGTGAGATTGGATATATGATGTCGATTACACAAACTGAGACCCTTTTATGTGACCCTCGTAGAGCCGGCAAGACGCCACTTTATCACCTTGCAGCACACACAGGGCTGGTGGGCACTGCTGGCAAATTTACAGTCAATGCCAGTGTATAATATTGCTATTTCATTAAGCTAATATATTCCACCACGGCTGAGATGCTGCAACGGCTGGTATGCATCATTTCTTTGTTTACAAGATGGCGGTTGGGTAGTGTTACACTGCAAGGAGGTGTTTGCAATCTGGAATCTGCCAGGATTAGCTGTTAATTTATGTTCAGCATTTAGCTTCCAGTTTCACATGTAACAATCTGTCGTCATCAACAAACAATTGCCTCAAATGAGAGTGACTGGCTGGCATCAGCTTGCTTAAAAGTAATCCTGAATATGGTTTGAATTAGTTACATTATTTACGCTATTTCACCACAATATTTAGACCAATGGGTGAGATTTTTTTTCCATTGGTTTTCTGGCACTTTCTGTCTCAATCCTCCTGCGGATTGCCTCACAGCGTTTTCTCACCAATTATTTATGAATTCCAATTCATAATACATTCTTAGGTGACAGCTCTCAGATGGATTCCCACAGAGAGATGGATGCATTGGTTTACAGACTGGTCATATTCACCAGGAAAGTCTCAGCATTGCCTTGGATAACTGGAGAGATAGAATGATGGCAGAGCAAACTGGAGTTGAGGCCTTGGAATAGCCTTTGCATAAATCTTTATCTGACTGATGCATGGTATTACTGCAGATTATGATATTTCTTGCATAACATCCTCAGAGGTATTGAGTAATATAAAGTTAAAATCCATACAAGCTGATTTAAGATGATAAGAAGTTAGTGTGATTTATTTCAAAGATACTGGGCTCACGACACAGTCGAACTGTGGAGCCATTAACAAGCCAGTGGCCAGGTCCCACAAGTCATCAACATTATCTTTTCATATAGAAGGGATCGTCTACCAGCCTGCTGGTTGTGTGTGTGTGTGTGTGTGTCTGTGTGTTTGTGTGAGAGATGGGGCTTAGTGTAACTGATATTATTATAGAATGCCTGTTGCAATGCATCAGAGACCCATTATGCAAGGCGTGTTGGTTGCATGTCTTCTGGATTTCTCTTTGGTTATTGCAAGTTTCTATATATCAGGATTCTTTGCCGCTGTGAGGAAAAAAAAACATCTTTGATAACCTTGAAATTTAAATGTCCACCTCTCAGCAAAGAGCCTATTATTCAACAGCCTTGGACCTGACAATACAGCTACAGCTTAGTGCTGTGGGTGGAATTTATAAAGTTAATTCCATACTCTTACTTATACAAAAAGGGTGTAACAACAATGCATTAAAGCACTTTTTAAGATATGGCTTGTGCATAGCCGAATTCTGATTGTTAAGGGTTTGATCGGACTCACCTAAACACAAGCCATGTCTATTTTAAGACTGGCAGAGTTAAAGCACCATAGTGGTGTTTAAACCCATTTAGTTTACATTGCTACTGAACATTTACCAAGGCATACTATATTTTTATTATTCTATATTTTATTATTTATTCTGATGAATAAATGTCATTTCTTCCCAAGAAACCTTCAATTTCAATTCACGTTAGTTTTGTTTGAAAGAATCAACCTGATAACACATACAACTTGCTTGAGATAGGTCATCTATCACAGTAAACATTCTTTTGTTGAACTGTTTACAGTGTTTGGAAAACTGAGCTCTTGAGATGCCTTTAAAATCACATTGCACTCAACAAGCAAATATGGATGTTGTTGAAGGGGATGCTGTTAACTGGACTGTTTGCTGTATTTAAAAGGTTGTTGTACAACTGCATTGCTTTCAGTTCCTAAAATTGCTTAATTTCCCCTATTGCCATATTGCCAATCACTAACTCTCCGTGAAATAGACCTGTTTCATAGCAGCCATTTTGACTTGTCATTATGGGAAAAGCACAGGCGTTACTACTAATAACATTAGCTCCATTCTTTCCATGAGTCCCAGTAATCCATACCAGTGAGACAGTGAGCCAGCATGAACAATACCACCCTAAAACGAGGGCTGAAATTTAGCCTTCATTAATTTTGTTATTCACACCTGTGCTTCTCCTGCTGCGACATGACAAAATGTCTTCTATGAAAAAGGCAAGCCTGCTATTCCCTTCCGGCCCCGCAGTAGTCCTTGGTGTTGTCCATCCCCACCCATCACCTAACTCTCACACCCACTCGCACACCTGTTCCCAATCCCCTAATTAGCTTCCCAGCTGGCCTCTTCCCGCCAGATTGTCTATTATGCGCTGACCTTTAACCCTTGTGTTGTCTTCCCTTCAACCTTGAAAAAGTTTTTCAAAAACTTTCAAAAGTTTTACATTTTTAAATTTGTCTTCTACACATTTTCAGCGCTTATTTCTATGTCCCATATTTTCTGATATAAAACAAAAATCTAAAACGGGTCAATGTGACCCGAAGTCAACACAAGGGTTAAAGCTGCCTGCTTGTTCTGACCTTGGAGGTTGGAGGTGGAGTGTCACAGGGTGCATCATAGATTTTTTTTTTTACAGATTTTTGGGGGGTCAAGTGGAAAAAGGAAAACATTTTGTGCTGCATGTAACTATAAAATTGGACCAGGATTAATATCTGGTGTATGTATTAGATATACCAAGACACTTTCAAGTCTCTGCAATTAATTTTGATGCTGCATATGAATGAAAGCTAATATGTACTAAGGAGGTAGAAAAAGGGGCACCTGGATGGGTCACCTGGTTGAGCGTGCGCCCCATGTACAAAGGCTCAGTCCTTACCGCAGCGGCCGCAGGTTCGGTTCCAACCTGCAGCCCTTTGCTGCATGTCTCTCTCCTGTTTCACGTCTCAAGCTGTCCTGTCTAATAAAGGCCTAAAATGCCCAAAAAACAAAACAGAGGTACAAAAATCCGATACATCATTCAGAAAATATTTTCTCAATTTTATTTTCCCCCTTAGAAGACAAATGCCCCCGTAAGATGTTTTTTTTTTTTTTTAAACCCTTAAATCATGACTTCTGGTGAGTTTTGGGGAAAGAAATAGACAGACTGAGACCTGCAATTATGACTATCAACAGATTCAAGGCATCTGCTGTGAAAAAAAAGATGGCAACTACAAAGCATGATTATTGCAGCACATACCCAGGGGCGTCGGACTGGGGGGGGGGAAGGGGACTGAGTACCCAGGGCCCTCATGTGAGGAGGGCCCAAAAAGATGCTAGAATTAATAGCTGTGGATGCAGGGAGGGGCCCGTAGAAAATGTCTTTCTATAGGGCCCAGAATTTTGGGCTACGCCCCTGCACATACCTTGAACTGGTAAAATGAGCCTTAACATATTTTTTTAACATATATTTTTCTTTTTCTTTAGAGCCTAGTCCTTCATGAAATGCATATGTAAATATAATGCGAATGGAATATTTTAAGTGTTTTAAGTGTTTTTGCCCATACAATATATGTCCACTTTCTCACCTTGTTCTTCCAGGACCCTTTCTTTGTCCACTCTCTCTCTCCATCCTGCTCTCTCTCTCCATCCTCCTCTCTCACTCTATCCCCCTCCCTCCGTCATATATCTGACAATCACATACAAAACATTTTGTAATCAACTAGAAAATAATCTTCAAATTAAAGAGAAAACAAAACACAGTAGTCCTACTATATATATGTCTTATAGGCTACTTAGCCATTTTCTCACCTTGTTCATCTTGCTCTCTCTGCCCTTCTCCCTCTCTATTCTCCTCACTCCTTTGTGCTGTCAACCAGAAGGCAAATGTAATCAACTAATCAACCGAGAATGTATTGTGTAGGCTACCAAAGGTTATAAATTCACCTATTTATAACATATGTGAATATGAGGTTGCTGTTCAGTGCAGTGGGATAATGTTAAAGACTTTTCTTATACTTTCTCACCTGAACCTGGCTGTTTTCTTAAAAAAAAAAGAAACGTATATCCATCTATGGGGAACAGACTGTGAGTCAAAGTTTGTTGTTCCAGTGTTTCAGTTCTGATATGAATGAGTATGATGATCCGTCAGGTCGAATTATTTATTTTTCATTGGCATTGACAGTTAAAAATTAAAGAAAGTGTCCAGCAAAGAGAGAACTGCAGCGGCGCTAGGTTATTTTTAGCGGTGCTCAAGCCGTTACGGCAGGCTATTAATAGCACACTTTAAAAACTTGTTGTAGGATACTCCTAAGCTACATTTGCCTACAGTTAGCAATTTTGTCTAACGTTGCACAACAAAATTGGACTCGTGGTGAATGAGCTAGGCTAAATCAGATATAATTGCCATCATTGTGATCAGGGAATCACAGCTTGGTTCCACAAATATTACACTTGTAGCCTACTTAACGTGTTCATTCGATTAGATTTAAAATATGATTTTCACTCCATTAGCCATACCTTTTCAGTCGTTGAAAGTAACCATACTCTGACGACCGAATTCCCCAAAGTTATCTGCGCAGACTGAACAGTAGCCTGAGGCGCCCTCGTTCAGGGAATCGCAGATAAGCTGTTGACTTTAGGCTACAACTGAGCTGAGCCTGTCGTCATTTATCATATTCCATCGTTAAAATCAGGTTTGCAAAAGTAATAAGGTTTGAGCACTAAGCAATTTCACAAAATCACAATGATAAGGACTTTATTTTTCAGGGGTGCTGAGATGATTTTTAGGGGTGCTTCAGCACCCCTAAAAATCACCTAGCGCCGCCTTTGTGTAAAAGGACAACACAAGATAAATGTACAAGCCATTTTTTTAATACCATGATCATTTAAATGAATGAATCTAAAAACGTTTCACGGACTCCCTGGCAAAGTACCACAGACCCCTGGGTCCAGGGACTACACTTTGAAAATCAATGCTTTAGAAATGGTTGGCAATGATGTTAAGCACACACAATTTGTAGTACCAGGGGTAAAACATGCAAAACCACGGGCCATAAATTACCACAGACATTTGACTGTGTGGAGGTAAAAGCTATTTCATGTCTGGCATCTCTCATTTGTGATATGTCTGCAGAGGTCAAACAACAACATTTCCACTTTAATGTATTTATGAGCAAAGCGTGTAACATTAAGCCAATATGTGAAGGTGACAACAAACTTTACGGTCAAAACTGAAACACTGATTCTTCATGGATGAATCACAAAATAAAATACTTATTAAACATCCAGGTTTTTGGTTATTTTCAGATTAAATGTACATAACAGATTTTTTTTAAGTGGTCATATTATACTTTTTTGGCTTTTTCCCTTTCCTTTATTGTGTTATATATCTTTTTTTGCACATTATAGGTTTATAAAGTGAAAAAGCCCAAAGTCCACCTCAAAGGGACTTACTGTCTTCCAGAGAAAACACTGTTCACAAACTGCTCCAAACAGCTCTATTGTAGTCCAGCCTTTAGTTCCGTGACGAACACTCGTCACTTTGTAACACACGTTATAATGCTTGCCTAGCTACTAGCATGGCACTCCCTCATACTCTGCAACTGACTAGCTAGCTGTGCTTACCTAGCTACTCCGCATGTGCGACTCCCAACAAAGATGGACGAGAAGTGCAATGCCTCACTCGGTAGATAAAACAGAGAGCTCAACATACAGGGTGAAAAGAGGAACTGCAGCAATGTGCAGTACATCAAAAATATGGTGTTTTTTTTTTTAAATTAAACCACATAAACCTATTCTGGTACAACATCTGAATACAATTATGAACCTAAAAATGAGCATAATATGAGTACTTTAAACCAAATGTACTGATACAATATGGGTCATATGCAGGCTGTAGGGCTCCAGTGAGGCCCAAAAGGTTTTTGGAGAGGAGGAGACCTCTATGTCATTTGTATACAAATAGACTTAGGAATGCCCTGCTGTGAATTTTGTAAAAAAGGTAACTTTTAGAAATATGGCATTTTAAATCTGTTTCTCTACATGCATTTATTTTTATTACAGTAACACAAAATGTATTTTTGATTTTGTAGGTCTATATTTGTGTCTGTCCTTTGGTTGTGGTTTACAGGTTTCTACCACACCCTCCGTTTTATGTTCAGTGAAACAACTGACCTAAAACAACTGACCTAAAACTAAACTAAACTTTTACGGCTCCCGGTAAAAACCTCCAGAACCCCTGGATCTTAAGTTATCTTAAGCTCCGTATTTTGTTATTGTTTAATTGAGAGCAATAGAAAATTAAATTTTGTATGTTTAAATGTAATCTACTTCACCTTTTGGTTATGGTTTGTCTGTGACTGAGAGCACAACGTATATTGCCTGTCAAAACTTCAGCCAGACGTCAGTTTTTCATTGCAGTTCAGTTTTGTATTTCCACACTAACTCTCATGTCATTTCACACTCTGCCACTCCCTCCTGCTCTACGTTACCTGCTGATTCCATTCACCTGGCCTGCCCCACCCCCATCACCTGCTCCTCATCAGCTATAATCAGCCCCTCAGTATAGACCCTTTGCACGTGACGTCACGCTCCACTCGAATTATGAACGCCATGACGGACGGCGGAAGAGCTATGCTGTAGATGGAGGGCATGCTAAACTCATACGTTTTCATTTTGTGTTCTCACATTCACAATCTGTAGAGTAATCGTCACCAACACAAGCATGTGTATGTATTGCCTTTCTGTTTTAAATGATGATAAATAAAATGATCCTCAACCAGCTAGCTGCCGTGCTAACCAGTTGTCCTGCTAACAGGTCCAACACATGGATGCATCCAACCCGATGATGACCCACATAACTAGCTAACATCGGTTATTCACTGACCTAGCTACATATCCAAAAAAGAAAGCTGTTCCCTTGATCATTTAACTTAACATGCATACAAAAAATATCGGTTAAATTAAAGATGACATGGCACGGAAAATAGCTTCAACAAAGCCAAAAAAACGAGTTAATTGCGGGTCTGCGGAGCTCCTACTCGGACTAGCTGATGAGCTAGCTGCTGCCCATCGCGCTGTAATATCCACCGGTCAAATCTAAACATAGGCTACACAGCGAATATAATCACAGATAAGAAGATGGCTAGATGTTACAAATATGTGTGGTTATTACTGATCATATACACTCCGTGATTTACTGCGTGGATTAACGTGTGATAGATAATTAATGACTGCACTTCCCAGAGCTGGGATGCGTTCAGGCATCCATTAGCTAGGAAGTTGCATTGGCACACCCAGTGAACAATAGTATGTGGGTAGCCACGACCGACCATGCCCTCTAAAAACATGGGCTATGCATGGGCTACGTGTTATATAAATCTTTACTTAAGTAAAGAATAGATGTTAATACAAAATAAACCCTAGATCGATGTCTTATCTTTGCCATTATGAGGTACCTACCCCCCGCCGTTAGCGTAGCATCGCGTACCTGTAACCCAGCCAGCTACAAAGAACTGGCATCCAGACTTTTAAAAGCTTTGAGATCAGCACCAGTATATGGGGATATCCCGTTTACCACATAGTGGTACAGATCGTGTGGACTGAAGTCAGGCAGACTCTGTGATTTAATGAGGTCCGTGAAAACGGAGAGAGAAATAATTAAGGGTTGGTATCCAATCCTGCTATCTCCAACTTCTCCAAATACTGCTCTTTGTGAGCACCTACCAGATGCCCTACCTCGACCGATAACGGCACGACAACTTCTTGTTCAATAGAAGAAGCCATGAAGCCATAAATACAGTTTATTTAGTGTTATGAATTTCAAACTGATTGAATCTAAGAAACTTTCCGCCCCGTCTACTACTGTTTAGCCTTGGCTTCCGCTGTCCGTTATGGCATCATCACGTGGTCGTGGTCACGTGTTTGCAAAGGGTCTATATGTACCGGTCCATTCCCTCAGTTCTTGGCCAGATTGTCTTGTATGTTAACCTAGCGATCCATCGTGACGTCATTCTGAGGCTGATCCTGCCTGTTTGGACTTTGGTCTTTTACTTTTGCCTGCCCCTACTGGATTTGTTTGCTACACCTATTGACTACCTGTTTTAACCTCTGCTTACAGTACTTATTAAAACTGTTTCACTGTTGCACCTGAACTGTGTTGTGCTATTGGGTTCTTTCCTGCCATTTTGTGAAACATTGCCAACAAAAAAAAAAATGAATTTGAAAATGTTTGGCAGCTCTCAATCTGAGACTCTAAATACAGTGTGTTTTCTGCATTGTTGCCCACATGCAGTTTTTATTGCAGACATGTTCAATTTATTGGCATGATTCATTTTCATGCCAGGAACCACCTTGTATTTTCATTTAGTTTATTATTTTGCTATACATGGGACAAACACTGATACTAACTAATAATGAAAAAAGAAAAAATGCATGAACAGAGAGATGTTCGGAGATGTCACTGCTCATATACAGTAACACTTTCGGGAATCTTTGGCACCAGTTGACCTATTTGCACACAGCCCAAAGGGCCCTGTTAAATAGAATTCTAAAATTCCAAATTAATCTGATGAAATGGTACAGTAGTTAGCTCAAAGGAGCAGATAATATTCATGTATATTTATAAACAGGCTTCCTTGTCCACATCCATATCTTCGCTTCACAAGTCAGCTTTTGGCAAAAAGCTTCACTTCTGTACTTGCTCTTCAGAGCAGCCTCATCACATGTGCTCCTGTAATTGAAATGCAAAGCCAGACCTCCAGCATAATCAGATACTCCCTGATTTGTTTTTAGATTAAGCTCAGGAGTCATATGGTGTTTGTGCAGTGACTCTGCTGTTATGATTTGAATGCAGTCAAGCTGGTTATTAGGTTTCCTCCAATATTATGTCGCGCAATATGTTTAGTTCATATAACATTAAGCTTATTATTTTGACACATTATGTAAAGCCCGCTCCTTTTGTAATACAGTAGCAAAAATGACAGGAGAAAAGTAAAGAAATCAGAAAATAAACCTGCTTATTTTAGGATGGGGGTTATCATTTAAATCAGTGAGCATGTGCACACTAGCCCTTATCCTTTTGCTGTTTTGATCATATTCGGGATATGTTTACATAGACCATAGGAACCTGGTTATTCATATCCATGTATACATTATTATAACATTGTCCAGGTCTCTGATCGCCTGTTGTGTGCAGGTGGTGTGTCTTGATTCCTCAACATATCAGCCACTCATTTCTGTAACGACTGATTTACGTTAACAGTTAAAGATTCGCACAGTTAGTGTCTGGCTGTCTAAACTCTGCTGCATTGACCACTGTGCTGGATTTTACTGATCACTGGTAAGAGGTGAAACACAGTGGCAATACAACTTAAGATCAGTCAGACTTTCCATTTTATGTATTGACCATCATTACATAATTTACAATCATATTTTTGATTTACTTATTACCTGAGTTAAGGATGCACCTGCAAGCATGGCAGATAAACCTGGATAAGGTATTTACATGCCATAGTATCTATCTAGTACTCAGGATAAGGGCTTATCCAGTTCATAAACTAGCATGGTGTTTACAACAACAACAACACATAACCGGAATACTCAATGCCTTGGTTGCATTTGAGATGTAAGCAGTGAAAAGTCCCCTTCTCAGATTATTTCATTAAATAGGTTTTTACATGAGGTAAAACTTGACAGCATTTCAAAAGAAGGAAAGATTTCAGAAAAGCCAGAAAAATCTATATAATTTAGTGCAACAGAATATATATGTTTTCTCTTGTTTAGCAGCTTGTAGTCTATATCCAGGACGTTCCACTTCCGGGATTGGTCCGTTTCCGCCGGAAATTCCGCCGGATGTCACTCTTTACGGCCAGATGTCCGTTGCCTTCCACTTTCTTTGTGTTGAAATTTTAGATTTATGAGGACTATGGTTAACTGATTCTCAGATCTCTGCAGGGTAAATCAAGACAGCTAGCTAGACTATCTGTGTAATCTGAGTTTTCTGTTGCACGACTGAAACAACCTTTGAACATACACATGTTCCACCAACACAAGTTCCTTGCCAAGGATATATTTCAGTGGCACCAGGGCTCCGTCCGGCGCTTAGCAGCATCCAAGACGATTGTGATTGGTTTACAGACATGCCAATAAACCAGAGCATGTTTTTTCTCCCATCCCAGAATTATGTGTGGACTAGCTAGACCCTCCTCCGCAGCGCTGTGGAGGAAGGTCTGGGAACGCGAGACTAAGAATCTTGTGACCTCTTGAGGGGTTTCCGAACCCCAGGTTGGAAACCACAGAAAATGATACGTCAGAATTGCTTACTGTTGAGGACTTGTTGCCATGTTTTTATGGTAAAAACACTGCAGCTGTGTTGGGTTATGGTCCTTGGAACTCAAGAGCCAGAGTAATAAGCCATATTTTTGTGAAATGTGTGTGAAAAGTGTGCACAACATAATTGGCATACAGATGAACTAGGGAGGTTAACTCTGTGGCAATTGTTTTCAGTAGAGTAAGTTTCAGTAGAATTTCTGAATGAAAATTGGTTTACATTAGAATTCTAATCAAAATAAGTTCAAGCTGACAACAGTTCATGAAGGACGAAACTGCTAACATTTTACAGCTACCTTTAAAGTGAACAGGGGTTAAGTGTTTGATACTCAAAAGAGAGATTTTTTATGGAGTTTCACTTTAACCCTATTTAGATTGCACAGGGAATCTATTCAATGTCTTTGCCATATTGGGGTGGGTTGACTACCAGTAACCTTGGTGCTCCACATGACAAGCACAATTATTCATCTGGCAAAGTCATATTTCCCATTTCAGAGGAAAATACCCCTATATTTTTTTTTTTGCTGTGCTCCATGTGAAAACAAGATGAGAGCAGAAAGCAGTAGAGAAGTCTTTATGAAATGTTTTCTGTGCCCTGACATTTCCAATGAATAGACTCGCACAAAGGCAAGTTGTTCTGAATACCGGAATATGCCAAGAGTATTAGATCCTAAGTGAACCCAGTCAACAGTGTTTATTATATGCACATTATTGCCTACCCAGTGTGTGTACAACCTAAAACCGCTTTCAGGACGCATTACTGGAAAATAATTGCTGAGTAGTGTTCCATTTCTGATCAGGCAGACTGACAAGCACTGCCTGCTAAAAGCATAAAAACGTAACTTGCGGACGAGCAAGTAACAGTTACTGTGCATGACCTTTCTTATTGGTAATCCATGTGTTTCATAATCATTTAAAAGTGATACAATCAGGGTCATCAGACTATGTATGCGTTAGTAGAGTTTGCACTCATCTTTCAACACCTCGGTGGAAGTTAGTATGAGTTGTGAAACATGTTGAATGAAAATGACAGTTTTTTGAATATTTGCCATTCAGACCACAGCCTGTAAGCACTCCGTCTCCTCCAGGTGAAGGTTATATTCTTCTCAGAGGAGATCAGCAGGGGAGGCTTGGGGCACAGCATGTAACAGTGCCAGGCCAGTTTATACCATTCTGAGCCATGCTCCCTAATTAGTCCACAGCTGTGATGCTCCTGGGAAACCACACATCCATTTTCTGGTTGTCTCCTGCAGGCTGTGGACAGAGAATATTAGGAGCGGACTGCAGTGTTATGGCTGACCATCTTCCTCTGAAGCTGTTACCATAGAAGTCAGAATAATATGATAAGCCTCTTGCATCTAATTTTTTACAAAAAGTCGTTTATGAGGCTGTTTCGAGATGCTCCGATAGTTCTCATTATGTGTGAGGCAAATACAAAGTTTGATCACAGTGGCATGAAAACAGTATGAGTGAGAAGCTGTGACCATGGACTAGAGATGCATCAGATGGGGGTCCCAGGGGCAGCGTTTTGAAAAGAGTAGTAAATCCCCGTAGCTTGGAAAATTTAGCAAAATGGGAAGAGAATTAACTTCAAGCATGAATGGTGGGGCTTAATGATATTCAGGCGCTGAGGACATCTTGCTTGGTGTGATAAGTGAGAGCCGTTGTTTGACTTTGTAAAAGCAAAGCTAAAGCCCCATATCTACACATATTATCCTCCTGTGTTCACAAGACAATTCAATCATCTTTGAAGGAAAGCAAAGCATCATCAACATAAAAGGCTCTTTTCAAGGTTAAATGAGTATTGTATTCAAGAACAGAAAAAAGTAAAAAGTAAGCTTCGCGGCAAAAAAATAATTTAAAGAATAACTTAAAAGTTCCAATGTGGAGCTTTAGTCCTCTAGTAGCACTATGGAGCTGTTTTTCAATAAGTGGGCCCCCATTTTGTTTGTCTCGTGGACACAAGGACACACATGTACGTGCATATGGGCTAGTGACACGATACACTGTCCTACCAGCGATGTCACACTATTTCACTAACAGTTGGCTGTAACACGCCAAGATATGATGCAATGTGCCAAGCAAGACAGCAGAAAAAGACTGCCAAGACACATGGATGTAAACCATGCTGGATTTAAAATATTTCAAAAATTGGCTTTGCAACTGTTTTATGAAATAGGAAATGCACTCCATACATTTTGATCTATCAAGGAAACAACCAATCATTTTGGTGAGTATCACTGAATGCAAACCTGCCTTTTGCTCGTTCATGAGAAAACTCCACAGGGCCCATTTACCACCAGGCTGTAAAGTAGTGTTACGCTACACTCGTTTCAAGAATGGTTCACCTCTGACCAGGTGTGGTTGGGTGTGGTGTGAAGTGCTTTTTGTTGCACCTGTAACACAACAGTGATGTAACGGTGTACTGGAACACTCAGGAGTACACTTTTACATCACTGCAGTAAGGTGCGAAGTTTAATCACTGGAGATCATCAAAAGCAAGACCTTTAGAGTATTGTTAAATTGCTATTTAAAGTTCAGAAAACAGCAAACTTAGAACACATTTTTAGATTAAACTCAAAAATAGTTTATTTTTCCCATAAATGTTTCTAGGGTTGTTTAACATATATGAATAACATAACAATATGTTTGTTCCAACATTATATTGAAGCCATGTGATGCTTGTCTTGACTATTTAAACCCAAGATATAATTTCAGTGAATACTGGATAATGGAAAACATTGTACATACCAGACGGGAACCCTTAGGGACTTCTAAGACTTCAAAAAAGGCCCAACATATCAGCATTTTAAATGTCCTATTTAACATGTTATTTAAAGATAATTATCTCTTTTAATTCTAATTTTAGCTTGATATTTTCATCAAACTTGCTTCAGGTAGCATTTTACCTTGTGGTGCTGATGGTGTGTGTGTGTGTGTGTGTGTGTGTGTGTGTGTGTGTGTGTGTGTGTGTGTGTGTGTGTGTGTGTATGCGTACGTGTAAATAATATGACTTTGCGATGTTGAAGGCCCAGTGATAGACCCCGTGGTTCGCTACGGGTACATACACTATGCATCATCATAATATCAAACATTTTTTCAAATTTTCGTTTAGAATTATAAATCCAGTTATATGGTTTTAAGCAAAGCTTAAACCTTCAGCATGAGTTTGTAAAGGTTGACCTAGTGGTCAGTCTAGCAGAGTTAGGACACTAAAATGCACACAAATGTAAAGGTATTGCTACATATACCTTTTGTATGTGATTAAAAAACAATGTAAGGCAGAGAGTTCAAACTAAGCTTATTTACTTGAAAAAATAATATTAAACAAGCAAATCATGAATCATGATGTAGTATTGGCAGCATACAGCCCATGCCACTTCTCTGCACCATCACACTCAATGATTTTAGATTTACTAATCTAAATGGGAAAGATAACAGAAGGGCTGAGTAGCTGTTTTGGAGCAGATGACATTCACTGACCTTCTATTCAACATTTCCCTTAGTCAACATCTCCATATTTCCTGTACCTTTCTCTCTACCAATCCCATTCATTCTCCCTCTCACATCCTTCAGTCTCTCACTTGATCTACCGAAAAAGGTTGCTGCAGGCACAATGTAAGTATGCAACCGTCCCAATAATGTACAGATTGAATGAAAACATTGTGCAAAGGCACAGGTATTGTTCTGTACTATAGAGACTGTAGTCAGTTGAAGCATTTAATACCAATTGATGGCATGTTATCAATTGCTTACTTATTGTTTCCTTTGTATTGATGACTATTGTTTACATACTATGCTTCTTTGGGATAAAACAGTGTTGAATTGTGTTTGTATTGAATCAAATTAATTTATTGTGAAATGTAATGCACATGCTGTTTCTAATGCAATCTACAAACTATATAATGGAGTTATCAAACATGGTGATGTATGAGGATTGAGTCAAAGCATTAGTAAAATTACAGACTTAAAAATAATTAGAATAAAGTATCAGAAGACAATAGGCCACTAATAGACAGTAATTATTCAGCCCATGTGCTTATTAATCTGCAGTCTGCCCACTCTATGATATTTGTTTTCAGACGATTATATATTATTGTATTATATGTTTGATTGAAAAAGTTTAAGTATTCATATGCAACTCTTGCTACCCCTGTCTGATGACCTTCTACTTAAAAATAACCTAAATTTGTCCCCCTCACTTCATCCCTTTAGGTCAGGGTGTAACTTGGCTACAAAATCCCCAATGTGTCAATAAAAAAGCATCTTTCATGGCTGTAAGATCAAAAATGTGCATGTCAGAGGCCAGCCAGAAATAAGTCCTGACATCAGGGGAAAGTGGAGAATAAGCCGAGCTGTCAGTATCTCTGTTAAGTATAGTCAGTCGGTGTGTAGGAACCCTGTTGTGCAGAAGCCTCCTGGATGCTCTCCAAGTATACGCATTTGACAAATGCGAGGAAATGGTGAAAATACTGCATGTCCAGGATGAATATGGCTGTGATAGATCCAAAGGCTCGGCTTTAAAATAGCCTTATTTGTCCTTTCCTCACCTACCTTTAAAGCTCTATCAAACACACTTTTGTTTACACAATGGTTCACCATACAAGCATTCTGTGTACACAGCCCTTTCTACGGTGGACAAAAGGGGCAAACGCCCTGCAACTTAAGAAAACACACGCAAATAGACAAAACACAACCAAATTAAGAAAACAACTTCATTAATTTGACAACACATGCACAGCATTCAGCAAACGCGCTGCAAATACCACAACACAACCAAATACATAAACGCACTGCAAATAAAAAAACGATGCGAAAAGAAAAGCATGCAAACCCCGAAAAAAGAAGCGATGCGAAAAGAAAAACATCTTCATTAATTTGACAACACATGCGCAGCATTCAGCAAACGTGCTGCAAATACCACAACACAACCAAATACATAAACGCGCTGCAAAAACACACAACACAACCACATAGATGAACGCGCTGCAAATATGAAACGATGCAAAAAGAAAAGCACACAAACCCAGAAAACAAATGCAACAAAAAAACGCAGCATCCAGATTACACAACGGAAGTTCTCCAGGCCTCTAGAGGGAGCAGCTAAGTGGAACAGCTGGACTTTTGACCCCACAGGGAGAGAGCGCTCTGCCTTTTTATTAGATTGGGGTATGGCTGCAGCCTGGAGAACTCCATAGACTGTATATTAAATTCATATTATTATTATTATTATTATTATTATTATTATTATTATTATTATTATTATTATTATTATTAATAACATAATATATTAATAATATACAGTCTATGCTCCCGTCTCATGCCCTCCCGGCTGGTGCCATCCCCGAGCTTCGGCTTTTTAAAATAAAAGCTCGCGTCTGGTCCGCTATGTCTTCGTACTTTGGTGTTTTGGATGTTTTTGAACTAAACAGTACGGCAATCATGCTAATGAATACAATAACTTTTTCAGCAGATGTCTTACTTACAACACGTTTGAAATAGCAAAGTAGTTTTGTGTTTATATGTGCGAGCGGGATTTATTCAGTTTGATAAATCCCACGGTAAATTGGCTGGTTTACTAAACAGGGAGGGACTATAAATCCTGTCTGTTCCACAATATGAATACTTATTTTGTTGGTAACCGTTGTTGTATAATCACAATATTACACTTGAGGAGGCCTAAACACTTCAGTGATGCGCCTTTGCAGCGCAAATATATTGGTTGTGTTGTGGTATTTGCACTGCGTTTGCTGAATGCTGCACATGTGTTGTCAAATTAATGAAGATGTTTTTCTTTTTGCATCGCTTCTTTTTTCGGGAATTGCATGCTTTTCTTTTTGCATCGTTTTTTATTTGCAGTGCGTTTATGTATTTAGTTGTGTTGTGGTATTTGCAGAGCGTTTGCTGAATGCTGCGCATGTGTTGTCAAATTAATGAAGTTGTTTTCTTAATTTGATTGTGTTTTGTCTTTTTGCGTGTGTTTTCTTAAGTTGCAGGGCGTTTGCCCCTGTCGGCCACCATACTTTTCCCATGAATGATCATTGACAATGGCTTTTTGCAGTTTGAGGGTGGACCGCATTGGCATGCTGTAGATGTTATTCCCAATCTAAAGGGACCACATTATGAAACAGGCTTCAGGGACTGTACTCATCATCAAGCTTTTCACACTCTTATGAAAGATTCATGACACTGGTTGTTTTGTTGTGGCAACGCAACAGGAGTCAGAGCTGCAGGTGAGCTACCACTGAGGCAAATGATAGCCTGAATAATACAAATAGCGTGTTTGCATTCCATTGCTAAATAATAAAGTAGGATTACCTTGGATGAAGGGAACCTGTGCATTTACTGTATAAAGGGCTGCAATTGAGTAGATATCAGTCAATGTATTCTGCCCACTTATATAACAAGCACTCATCCACAATTGGTTTAAAGAAAAAAAGCTTCAAACCTGCATATTATTCACATGAATTGGCTAGACATTGATTCAATTATTACAGTCAGCATTGATTCACTATTGACTTTGAATTTGAATTAATAGGACATGGCTGTAGGTTGGGCATATTACATTGTCATATTTATTTAATGGGAATGTTACCGACTAGAAATGGAGTATAATGGAGGTGCTGAAGCTGAACTAAAGAAAATATTACCAGCAAATTCTGTGAGGGATTCCACTTGCTGGATGCTAAACAAATGTACCCAATGCTGGTAAAATTATGTTGATAGTGTCACTGCTGCTTAACTACTAAGAAATTATCACTTCGAAGGGAGCTGCTGCTCTGTTCAATTGTGTGCATGAAAACCGGTGTTGGGCAAAAAACATAGCATCTGACATGATTCCAACAATCTCTTTTACCGCATATGAATTATTGATTAGACTGAGACAAGAACACAGACAATCACGAGTCAATATTTAATCAAAGACCCTGCCTTTCCCTACTGATGAGGGAAAATATGTCTTAATTATTACTGCACTGGAGCCAGCCTCTCATTTGGGCTGGGTTTTCATCACACTTACAGCACATGACAAAGGGGGAAACTTATTTTATTATACTTCTTCTGAATTATAGATAGGGTTCGGAATCCCTGGACAGCTGTTTCCTTCCTGTCTCTTCCTGACTGCCATGCTCTTTTGTCATTTCCTGTTTTACTCCTGGGAAGATGGGGAGTCAATCCTCGGAGAAGCCCTCTACCAGAACATGGATCTCCTCTCATGGGTGTGCGTATAACTGTTCAAAAAACATTTTGATTGTGGCAGTTAGAGATGAAACTGACAGTTTGTGAATTGCCCTTTTCACAGCATGGTGGATAAATAAAAGAGAAATGTTCATGATTCCAAGCAGGCAGTTGAAAAACATGATAAACATGAAACCAGCGACATAACTACCTCGTCCAACAAACAACAAGGCGTGACACTCATGTAATAGTACATGCACAAGTTGGCCTGTGGCTTTTGTTAAGGGATTGCGTGATTCACATGTGTAATAGTGAGGGCATGCAGGAGGGCAATTACACAAGCAGCCACAAGGAATAAGATGTATGCCAGGATGTGCCAGCCTGCCATATTACAGTAGCAGCAATGCACACATGACCTACGCTGACCTGCCCCCAGATGTACTCTTGCTTCAATGGAGGTTGGAGGAAGTTTAAATTGAATTACTGTAGCAGTCCATCAGCTGAGGAGAAGCTGAGGAGAGTCCATGGTTCATTGGTTCAACCTTTACCATCCAAGAAAAAAACAAAAAAACAAATAGATGCACAGATGCAGTTTTTCTCCCTTTTGCAAATAACTTTGTCTCTTCATGAAATGGTTATGCAGTGTCACACATCAAATTGATTAACAGTAATAAGTATTTAGTGCTAAAGTGCTCAATCGTCTGGTAAAAATCAAACATTTATTTGTGTTAAGCGTGTCTGATTTGAGCATTTGTTATCTGCTCTGCATGTATCATTAAGATATTTAATGAGATACATTTGCCTCTGTTCAACATTGTCCCTTTTTGTTTTATTAAAATATGTAGATTGTGTTCCATTTCCCCTTTATTGAGGGAGTTGAAAAATAAACATAGGTCAAAGTGTACTTAGTAACCAACTGATAGCTCACAGTTTTGAATGATTGTGGCTTCACATGCTGTACATTTAAATGCTGGGCAATGCAGTGACCTATGCATTTCTGTAGTCACAACAACATACATAGCTCATGTCAAACACCATCTTTGAGGTTGATTTGTGTTACACTCTACTTCTTAACATTCAACTCACTGCTCCCAGTTTTGTTTATTCTAGTAAGATTCATGAAAATGGGCTTGGCTGCACAGAAATATCACCTTCTGTGAATACTATTTTATGTCTATCCAATACTCACTGAAGAAGTTTTTGACTATTTAGGGGGAGAACTAAAAAATATCACTCTTTTTTTCAGTTTTAAATCATGATTCTTTTTCTATCCTGCCGTAGCACTGTGGCACAGGGAGCTGTGGTTTTTTGACAATGCAGACACCGTAGGGCATTTGCTCCAGCAGTGGTTACCTGTGGCTTTCACAGTCAGGGCAGGCATGTCAGCGAATCCAGCTTGCAGTATGCTCATCCCGTTTTCTGGTCTTGTATTTGGTCCACATGAATAATAAAGCTCTTGGCAAGGCTGGCTGGGGTTACATTTGTGGTTGTGAGCAGGAGGGGTTTTAGCCAGCACTGAGCGACAGCAGCTATTGATCAGAGACAGACAGGAGACGGTACTGAATACAATAAAGGCAGACCATGTGTTCCTTTTTTCCTCTTCCTTTATATACCACCTACTCTCTTTTAGTTTTCATCTTCTATTCCAGGTCTTTACTTTTCTTCTAATTTTCTCTTTCACACACATTCCTCACACACACGCACGCACGCACACACTTTACATTTGTCTCTTATTCTCTTTACTGCCTCTCTTGCGTCTCGCCTTGCATCTCCCCATCCTCTCTTCATCGTCTCTCTTTCAAGTTTCACTCCTCATATATTTATTTTACCACCTTGGTTGAATCACAGATGATTCTAAATCCACACTCACATCTGTACAGACTATATTTAAACCTCGTCTTGTAACATCTGCGCCACCAGGGGGATGAGGAAAAGGTAAAAGTAGGCCATACTTGGGCCTGCAGCAGCATCTCAAATGAAACAAGAACGATACCCTGTTTTCATATTACATGCTGTCTCGACAAAAACACATCAATGTTGTAAGAGGAATGTACATACACTGGCCTTATCTCCTTGCCTGTTCAGTCGTGAATGGTCTCAAACTCACAACACGTGTTTGTTTTAGCAAACAAAGGGTGGTATTGATTTAATGAGATCTACAGTGTTTGCTGCTGTTCTGCCAATTGTAAAAAGTTCCGTCCTCAGTAGCTCAGAGGGCTGACACTATTATGATGAGTTGCAGTCTGGGTTTCATTAGATGCTGCACTACATTAAGGAGAACATGTAAACAACATTTCATAGATATTGCACAATTATTGATGCACAAATAACTTGCTTTCATACATTATTTAGATTCATACTTTCATTTAAAGGCCTTATGTTCCACCAAGACAACATCCTCCTTCCAGTTGGGACTCGCTGATATAATTAGAACAACAAATATATTCATTGAAGCCCCACTATCAAAAACATATTTCAAATTAGCTTGGAAATTTAGGGCAGAGGGCATAATTCTTGACATTGTAGGGTTTTGGTATCTGATTTATATGCACTCCCACTCTCCTAATGTCACACTAAAACTATGGAATTAAAGTATTTTGTAGCAATAAATTCCCTTAGGCTGGTCCCTCATAACAGCTTTCAGGCAACGGCGCTGTTCTCTTGTGTGTGTCTCAGTCTATTGATGCTAATGAGATGGTAATCTGAATGAGGGTCAGATGTGCTAAATGCCACTCACAGACATCAATCACATCCCCTGAGTAACTGGTGGGCAGAGTGCCACATTTTCAAAACTCTATTCCTTTCCTAATTGAATTCCCTCAACCATTTAGGAGTCTATCAAATGACATAGTGTTCAGAGGGCAGTGTTCACAAATTTGGAATTCACTCTGTTTTCTCTGCAATCTGAGTGGCAAAAATAATGACTGTGATCCGGAGAAGCTGTTGTTGTGTTACAAATGGACAAGGAGAGATGCAGTACGGCCTGTAGTCATGGAAGAGGCTTTCTATCCATGATGATACACTTTCCCTGCCACAGACAACCAATACCCAAGGATACAACAGGAGGTATCCACCACTGGTGTCACCCAAGATTGATCCCTTCTCCCAGTGGGGCAGACACTGGTAATTACACTGCGAAGGGCCAACATGGCATCCATTCCCTACAAACAACCAGGAACAATGCAGCTGGCAGTTCAATTAGGAGTTGCTCTGTTTATTAGCTATACAAGTTTGGGCTGTTAATTAACAGTGGCAGAGTAATGTCACTGTATCGGCTCTGTTGTCCTCTTGCGATGTTTGAGTTAAGAACAGTGAATAGTGAAAACATGTGGGGTTCTTCAAAGGTCCATGTTGGCACAAAGAGGTGCAGAAATTAAGAGCGTGTCCTCATTTGGAAAACAACAGCAGTGGTCAATTGTTCAAATTATTTAAAATGAGCCATGTTTATGTGTTCCTAGCGAATGACCTCTGACGGTCGGGCAGACAATGACTTTCCTGTCTCAAAAGCAAAGGCAGAAGTATTCTGCTACAAAAACTTTTAGGTGGGATTTTTGGTGGATATTTGGGCAAAAAACATAACTTTTAACCAGAGATTGCGGATGGTGTCCATCTCCTTACAACAGTCAATGTTGATATCCTTTAGCCATCCAAGCAATCTTAACCAAGGAGTTTTAGTTGCTGGACCTGACCTTAACCAAAGACGCAGCAGAGTAGAGAAACTTGAACTGTTTTTGTAAACAGTTCAAGTAGACATTGACGGTAAAAAAAAGGAAAGTTATTGGAAATAATAAAAAGAAACTTTTTTTAAGTAATCAGTTATACATATGCTTGCAACATACTGAGTCAGCACTCTTCAGCCTCTCTGAGCCTTTTACATACTCCAGTCTTAAACTGTAATCAGGATGTTGTGGTAAACAACTTTCCTGTGTTGCCTCTCAAAATACTGACTGGCTTTTGGCGGGGATTAGAGTTCAGTGCGCCAACTGACAATGTTCATGGATTTGGCAAAGATGTGCATTACATGATATTCTTTGTCAGGGCTGCAAACACAGAGCCATGATTTAAAACACTACTGTGTTTGTCGAGAGCAGCTTGATAAATCCTATAAGTATCTGATCACATCTAAATCCAGACCAATCTATTGCTAGCCCCAGCAAGGATCAAAGCAAAATATGTCGGTGTCCTGGAACCCCTTGAAACAGGATTCTAAATGGTGAGAGTGACGACTTTAAATGTATTTTGGCCTGGACATTTAAATAGACATGAGTGGGAGATTTAATGTCAGGCTTACTGACAAATACACAGTTGAGTTTTGAGATGGTGACACAGTTGGCTGTTTCTTGCTACAATGAGTTCCTGAACTACTATGTCTGAGCCGTTATTTCATATCTGAAATGTCCCAAAGCAAAACAGCATCAAGTGACTGCCTCAGATGGAGAACTGAGAGTTGCTGCAAAGACTTAAACATCAAGGTCTTCAGATCCTTTTCTCAGAGAATTTCAAATGGGAGAATTGGTTTGTCAAGTTGTGAGAGAAAGAAAAAGAATCGAAGAACAAACATACACAAAGGAATCCGCCAGCTAGCCGCTATTTTTCCTGTTATAGTTTGGACAATACCAAATTCTCAAGAGGGAATAGAAAAAGGGGGATAAATGGGAGGCATGATCCTGAAAACATGGCAAAAAGCAGAGCCCATTACGCAGAACTTTGTCTTAGCACTAGATTTTGTGCTTCACTAGCTCTACTGTTAGTCTCCTCCGCAGAGGAACGGGTGATCAAGGCTACTTTTTTTCTGCACACACGCACTGAAATCTGCATTTCCCCCATAGGAGATCTGGCGCTTTTTTTTATCTGGTGCCCTTTAAAGTACATATATCTTACCCAGTGTCCATTAATCTTCACCTACAGCACTGCGATGGCAAACTTTATGCAACTGCTGCCTTGTCACAAGCATGAGGCCTAAGGAAGACTGGTATCCTTCACATTGGCTGTGACTTTGCTCATGATTGATTGCATGTCTGTTTCTTGACAGCCAATATTCTGCAGGATTGGTGACCCCCACACTGCTGAAGCATGGGAGGGAGGGAAAAGAGTTTGTATTTTAACCTTTACAAAGTCGAGCTGAATTATTGTTAAATCACGTGGATTAGCACAGTACTGTTCTATTTTGCAAACATGTATTCCACGGTGACTTCCTGTAACCGATGGTTCTGCATACATTATGTATGACTGTATAACTAGAATAGGAGAGGATATACAGCACAAAGGAATATGGGGAGTACTGTAAATGAAGATATTACATGATTTTGCCGCAGCTATTAGGGGACAAATGGGAGTTTGATTTTCAGAACATGTGGCCCATGAGATGGAGACAACAGCTGGTGAGTAGCATATGTCAAAAAGAATACATTTTGAGGAGTGAGTTTGAGGATAGCATCTATATTAACTTCTTAGTTTTGTCAACACCGTTGTTAATCCCTTAATTAAACCAGCCCCTGTTGGAACACATCAATGCTTTGTTAGCAAATACTCCTGATCTTATTTACCTTTATTAGTTTTCTCAACTGTGGAAGCCAGAGTCTTGCAAATACATCAAGATCAATTTTCAAGTTAACACAATAAAATGATGTACTTACTATTATGTTCTTAAACTGTCATAAAGGCATTACACAATCTATTACCTCTATAAATAGCACTTCACTCTTTATTATTGACAAATATCTGCCACCCATAGAGTTAGTTAGTAATTTATTTATAATAAAGCACTTTAAAAGGGGAACTCCACCTATTTTTCACATCAAGATTGGTTCACCACAAAGTTCTACTCTGTAAACATTAACCTTGAGTTATGATTTTTTTTTTTGTCAGAGTACTAAACAGTTGTATAATGTTTTTCTGTGGCTTTGGAGCAGCTTTGTCTGAGTCTGAGAAAATAACCCCTGATGATAGCATTGGGATTATGTGGGCTTGGATTTAAAGGCTACACATTTATAAAACAAAGCCTGTCTTACAAACTGCGGGCATTCACATTTACCAGGCAAAGAGTTTTCAATGAAAATATGCTGTTTGTTGCATCAGGGGAGTTGTAGTATCTATAATTGTGGTGCGTTGATTTCCTCCCTTATTATCTGTTTTATGACTCCCCCAACTGTATGGAAGAGCAATACTTAATTGTTGGAGCGTCCCTTTAAAACCTCTGAATATGTGGCTTCAAATCTTAAGTATTTCTTTATAACATTACATATTCATAACTTAAAGGCAGGCTACTATGCAAAGCAATTTACATGTAATAATCACTTTGTATTGCCCATGTGTGAACAGATTGTAACGCAATTTAAAAACGTAGACCTTCCCTGACTTTCTCAGGTGCCTACAGCCTGTGGACTGATTTTTATGTGGCCTGGATAATCCAAAGGATGTGACATTTATGCGGGCTCCTGAGTGCTTTGCCTCTGCCTCTCTTCAGCTCCCCTAAAGCGCCAACAGTGTGCAACACTAGCTAACATTAGCTTAGAAATGGAGTCCGCTTACAGACATTTACAGTAAGATACCATCACACATAATAAAAAGCTTATTAAAAATAGGTTCTCAGGGCCTTTAAAAACGGCACAGTCCATGGTGCTTTACAATACAAAGAGTAAGAAACAAATAAATGGACAAAAGAAAGAAACAGACGATAAAAATATAGTTACAATTCACAGAAGAGAAGAATACGGCAGCAAATTATCTTAGAGATCCAAGACACATATTTTTTAAACGTGTAAAATACTGTAGTAGTAAACATCATAATACCAGATTGTCACAACAACAAGTGAACAGCAAAACAATATATTTTAGGTATTTCTTTTTATCACCAACTTTCGAAAATCTAAAAAATAAAGCTCTCAAAACCTGGCAGTGTAATCACTGAGTCATTGTTATTGATCAACAACCTAACGAGCCCTTGCAGATGATATATTTTGGTCAATCTGTGCTATGGAGCAGTAAAATTGCCCATTTACTCCATAGATTAATACACTTCTAATTTAGAAGGCACATGCATATCCAAGAAAAGGGCTAGACATTTAGACATCCACACCAGTCTCTTTCAATTCACTTTGAAATCTTCCATCGACACTTCCTCTGCAGTAGGGGGCAGAAGAGACGAAGCTGTCAGCACTCCTCACAACACAACAACTCTTTCCGTGATATCCAGCCCTTCCCCGAGAGATTACAGACACAAGCTGTGGGTGGGAATCTTCGGCACGCTGCATTCCTGTTTTCTTTCTCCTCCCTCTCTCTCTCCATCTAATTACTGACTCTCTTCTCATGCATTATTATTTCCTTTACATCTCTCTCCTACATCAACTCCCCATGGTACCAGCTCACCTAAGGGGACATCCCTATAAGTTTCTACAAAGGCCCTGCAGCAGTTTATTGCAGCGAGAATATATATTATGTGCAGAGCCACCAAAGGACAGTGATCACACTAACAAGCAGGGGATGGTGGAGTGGAGATGGTGGGGCTAGATGTGGTGGTGGGAATCCTCTTGTGACCACAGACCCTCTTTTAACACCATTCCAAAACAAAAAAAGGCCCATCATGGGTATTTCTGAACATCTCTTTTAAGAGACAGACAGTGAGACAGATGTGGTCTCATATTATGCTTATAAATTTCCTATTAAGAAAAGCAACTGCTACTGTAAAGACTCCTCTGCACATCCTCTTAAAGGTACACTGCTCCTCTAAGAGCTTTCCATTGCAACCACTTTTCTTTTTTTTCTTTTTTTTTTTTATCTACGCCACTTATCTCTCTCTCCATCTCCCTTTATAGTTTCCTTCCTCCCTTCCTCACAGAGATTTTTCTCTAACGTGTTCCTGGCTCATGCTGGGTGGTGGGAGAAAAGGCTGAATGCTGCGGCTGCTAACTCTGGCGTGGCGCCACTCTGCTGCCAGGCTCTTGATACTGCTCCTGCTGCCCTGTCCAGACGGGTGGTGGCCTGGGGGTAGAAGAGAGGCCGGGTTCACTGAGCTGTCTAAGAGACCTTTGGTGTGTCCTTTTGTTGACTGTGCAGACCCCTGTGAGGAGTGTTATCAGCAGGCTGCCGAAAACACCCACCTACCTGTCAGCTTCCCTGCCACCTCGCTGCTCCGCTTCCCGGAGTAATTAAAGAGGGATATGGCACTAGCACCACAGTAAATGCCGTCCTCTGTGAGGGGTCCTATATCCTTTGCTGTGTCTCTGGATCCATGATGTGAATCTATATGTTGGTTTTAAGGATTAGTCTGCATTTTAATTGACCAGAGGAGGTCTGCTGCTTAGATGACTTAATACGTATTAGAATATGATCAAAACACAAGGAGCAAATTGGGATTTAAATCTTTTAATTTATGTGGCCAAACCAACTTTAATGAGGAATGTAATGCAGTGGTGCTACAGGATGCTAGAGGAGTAGTCACTACACATCCCTAACCTTGAGTTTTTATGGCATTGATTTTAAGTGCTAGGGTTCATCACATGCATGCAAACATTCATGTACTCATAACTGCATGCAGCACCCCCACCTTAGCCCACACACAAACATACACACAATGCACACTTGCACAGGCTGAGAGCTTTATGAAAGCACCTATCAACCCATTATGCACACGGCAGGGTAAAGCGATCCAGTGTAAGTGTATTGATCTTCCAGGGCCTCATTCAGTCTGATGAAGACCCGGGCATAGTGATAACATTTCACAGCCAGACCAGTCACTGCTACAATACAGGACATGGCTGAATGGAAAGTAAGGAGCTGACACACAGTGTTGGTAGAAGAAAGAAAAAAAAGCATGTCATGGTCTGATTGAGCTGAACATCTTAAGGCAATTGAAGAGAGCTTCAATGGGCTCTTAAAGAAATGTTAATATATAGCAAATCCACTGTTTCTCTTGGAGATGATTACAGGCTTGGCTGCATTGTGAAGTGTATTAAGCCACATAGAATGGTAATCTCAGCATCTCTCAATATGTCTACCACTCCGATCCAGGAACACAGTCCGGATTCAAGGGGTATAAGAGCGTGAGATTGAAAATGGTACGGATACCCACTGAAGGTGTCCGGAGGCAAGGCCCGAGTAAATCTGGACGATGTTTGCCTTTTATCAATGTTGACTTTTTACTAATGCCATGGGTAGGCAGGTACATCAAAATGCCTTTATTCTTAGGGGAAATGTGCACTGAACTTTTCTGGCATCTCACCATAGTAAGTTATGCTGCCCTTTGAAGGAGCCACATTTATATAGTTTATATTTTATATTAACTATATAGTTTATAGTTAAAAAGATGTAAATACCGAAGCAGGAACTAGTTGCTGTCACACTGCCCTTGGATGAAGAATATCTGTCTGGCAGACAGTGGCCCCTGGGTGAACCTGGCATTTGATGCAATTTGTCTGGTCTCAGGGCTGAATACACAATAAAGGTGGCCTGTTTCTTGGTCAGCTCTCCGTCAGAGTGTTAGATTTGTATTATTTTTGTAAGTGTTTTCTTTCTCTGGAAAATACTTTGAATTGAATGAATTCAAAGGCTTCTCAAGCTGTATAAGAGTCTTAAGTGCATTAGTGAAATAAGTTTCAAAAGCTATTTGTTTTGTTTTGAAATGTTGTTCGGCATGCACCACATTAAGTATACTGTAAAATGCCATCAGGGATACATCAGGCTGTAGAGGAGTTTTTAATCTTAAAAGCCCAGGAACTTGCTTCATCTGCAGGGTATGTAGAACTTTACAGGGTGTTTTCTCCTGCACCAACATGCGAAAAGGAAACAGCTTGTACAAAATGAAGCCTATGATACTGGAAAGGTTTCATTTGGAAGATAGTTTACACGATAAAACAGTTCTATTTCGTATAGGCTTCGCCCTCTAAGAGCTATCGCTATTGGGTTTATCCCTTCGCGCATGCAACCCAATAGCAATAGCTCTTAGAGAGCGAAGCCTATACTCATAGAATCTGGAGTTACAATACATAACTATCATTATCTTACCACATTAATCCTTAAGCCTGCTGATTAACAGAATATGTATAACACACTTTGCACATAAAACAGAGAGGTTGGTGAAAATGTAACTTTAAAACCTTATTGGAATACTGCCTTTTTTTTTTTGCTTAACCATTTTAGAGCTTCCCTGTGACATTATTACACTGTGATCAAAGGTGCTTTGTCAGCAGAGTAGACAGCTGACATCAGGTCAGTGTGAATCAGAGTATGAAGGTAGCAATAATACATAACACATGTCTCAGTAGACATCACTCCCCCAAAGTTCCTTCACGCCAATTAGATTAAAGCTGTATATTACCTGAGGAAGGAGCACAGGGAGGAAATCAATACCCAGTCTCCATGCAGCGACACTGAAACAACAGCCAGTGTCAGTTTGAGACTTATGTCATGAGGGCCTAGTAAAGTGGGTTGCAGTGTCCATATAGGCTGTCCTGTCTCAGCCAATGTAGGTTTTTGAAGAAGCAATTATAGCAACTGTGGGGGAATGTAATAATTTTTGGTTTTTCAAAAGTGCAATGCGAGTTATTGCAAGATTAGATTCAGTCTTCTGATATCTTTTTTTGAGCCACACCCTTTTACCGAGATTTAGGAAAGCAAAATTGTACATAAACTCAATAATTAGACGCTTAGAGAAATATGATACCACTCATCTATCTGGCCACTAAATATGAAGTTTCAACCAGCAGCTGGTTATCTTAGTTTATCAAATTGATTTGTCTGGCTCAGTTTGGAGCAAGGTTATAATCGGTAACGAAAACAAATGAAATAACGAAAACTAGGTGGGAAAAAACATTGTCGTTAACTGAAATAAAAATAAAAACGAGGCATTACAAAAAAATGATAAATAAATCTGTAATGTCTGTTTGCAAAACTAACTAAAAAAAAATTTAATTATCGAGTTTTATACAGTCTAAGTTATAGACATGTATTTAAACTTAAACACAGGACTTTCAGGGTTTGCGTCCCGTTTGTCACGCTTGCTATAGTTGCTTTTTTCTTTCCTCCCGCTTGCTATAGTTGCTTTTTTCTTTCCTCCCGCTTGCTATAGTAATGGAACCGTACGCCCACCCATGACCCTTTCCTAAACCCAACCGTCCCGTAGTTCCCACGTGTCACGGAACCGTAAGCCCACCCGACCAAGCGCGTTTACTTAAAGCGCTAAAGGGACGGCAATAGTCCCGACCAAGCACGTTTACTTATAGCGCTAAAGGGACGGCAATGGTCCCAACCAAGCACGTTTACTTATAGCGCTAAAGGGACGGCAATAGTCCCGACCAAGCTTGTTTAAAAGGGACGGCAATAGTGCCGACCAAGCGCGTTTGCATAAAACGCTAAAGGAGACCTTTAGCGTCAATAAGAACGACAAAGACCAAACGTCCCTATTTTACGAGATGGGTGTGAGAATGTGTTGGCAGCAGCGCTGAGTATGTGGGTTGTGCCCATGAAAAATTTGCCAAATCTTCTCTGTCAATGCCAAACAGCTTATGCCATTGCCTCGTTTGGTGTTTGGTGGATTGGATGATTGAAGTTTGAACACATGACACTGTCATGACACAGTCATGACACATGAACCCTAACCCTAAGTGTAACCCTAACCCTAACCATAACTTGTCATGACAAAAACTGAATGACACTTTATAAAAGAAGTGTTATGTCATAAACGTTTATGACTTGTTTATAATGTTTATGACACATTCATGACAGTGTCATGTCACTCTTATGTAGATACCTTCAAGTAAAGTGTAACCCAAAATCTGAAGTGTAATAATGACAATTTGTGGTTTCATTGTTGTTGATTTAAAAAAAATCTTTAGACAGAGCCAGGCTAGTTGTTTCCCCCCTATTAACAGTCTTGATGTTAAGCTAAGCTTACTGGCTTCTGGCTAAAGCTTCATATTTAGCAGACAGATATGAGAGTGGGATCTTCTCAATTCAATCTTGGCTCAGAAGCACATATCCGATATTTCTCAACTAAAGAATAGTTTGAATTAAGTGAAGCTACAGTATTGCACAACACAGAATGTGATCTAGCATAAAAGGTAAACTGGAGCGCAATGGGAACCAGCTAGATAATGGGTTCTGAATACAACAACATCATAATTTAAGCAGCAAATTGTGTGAATACATGGCTATATTCATGGTAAACAGTTTAAATATCTGATTAATAAAGACCTAATGTTATGCAAGATTAATAACACTTACCCCATGCAATTACTCACCCTTACTTTGCAGGCTTTGGAGCATGTGACACATAATCAACTACAAGGTCAATGGAGAGCTCAGGTCAGGATACGCCACAGGCATAATAGGTCTTTTATACACAGAGATTAATCAGAAACGAAGATGTGGTGACACTGCTTTATGAGTGTGTCTGCACTCAAGGAGCAGCACTGAAACACATCTGTAGTCCTCAAAGGTCAACTGCAGTTTAAGGAATCTTTCAATGCTGCCCATAAATTATCCTGATGAGCACTGTGACGGTCTGAGCCAAAGGGGTGGCTCTAAGAACCTTATCGAATCTATTATGCACAAAGAAACAGGTAGGGACCATCATTAAAAACAGAGCTAGCAAAGTTATGCTGCAGACAAATTATTGCATGATTAGGTCTTGGGGTAAAGAGATCAACATGAGTCGCAAAAGCTAAGACATGATGCATCACAGAAGGGGGTAGAATTAGATTTAATCAGCTCTAGACAGAGAGAGGAAGTTGAAAAAAATAATCACTTGACTCATTTAGGCACAGACAACACTTTGTCATAGATGAGGTACATGGGCCCTGTTTTACATGGAAAAGGTAAACAGCTTCTATAAGGGATGATGTTTAAGATTTGATAAAGTAGAAAAGCACTTACTTGATGGATTGCACAACAGTCTCTTTGTCTGTATAATGTATAATAAATAAGGCAGACAATTAGCATGCTAAAGATAAGAACAGGAAATGACTGGGTCAGTGAGCAGACAAGGAAGTTGATGGAGGAGGATGTTATGGAGACAGAGGCGGTAAATGTCAGAAGGGGATTGACTGATGTTGATGGAAGTTTTGCGTCAGAGAGTGAGAATGGGTGTGGTGTGTGTCTTAGATTGGTAGCATAAAATGGTTAAATTATCAATAATCCTGGTTCATTGGAGAAAATCAAATATTTCCCTCCCACTGTTTCCCAAAACTCATTACAAGTTAGGCCTTGTGGCATCCCTTACTTGAAAGTGAAAAATCTCAATTGTACAAGTGAAGAGGCGTTTTAGCACTCAATTGGGTGAAATAAACTCCCTCGCTTTCATGACTGAATCCTCCTTTATTGGATTTTGCCTCGAGAACAAAAACAAATTTGAGCAAAAATATGGGAGTCTGAGTCTTGTGCAGTGTGTAGCAGCTGTGGCTGCACCTAAATGACAAATGGAGGGTTATGCATGCAACAAACAATGGACAATTCCAACGGGAGAGAGAAAGGTGGTGGTGGTAGCAGTGGCTTATTCTTCAGGGTGTCCAGACAGCTCTGCAGGATCTGCCCGGGATAAACAACTGGCACATTCACAGCCTGATTAAGCTGTGCCACTCCACGGAACACCATGTCAGGTCTTTTTCTTTGTACGGATCTATCATAGTTTAATTTGAGCAGAATTGCTCTTGTAAAAAAATGTCAATATATACTGTATGTACCATCAGGCTGCTACAATTTCCCTCTGTGAAAAAAAAGCCCTCCTCTCTTACATCAAAAGTGCTCATGTCATGTTTTGGTTGACATTGACGGCAAAGGCACTGCACCATGTCGACTTGCCAAAACCTTCACGTGGCTGCAGCTTTAGCTAAGGTTTTTTATTCTGTCTGGGGAAGACACAAACTTAGATATAGCCTCCAGACAGCAGACTTCTTTTCAACATAACATGCTGTAAAATCAGCTACTTTTTATGCAATGAATCAACAGCACACAAGGACAGGAGTCTGGTGGTGAAACAAAAAGCTAATCAGCCATCACAATGAAATAGATCAAAGCCGCAGAGAAGAATGGTGCTCATCAAATAGTTGGTGTAATGAAACTTTTAGGATTGGGGCCTATCAGGTAGATCTCAATGCTCTAAACTCCAGCGTTGTTGAAAATTTATATGCAGAGAGGAACAATGAGAGTATTCCCAGCAACATGTCTAGCGTCTGAAATTTATTTCAGATCCACCAGAACTGTAATGTGCTTCAATGGGATAACAAGTGATTTGCAGCCATGAAATATTTTACTGTGGCCTACTCAAACAGTTGAGGCTGTGGTAAAACAAATGTTCACAATTCTCTTGCCAGAAGCGAGACAGGAGTTTTGCATTTCAAAAACAACTTTTGACATTAGATATTTACAGAACAAATTGAAGACAAGTATGAAGACACACAGATGAGAAAGTATCCAAACTCCCGTCAGATCTTTAAAGGCAGATATGGAAATGTTTAGTTTTTATTGTCATTTGTTTGGAAACTGACCATCCACTAAGATATATAAAGAGATTATGATCAAAAACGTTAGTGATAATGGAGTAATGGAGTCACAGATTTAAATAAGGAAAAAATCGTTGGCTTGCCTACATTCTTTGATATCTTTGGAATTAATTTACAATGTATAGAAAGAAAAAAAATTACCCTAATGGGCTGGCTACATTGCACACGTAACGTATGCGAAGCGGACGTTCCAAAACTACGTGTCCACTATAATGAACGAAATTGGCTACACCAGACACGAGAGCAGCGCATAGTGGTGAGGAATTATTAATTGAGGCAATTCAGTGAAGCTTCAGTGAAGCTTAAATTGATTTTTGTTCATTGGCAAGGTTGCCAGTTAGTCAGTAGGCACTTAAATGCTCATGCAAGATCAGACTACTTGGTATCAAGTCCTTGCATTTATTTTATTGTCAACATTAAGATGTTTTTGTTGCTCATTGGTTCTCAATAAAGGTGTAAGAAATTAGTTCAATATTTCATAAATGGCTCAATCTGTAATTTCAGTGATCCTGGCAGTATAACAGTATATGCCCTTTTTTATTTGTTCATCATGCAACTCTGGAATTGTAGTGGTCATATTCTTGGAGAAACTGTACTAAAATATCTATGAGATGGATAGTCATGGTTGGACCTGGCCTTTCAAGATCAGCTGGGATGGAGCATCAATAATATATTATCAGTCATCAACGTTGCATATTAGATGGAGCATCGGCGACAGACTACACTACTAAGGTGATTATCATCTGTAACCCTTCACCACTCTTTAACTGGACCTTGAATGAAAATATGATTTTTCTTGGCAGGGCACAACACTGACAGGAAGGTTTGGGAGTTTTTAAGAGTCTTTTGTTATCCATCACTAAGCTGAAATCTGTAAAAGGTTCCACTTCAGTCATTTTGTTTCTGAGAATGTGGAAGCAACCTCCTGTAATGATTTGTTAACAAGTAGTGCAGTCAATATTATTTGAAACATTAGTTTGAACACCATATGACATTACATATTGAGGTACTCTCAAATGAATGATATGGAGCACACCTTGAATTTTTGTTTATGTCACTGCGCTACAAAATATTTAGATACAGTATAATTACACATCTTCAGAGATTCGGGGCCCTATTTTTTAGGGCGTGTATGAATCCACTTGCTAGTTTAACGGCGGAAAAAAGCGTCCGTGCGCCAGGTGCAAAAGGGTTGTACTTAGTGTCTTAATTAATTCATAGGTGTGTTTTGGGCGTGACATGCAATAATCGATCAGAGTGTCATCTCCCATTCCCTTAAAAAGCCAGGAGCATCACCATCATCATATATGGCACAAGCACTATACTATGTTAAAATAACATTTAAATGTTGCACTATTGACTTTAGACCAGGTTTTTGTTGGTCAATGGCACGATCACATTCCGCTGCCTCAAGATAGCAATACACCAAGAATGCACCTGAACACACCTCCCTGTAAGACCAGCATGCCCATGGGCGCAGGTGTATTTGCTATTTAAACAACGTGGGAGCTGGATGGGAAATTGACAAATGCGTCAGTCTTAAACTAGCAAAGACACTTGCGCCGGGCTTTGGGCTGCGCTGCGCCGGGTGCAAGATAGGGCCCTCAGTTAGACATCAGAGTAGTGTGTGAAACTAATAAAATTCAAGTAGAATAGAAACTTTCTTGGATTCCTGAAGTGATGTCATTTCTTAGTAAAAGGGCTAAATTGGAACAAATCCTGATGTAAATATCTTAAAACCTGTCTTTACACCTTAAAGGTCCAATGTGTAGGAATTTCTCCTATCTAGCATTGAGATCATACATCACAATCACCTCTCTGTCACCACGCAGTTCAAAGTACGTATTACAGTTATGCTAGCCTTCACGCTTTTTCTGGGCGAAGAAGAAGACTCCTGTTCCTGAAATTTGGATTTTGAATACATGTGGTCCTCCATGTTTCCTTCTTCAAACTTTCTGGGGCCGGGAAGCTACGATACCCATTAGCAGCGTTAGCAGCACCTGTGGGTTTATCATGTGACAGCAAAAACGTGAAAGGCGGAGCAGTAAATCCTGTATGTCCCTTACCGGCTAACGTATTTCAAGATGGCGCATGAATATGGAGCGTCTAACCCAGTTCATGCGAATTTGAGTAGAATTTCAAGCCAAAAGGAATACTTGGAATTGATGGTGGTGGTAAATATTCATGAAAAAGGACAAATTTGTGAACGGGCAACACAGATTTTGATAATGAACAACTAAACACGTTGGACACTGGAGTCTATAATGTAATGTTGAACCTATTTCCATTCAGAGATTAAATCCCAAATGAAACAATAACTATTTTAGTTTTATCAATTTTAATTTCTCACTGGAGAGAAAAGGTTGTGTTGATCTCACACAAATCTTAGGTAATTACACTTTTAAATAATTAAAAATGCTAGTCTGGTGTCAGCTTGACTGAAAAAAAAAGACTAAGTAGTTAACTCTTGCCCTAAACAAGGGTTTATTTAGTTATCAATAGGAAACAACATTATAGATCCTAGAGCTTAAGGTGTTAGAGCTACTGTTGAGGATGCAGGATTTGAACATCTTTTCATGAGGGCGGACGGTGACATTAAGAATCAGACATACGTGGGAGTTCTTGCAAAGCTTTGAATTCCGACATAAAAGAGAAAAGTTGATGTAAGAAAGACTGAGGAAGAAGCAAAACGTGTTTGATCTTGTGATCTATTCATCCTGTGCATGGATTATTTGGGGATATTAAAGTGAATTCCTCATATCAAGGTTTTGTTCCTCGTGAAATATACTTGCATTTGTGTCTCTAAGTTTTGTAAGTTGCTAATTTTATGAAACATGTGAGTAGAGTGGATGAAGTTGCTGCACATCCACCCCAAATCTAAAAACTCTGCTGGAATCACATTGTCCAGGTCCAGGTAAAAATCCCCCTTTATATGGACCCACAAATGTATGCTAGATAATCAGTCTGCACAACATTTTTGTTGTGTTTTCCTGCACAGCCCACTGTAGTTAAGCTAGCAATAGACTGCACCCAGAGGGAGGAATTAAGTGCTGTGGCTGCCACTAACACCTTAAATGCATTCTGTTTTATAAATGCACGGGCTACAGCGGCAGATGACTCCCATTAAACAGAACTCCTATAAACTGAGCCCTGTGTTTGAATGTTTATGACAATGGGAGATTGAGGAAGAATATGAGGAGCTTGTCGCGAGGTGCCCTCTTATATGCCCTTAACTGAAACCTCTTTGGCAAATAGTTTTATGGATGAATGCTTAGCCATATTCCAGCGAGGTAAGTGATGCGATTTCACTGTTGATTGCCTCTGCTGATCAGTGGGATTGGTTTAGTGTTAGATAAATATAGGAGACTGCTGAAGGGAATGATAAATACGTACAGACCCTAACCGTGTCAAGACAAACAATTCATGGATTATGACGTTAAGAATCACAAGATAAACCAAGAGTCTGATTTTAATAAAACTAAAGAGCTCTCAAACACCTGACCCTGCAAGGTCAGTGTATGACTTTAATTCAAGTTGTTTCAGTGTAAAGTTTGACCTCATATGACGGGTTATTTGGAGCATGTAATTTTGCAGGATTAACTTGATACCAATCGCCTGCCTTTAATCTCCCAGTAATTTAAACCCAAAATTGATCCACATGCCTAAATGGACCATTTTTTTAAAGTCTGCTGCATATCAGATGTATTACTTCAGTGAAGCACTTCATCAGAACAACTCAGAGTCAAAGTGACATTTTGGGCAGCATTGAATTTCTGTGCATGTCCTGAAAGGCTCTTTTCCTTCTCAGTGTTTCAGGGGCACTGACAAGGCAACCCTTATCCAGCAAGGCTAGTGGCCCGGCAGTCTAGGCCGTGATACATAAAGCATCAGATTGCACATGAGCACCAATCCAAACAACTTGTCATGGAAAGATATTTACTCCTCAGTTCAGACATTATTCACACACAACTATGACCCTGGTGGAAAAGGAGCCATCTTGGGCTGAAAGAAGAGTAGTCCTGTTCACCTCATCTGTCCCGGAGAGAAGGGGAGACGGACAAAGGCGGTGAGACAGAGGCAAGTGTATTGAGAATATAGCGGTTATGTGGAGAGAGGCAGGATATATACAGGCAGAGAAGCAAAGATGAAAATAGTAAGTGAAATGAGGAAATAGACACATGGAGGATGGCGGATCAAAAAATTTAAAAAGTTGGGAAAACAGCATACTCACCAAAACAATTGCTGAGATCTTGAAACATGGCAACATCGCTACAGTTTAGTCCATATGGTGCAAAAAAACCAAACAAGCAGTAGTTGCTAAACAAGCCAACAGTTTAGCCAGATGATCTAAGATGCTTTCTTTAAAGCTGCACTTATCACATTTATCATATTAACACTGGATCAAATGTGAAAGGGGTTACTCGTAGTGACAGACTCACAGATAATTATTACCAGAATTCATTTCTTTCTCTCATTGTTAAAGTGCCCATATTATGAAAAAACACTTTTTCTGGGATTTGCGGTGTTATTATGTGTCTCTGGTGCTTCCACATGCATACAAACTTGGAAAAAAAAACATCCATGCTGTTTTGAGTGAGATACGGGTTTCTGAATGTAACCTGCCTTCAATCTCCGGATGAGCTGTTCAAAATCTGCAAAGTTTTCTACGTCACTAGCCGAAACGAGGGGGCTAAACCATGCTAGCGGTTAGCCCCCTCGTTCTCAATGGCAATACACTGCTACACACAAGTTCACCATAATCTACAAAAGAACTACTTAACATGTCCCTATTCTGCAGGTATTCCATGCAAAGTTGGAAGTGCGCCCTCGTTTAGAAGAAGTCTCCCGCCTAATCCTGCCTTGTACTGACTGCAGTTAGAGAAACAGCTAGCTAGCAATTGTGAGCCTTACCTAGCTACTTTGCATGTGCGAATCCCAACAAAGATGGTACAGAAGTAGGATGTCTCACTCTGTAGCTAAAAAAAGAGACCTGAACACAGGGTGAAAAGAGGAGCTGCAGCAATGTGCAGTACAACAAAAATATGGTGTTTTTGGATAATTAAACCATATAAACCTATTCTGGTACAACCACAAAATACAATTATGAACCTGAAAATGAGCATAATATGGCCACTTTAAGGTTTCACACAACTTTTATTTATTTTTGGTTCATTCTCATTATAATCAACCTTCTTTTCAGCCGCAGAAGGCAGCTGTTTTCAGTTAAAAACACAAAATTTGACTCTGCCTTCTGCCTAGCACCAAATGACAGACAAAGTTAGTGACTAGTTGACCATTTAGCTGCTAAAAAACATTCATCAGAAGTTTGTGAAGACCAAAACAGAGCTAAAAGAAGAGTTAGTATTAATCTTTAATTTCTCAGGTGTTCAGAAACAATTCAAACACACTTCAAATTAGTGCTGATGGGGCCATGCAGGTTCTGCAGGATATGTACATATGCAACTATTGCTCAAGCTAATGCTCAGTTTTATAAGGTCATTTTAGCTTGTTTCACTGCCTCCAAGTTGCCAAAAAAAAAATTTAAGCAGATTTAAAAGTAAAATGAAAGTGTAAAGTCACAAATTACACAGAAAAACTGTTGGTTACTCTGCAACCTTGTTTAAACCCTATATATTTTTTTTAATTCTGAGTTGTTTTTAGCGATGGCGCCAAATTTTCAGATTTCAACATATAACACTATGGTGGTCACTTTATTTTAAGTGTCGTTGGGCAAAAATTCCATAATAATCTTTCAGCATGTTGTCATTCAAGTGGCTTCTGCACCTCCTCTCGGCCCTGTTTCCAGATTTAAGATAATCTAGAAGGGACAGGAGAGGTTGGTCAATGGCATGTCATTTCAGAGAAAGAGTGTTCCTGTGCTATTCTGTACATGCATTGCCCACTGCAGTTTTAACTTGGTTAGTAAAATGTTTTTAGTATCAACACGAATATTGGCCTGAACTACAAATATAAGACCCATGCTGCATGAACATATCAATGCAGCCAGCTACAAAGACTTAGAGTAGTTGAAGACCCATGGATAATGTAGGCAAGGCCATCATTTACCTATATGCACAATTTTCTTTAAACACTCATGCAACAACTGAACAGTGGTCAGTTTGCTTTTAGACTCTCTGGTGATAGAACTGTTATTTGCAAGACCAAGACTGTGCATGTGTGTCTACCACTCTAAGTGTGTGTGTGTGTGTGTGTGTGTGTGTGTGTGTGTGTGTGTGTGTGTGTGAGATGCGTATACAGTACGCTCTCCGTCTGTCTGTCTGACAGTGGCTCACTGGTAAGATGAATGTTTTCTCCTAGCTGACCGTCCATCCTGCTGGCGTAAATCATCTCTGTCACTCAACAGCATCCGCTAAGCAGAGCCTCATTAGTCTAACCACACAAGAGCTCCCTCTCACATTCAACCAGGCATCTCAGCTATCTGCGGTGCACAACTCCCAGAAGATGCTGCCGGTTTTGCCCCCACATAGAAAAATATTCACACTCCACACTCAGGCACTTAAGCAAGCAGTTGCACACACACAGTACTATGTAGTGTAGTAAACAAAGTGTAATATAAAGTAAATGTGCCTGTGTGGGTAAAATATAAAAAACATGTTAGGTCACTAAGGTGTAACCACATACCCACCTTAACTTTGGACTTCCGAATAAGAACCACTGTAAAAAGCTTTTAAAAACTAGGTCCAAAACAGGACGGCCTCACCTAATGTGCATGTAATGGGGCCTTTTAAATGGGCCGTAAACACTGCCTGGCATGTGGAAAAAGCGTTTAGTGGTTTAGAGCAGTGGTTCCCAACCTGGCGTCCGGGCACCCCTCAGGTTACGGGGGGGCGTAACCGAAGTTTAGACATAAGTAAGGGGGGCGCCAAGTAAAAAAGGTTGGGAACCACTGGTTTAGAGGGTTTTATTTTTGTGGGATTTAAAGGAAGAGGCAGCATTATGAGCCAATCGGCTGCCTGGCCTCCAGATAATGTTATCTGGAGGTGTTGTATTTGTAAGCACTATACCCTATCTCTCCATGGGTCATTGAATCTCTCTTTGTTTCCGTTCTACACATGCTCACACACTTTTGCAGTAGTCCAGTGAACGGGAAAAGAGCAAAGTGCTGATGAGCTTTGGAAACTGCCCAGAAAGCTTCTCAATGCCAGTTACTTTTGGCTAACTTGGGCTGCCGACCGTTACTTTGTTTAGCATCAACTCGCTAATTGCTGATGCCAAAGACATCTGCTCTAACTGTTAAAGTGAGTTGCTGTATAGTTTGGTCGTGATGCTGAAAATAATATAGCTCAGAGAGCCAAGAAAGACCTTCTGCTATAAGACTTATCTTGGGACCTAGTGGGCACAGCAAAGGAAAAGCACAAAAGAAGTGTGTTGTTGTGCGTCCTTTCTCAACCTCTAGAAACCTGCTCTCATCAGGGATTGCAGATTGAGGTTTGAGCATAATCTAACAAAACACAACATTTAAGGTGTTTTAATTGTGTCATATGTGGGTGTATGTCAAAATGTGTACACATTTGGAATCATTTGTTTGAATTTGTGGGATGTGTGCCTGCCTGTCTGTGTGTGTTTTTCTACATCTGCCCTCAGCCATGCAGCAAGCTTGGGGAAACTCCCATCTCACCAGCTCTACCATTCCCCGCAGCCTTCGTTCTGCACAGCAGACAATGTGAGGAGGAGATGTGACTCATCCTGGGACGAAGCCTCTCCTCTCTTCCCGCCTCCCACTTTCCCTCCCTTCCTTCTCGTTCTCTCTCACTCTGTATAGCAGTTATTTGTTTGTGTCCTTGGTTATCTAGCCTTGACTTGCTGACTTGAGAGTCACAGTGGCATTGTTGCCCCCAGGCTAAATCAAGACTCGATGAGCAAAGACTCCCTTTTCTCCCTCTTTCTCTTCCCAGGTCGGTATCTCCTCCATGTGTGTGGTCATATCTCTGTCTACCTATCACTGGAGATGCTGATTGGGTGTCTTTAGTTGAGGACTGTTTATACAGTTAGATCATGCAAATACATATTTACAATCTTTATCAGTTTTTTTCTAGAGCCTGAAAACACACCTGAGATCTCCTTTTCATTTGAGGGAAGCATCCAACCATCAGATGCTCTCACACTATTGTACATCAACATTAATTATGTGTAAAGCAAAGTAGGAGTTGTTTTAGCACATTTTCTTTAGCCTGCTTCTTCTACTCTACTAAGTGATTTTCTGCATTTCTGTCAAAAAGCTCAAGGGTTGTTTGACATCCTTGCATGGTGCCTCTGCCCAACACACCCACAGCTGTGGACTGCGTTGACCACTGACTTACTTGACACTCGAAGACTTGAACACAACAACATGTCTGGAAAAATCTCAAACAGTAAAAAACAAATACAACAGGTTGGTCTTGCATGGCCACACTTGATTATTTGATTTTTCGGAATATTGAGTTAAAAGACAGCTTTGTAACAAGACTAAGGCCTTTTTCAGACTGCCCTGCCCAAATCCATTTTTTGGAATATCCAGATTGCATCTACATTGATTTTAGACAGTCTGGACAGCAGAAAACCACAACAAATATGATTCTTGCTAATCTAAACAACCTGTACGCACTGTATATGGTCTATGGTTTAGAGGATTTGTTGGATATTTAGAAGGTTTACTTTTGTGTACCATGAAACGCTAAACACAAAGCAGCTGAGGCTGATGGGATTGTGATTAGAACAAGTATTTGTTCATAAACCAAAGTAATGGACATTGGATATTTTGACATGATGACGGTGCCAACCGTCTCATGCTTTGACCTGCTGGTGCGTTACAGGAAGAATCAGGGGATCACCCTAAGAGAAGCCATTGCTGTTTAAATTGCATGGGCAGACACCAAAACTAGATATTTGTTACTGATGTGTCTAATAGCTGGAACATTTTTATGCAACTCGATTTTAACGGCATTGTATTAGTTTGTAAATATTGTGTTGTGTGGACCCCATGAAGAAGAGCTTCTACTTCAATGAAGCTAATGTATCCATTATCTGAAAATGAGTTGACATTGTCTTGTTTATATAGATAAATGACCATAACACATGGACACACTGCAACATGGACCAAGTATGAGCTTCACCAATCGCAGATCTTTCACTATCTTGTTCACCAAACGATATAATTCAAAAGATTATAGATGTCTATCTAAAACATCTATAGCATTCAAGTATGGATTCTAAGTTCACTTCAAATGAAGGTCAATGAGAAGTTTCCATCCCAGCCCATGTGTTTATTTTTTAACTGTCAAATCTTGGGGCTCCTGTCAGTGGTTTTGGATCGGGAGAGCATGGCTACTATTTCTTACTATTTACAGCACGGAGGTAGGAGTAGAAATAAGCAAAAGACAAAAGAAAACAAAATGAAAAATTAAAGAATTGAAAATCAGCTTTCATATTTCACACAGGGAGAAACAAGGAGATCAGAAACCATGCACAGGGAGGTTGTAATCTCCATTAGTAAGAAGTGAAAATCTTCCAAATACGTGTACTGTGCATTAAATACTTTTTTACTATTATTTCCGAACTACCACAATACGGTCACAAAGGTGCCAAAGCTGTCACATCAACAGCACTTATAGTGTCACACTGAATCATCTGAACACTGGAGTAACTGCCAATGGCTAGCCATTACATGTCAATGGGCTATGTAATGGCAGGATAGGTAATTGGCCTTTAAGGATAGGGGATTGACAGTTTAATTGTTTAATGGTCAGTCAATGAGGCCTCTCACATGTTCGTGTTTCACAGAGACAATTCAGTCTATTATGCCATGACACGAGTGGTGAGATTGTTATCACGCCAGAGCTGTTGGTCACAGAAAACAATCGCTGTCTCTGTATGCTGCAGAAGGGCCTCATGCAGGATGGCACTAATTCTCTCCATTAAGAGCCTCCAGCACATTGCTGCTCTTTGTACACAAATCCCCTTTAATTATGGGATTTATACACCAGCAGAGTGCGAACATGACTAAATAACTATAGAGCAGCAGAGGCAAACAGCCAGTTAAGGCTTCCATGGAGCATGAGATTCTGCACGGTCACCACAGATAAGGTGCAGAGCTTATGACATGCATCTCAAGTAGAGCTAAATATTTCCTACCAAGAGAGCAGTTAAGTGTATAGAGTATACTTCGCTTTCAAAAAACTTACAAAAACTCTATATGATGCAGCCAAGGTTGAGTCATTTTTGAGTGGTGATGAGAAGCAATGCAGTCTAAAGTAGAACACAATTAATAGAATACATTTGTCACGTTAGTCTGATAAGCAGCTTGAGGTAACCAGACGGTGAAGGACATTGGCTGTACTATATTGTCTCTGAGCCACATAACTTGTTCCTTGTGCATTGCGCCACAGGGGAAGACTATTTAAGATTCGAGGAGTGTGTTAGGCAGAGAATAGGAAAAGCCTTTTTGTGTCCATGAATACCCAGGCAATCAAGGCATCAATTATTCAAGCCGCATGCAGAGAGAAACCATCGCAAGCTGTCCATCGGCACTCAGTCCCAAGACTCCTAATGTTGCGCAGACAGCAGTGGAACAATACAAATCCAACAGAGCTATTAGAAACAAGCCAATGCAGGAAGACTGCTGCAAAATTAGAGATAAGACAGTCCAAACATGTTAATTTGGTAATCAATTATGACTATGTTTAATCACAGTATGTAAACAAGTATTGTAGGCGCAAGTGTTGAGGAAATTAATGTTACATTGACTTCAAGCCCATATAAGGGACAGACACTATGAATTTTCTCTGTAGTCCCAGTTATATTCCCTCCTTTCCCTCATCAAAAACAAAAAAATAAACCGTGTTAGGTATGAAATAACAGCCCTGTTTTCTAAAATATTACGTTCCCATACAACTAAACTGCATTCTAAATTGCGTTTCAAGGGAAACGTAATTGAAACCTTTGTTTTTGATGTATCACCAATGTGCATAAAGTCCACCTAGATCTTTTCCCAAACCTAACCAAGTGGTTTTGTCAATGTAAACCACGTGTTTAAAACTGCAACCGTTAATTCGGTAACGAAAATATGTTTCCCTCGAAACATAATTGAGAATGCAGTTTAGTTGTATGGGAGCGTAACTTTTTAGGAGACAAAGTTAGAAATTAACATTTCAACTATATGTGTTTCTTGATTAGTTTGCTGGTTACTGATGTCTAGCTAACTAGAAAGCTAGTGTTCCATTTTTATTTTTAAGAGCTGAAAACAGACATCTAACGGAATAGCTATAGTACCTATCTTAGCCCATTGAACTACAGATGCTCTCACACTAAAGCTTAGATCGGGCCCAAAAAATCAAGCCAGACCCTACCCGAGCCCGTGCACGTTGTGTGCGAGCCCAGCCCGGCCCAACACATTAACTGTAATTATGAGCCCAAGCATCTTTTCTGCCATGGCAGGCCTGCTTCATGTGTCTGTTCTTCGTCCAAGTCCCCGTTTTTTTGCTGTCATATGTGAGTAGCATGCCGCACTTAATGCACTCGACAAAGCCAACACGTTGTCACTGCCCACGACTTGTTTAAAATGGTTCCATACCTCCGACTTTCCTCCAAACTTGCTCAACGTTAATTATCCTGTTTTTTTTTTTTCTTTACATCTTCAAGCTCCATGTTGCACTTAAGCTACACAATACAGCACAGCAGGCCCAGTGTGATGCGTGCGAATGGAGGAGAGCTGCGCATGATTATGGCATAGCTTTCTCCAATTAGGCTAATAAAGTAATGATTAAAAAACACAAATGCTTGATCAAGGGTCCGGCCCGAGGATAGTGGCGGGAAATATCGGTCCAGTTCGGGCTCTGGCTCGGGCAGAGAATCTAAACTCTAACGAGAGATAGCTAGGAATTTTAAAATGGATCGTAATAATCTGTATAATCTCAATTATTTTAATCTGCATGCTTCCATTTTTAACTTCATTTTGACATTTCTGTGCAAATGTGTCACTCTTAAATGTTAGGTTGCTTTCACACCAGAGCAGCTTGGTTCGTTTTAACCAAACTCTGGAGCGTTTTGTCTGATAGTTCGGTTTGTTTAGGACGGTGTGAAAGCTCATCCGAACTCTGGTGCGGACCAGAAAAACTGGGTACTCGGTTCGCTTCTAAGGGCGTTTTCACACCGACAGCCTTTAGTTCGGTTGAATCGAACTAGAGTTTGTTTGCCCCGCTGGTGCGGTTCGTTTGGCCAGGTGAGAACATGGCAATCAAACTCTGGTGCGCACCAAAAGTGGACCAAAGAAGCTTACCGAGACCTGCTTGAAGAGGTGGTCTCAGTACACTTTCAATTGAACTCTGGAGCGGTTCGTTTGCGGTGGGAACACGATCCGTACTCGAACCGCACCAACTATATGTACTCCGCAAGTCTGAACTAAATGTATCCTGTAGTCAGGTGTGTTTAGCAATCTGCGATGCAGCAGCAGAGCAGCAAACTGTAGCAGCTTGCAGTGTTTCTATCACAGAAATAGACTGCAGTCAAGCTTGCCGTCCGTCACTCGTATCTCCGTGGTCAAACCAGCTGCCGCTAAAATTGGAGACAGACACCGGCAGAGCAGAGTGAAGTCTCGGTGACCAGAGCAGATGTAGTAACGTCTCTTGCGAAACAATGTCTGATAATTTTAATGAAATGAGCTAGTTTGACCACTAGACCAGAACACAGGACCTTCTTCCTGTATTTACTTTCTTGCTCCCGCCCCCAGACATATCCGACCAATAAGAGGGCTGGACGTTCTTGCCTGATTTGTAATGACGCATTTTGGTACGCTTGGATTTTTCCAGATGTGAAACCAAACCAAACCGACCGAGGGCAAATTGCTCCAAGTTTACAAACTCACCAACTGATTCGGACCAAAGCAAACGAACTACAGGTGTGAAAACGCCCTAAGTGTACTAGAGTTCGGTTCACTTTAGGCGAGAATGCAATCCAACCAAAATATAGGAAGTAAACCAACTAACATTTACTAGCCTGCAATTTCAACATTGCACATAAAAGGATGACTAAGGTAGTCTGGCTCCGCTCTCCTACGTACTTCCGCTCAATTTTCCTTCACTACTCCGTCTGGGTTTGCGGTATATTCTTGGGTTTTCTCCGGTCAAATATTTGGTGGTCCAATCAGTAAACAGAGGGAGTGGCTGAGAACGATGACGTTGAGGACATGCACTAGAAAGATGCGAGCGAAGCCATTCGGTCCGTTGTGGCAACGCTGCAGAATATCCAGAAGTTAAAGCCCGAGCAAGCTTGTTGCACATGGGTTAATGATTGGTTATGGCAGATCCAGAGTGGCTCTGGGCAGATCCAATAGTTTTAAACTTCAACAGAGTATCCGCCTTCAAGGAAGTTAACACTTGTCAATGGAGAGAGGCCAGACTCTCTGTACAAATGAAATGTATGAGAGTCTGGTAGGACCAGGCTATGACTAAGGGATGATAACTTTCAAATCCATAAACTATTATAACCATACATCACTCATCTTCTGTGTGACAACACATCATAATCTCTCTCATCAGGGCCCGCCATCTCCTTCACTGGCTGTCTTGTCAGTTGCATATATTGTTCGCCTTCTAAAATATTGGAAATACTAAAGCAAAACCAAAAACCCAAGACGTTATAAATTGAGTGTTAATCCATTATTTCTGAGAACAGGAGTGTCAGTCTGAGTTTCACTCAGATTTTCTGTCCCATAGACCAGTGACAGTTTCGTGTCACATTTGTTTTTACAGTGCTTGGTGCACTTGACAAAGTGCAGTGTGAACTCAAACCGGACCAAATGAAAAATGCAACAATGTTGCAACTTTACCCCCGAATTGCACCAAACTATAGGTGTGAAAAGGTGTGAAAGCGCCCTTAGACTGTCTGTATATGCAGCTCGGGAGTTTGATGATTTTTTTTTAATAAGGTGAAGTTTCTGTAGATCCTTGTGTGTGTTCTCTCTCTCTCTCTTACTCTCTCTCTCTCTCTCTCTCTCTCTCTCTCTCTCTCTCTCTCTCTCTCTCTCTCTGGTTGTTCATGTTCATCAGCAGTAGAGAAAACACTGAGGAAGAATGGAGATGTGGGATCAATTCCCAGAGGAGACAAAGGGAACACACAGACAAGGTGACTGCATTCTCACAGAGTGGACACAGAATCAAAAACAGATACTGTAGGTGATAGATAAGTGTGGTTTCATGCAAACAACAACTGAAGGGTGTAAGAAAACTGCACAAACACAAAAAACACCCCACTGCTGATACTTGAAAAAATAACCAAACTTTGTGATCTTTTGACTTGTACCTTACATCAAAACCTTCCCATCATGCATTCTATTTTGTTTGGCTCGAAACACTATAGTTTTCTAAAGCTGCTTACACATGGTAAGCGATTTGCTCTCTGTGCACCGCTAGGTAGGGCGCATAGCAAAGTGCAGAGAGCAAAGTGCAGAGAGCAAAGCGCAGCGCAGGAATCTATTTCCTATTTCCCATTGTTAGGTAACAACAGCTGTTATCTCCTTAGTTGCGCTTTTGAAAGGTCAGTGGCAAATAGGTCAAAGTTGAAATAATTTGAACTTTGAGCGCAGCGCAAAGCGGCAGATCTGAGCGCTGGGCGGTGCCAAGGGTAGCACAGTGCATAGTTGGGCGGCCGGCGCAAAATGGTTTTGTCACCTATCATGTATAAGCGGATTATGGCTATAAGCAAAAAGCGATCTCTGTGCACACAGGTGTTTTTAGCTTCAGTAGAAGAACTACTCTCCGTTTAAACTAACACGCCCAAACGGCATAGCTCATCAACATTCTCGTATACTGGGCATATACAGGAGGCAGCATGTAGACTCTGCCCGTTGCTGGTAGTTGCCATGGTAACGTTAGTAGCCTAGTCTCTGTTACTAAGTCTCTGTTCGTGGCCGTTTAGACTGCAACACAACCTGGCAGAATCTAAACCAAAACGGGTCAGAAGTGTTTCCAAATGCCTCCAGTTTAGGGGCTTGGAAACGCCAGAGCAGTGTGAATGTGAGGTGTAAATGAAGCAAAGATATTTGTTTTTAAACCAAAACTTAGCACTGTAAATGTAGCCTATGAAACAATAATAATGTTAGTATAGTGTAATGTGTTTTCTACAGTAACAGCAGAGTGAAAACATTGCAATTTCCCTTAAAGGGATTAATAAAGTATAATTATTATTATTATTATTATTATTATTATTATTATTATTATTATTATTATTATTATTATTATTATTATTATTATTAACTGTGTGTAACCATGGAACCTGAGGTACCCTTCAGATCAACACACAGAAAATGACCTCTCAGCACGCTGCCCACACTGTTCCTGTATCCCACTCTGTACTGTGTTCAGAACAAGCCAATTATTTATTTACAACACTGCCTTTCTGTCAGACAAACAGCATGCTGGACAGATCTCCAGGGATACACACTCAGGTTCTACCCCCCCCCCCCCCCCCCCCTACTGTTTCCATGCTATTAGGTTGCAAAAATGTCAACATGATTTTATATCCATGCCTTAAAGTTAATTCCCCTTTGACCGCCTGGTGGCATTTTTTGAATCATCACTATGATGCCATGCAACAACTTTTCATATTTACAGTATCATAAAATTGGGCTATAAATGTCCAAAAGATGATTTGAATTGTACAGTCATTTACAGTCTGTCTTTACCTGGGGCCGAATAACCTGCAGGGTGGGAGTTGATTTGACAAGCTGGCAAGATGATTTAGGCAAATGGGGAACACATTTCTAACATAATCAATTCCCTTTTTTGGTGAAAAATACTTCAAATTATATTGATTGAACACATTTTCTAATAGCACAGTTTTTTTGTGCTATTTCTACAATAAATAAAAATACAATATGCAATTGATTGTTTCCTACAGTGTTTATGATAAAATAGTAAATCATTGCATGTTGATAATTTAAAACAGTTTTAGATGTTTTTTTTTCACTTTTAAAAATTCCCTCTTTACTCAATAAATCATTTTCATTTCGTCTTTATGTGAAATTTGCTTCATATGCCATATTTCTAAGACAGTGTTTGTTTTGTGTTGTTGGCACCTGATTGAGATTGGACCATGAACACTGAGGAAAGCATTACCTGAAACATTTGTACTTTCTTTTCTTCTGCGTGTAAATTAGCAACCGATAAGAACTCTATTAGACTAGAAAACCCTTCCTTGCTTCTACTTATAAACTCTTTTTATAAAGTTATAGCATGGACAATGTATCATACTTGAACAGGTTTATTAATAATTGGTTATTAAATGGAAAGTTGTACCTGACTGAACAGTGGCAGCACTGTATTCACTATAGTCACTGTGTTGCCGTTTTGAGTCCTCGTCCCTCATATACCAGTGACATTTGGGCAGGGTGCGCCGTAAAGTAAAAAAAAAACGCTCAAGTAATTTTCTCTTTCAGATTGATCTCCGCTGCTATGATGCACTAAGCTGGCTCTCTGACCTGATATCTCCACCTCAGCCCAAAATATATCCAGCATGCAAACAAATCTGCAGAAATAAACATCAGAGCCCACAACTACTATTTGAATGGAATGAGGAGAGTTTTGTAGTTTTTACTTGTGGCCTAAAGTCACCTTGCACACTGAACATCAATCCCAAAGATACAGCAGACAGCTACATAGGCCTATTGCTACAACTTCTCTAAAACATAACAAAGTTCAACATATACTGTAATTATTTAAGATTAAATATGAGTTGTAAGTGAATTAATTATACAAATACACTGTTACTTTACCATGGTGTCTGTTAGTGATCATGATTATTGTAGACTTCTTCAGAGAAATAGTGTAGATTTATAGCTATTAGGCTTCTTCCATTAGCGGTTAAAGTCATACACACCAGACTCAATCAAAAAAATGAAAATCATGATGTAAAATTTTATTTTTAACATTTTACAATACTAAATTGTGTTTAGAACCGATTATGAATACATTCAGGTATTATTGCATTTTGGAATTATTATTGTTAAGATGAAAATGATTAAAAGTCTTCTATATTGTGCGGCTGTGCAGAACATTCTTAGACATGTTGATGACAAATTTTGATTAATCGATATCCACCCTTATGTCATGCTACCGCACTTGCATTTGATTGTACTCCATTTGATGACTCATAATATTCTCTATTTCCCAGCATTGTGGCATGATTAACCAGGTGTAATATTCTGTCTTGATTAAAACTGCAGTGCTGCCGTAGATGGGAGCCTCACCACGTATTGCTCACACTTTGACGTGCTGCACCACTTCACTCTGATGAACAAGATAGAGTCTGAAAAAAAGCAATATTGCTTTCAAAATCCAATTTTTAAAACTGCCAGACGCTCAAAATGCCTGACGAATATCACTGAACCAATTAAAGTGCACATCTGTTTCATTAGGGGGCCTCATATCCATCCATCTTATCTGTCAATCTTATCTCTCAGTACCTTCATGCACCTTATCAGATGTCTTCATGCATGCGTGGCTGTGGAGATTAATTGAGCCAATTTAACTTAATTTCAGGGGAAGAGGCAAACTTCACGCTCTGAATTTCTAAGCTGATACTCAGTTTTATTACATCATAAAGTCACATTTGCTGAACAAACTCATATTCAATTATAACCAGGTGAAATACGAAACAAAATTGGGGCAAGGACAACTGACTATACAGTAATATGCATCCATAGGCTTACGATGAGTCAAAGATTTATTGAATGTTTTATTATAGTGTCATGCTGCTTAAATGAAGTCTGAAAAGCAATACTGCTTCACCAATTAAACTTCAGATGATGTACAATATTCTTTGACTCAACTATACGGTGTGCATACATTAAACAGATGCAGAGTAAATGTGTAGTCAAAGTTGCAAAAGCATTGTTTCCTTTCCCACAATGGATTGGATTTTTAATATAAACACCAATGCTATGCTGAGGGCAGATTGTCAACGTGAACCCAATATAGTCGGTTCTCCCTCCCCACAGGGCTATGAGACACAATACCACTTTATATGTCCTTTAACGTTTGTTTTAAATAGTTTTTTGTCGGTCCAGAAGTTTTTATGAATAACTGGTAAATAAACTATTACCTGGGGATTGTTTCCTTGTCTTTTTTAAGCCAACTGACAGTGATGTAAATCACCTGTCAGTCTCAGGGTGACTTCTTTTTTTTTTTTCTTCGAGCAGACTGGCTGCAGGTATTTATTTATTTATTTAGTCTTGCTTTATTCAATCTGACTATTAAACCAGCCGTGCTTCCTACGCAAAGCAGTTGCCTGCAATATTAATTTCTTGACTCCAGTGAACAGCTGCAGAAAGCCATTTTTTTGGCACTCACGAAACATTATTCACTTCCCATGCATGTACATTTTTACAGCTGATCAAGACAATGAGACCAAAGTTCGTATTTCTTATCTAAAGATTAATGTCCTGCAATGGTGGGATGAAAATCAGCTTTGAACCATACAATTGCTTCTGCTTATTATTATTATATTTATATTATTTTTACAAGTATTTAATATGTATTTATATTACGGACAATATTTGGCTAGATATCAGTTGAGAGTGCCAGCTTAGTGCTTCACATTGATGTTTACATATTTGAAACTAAGATGGCTGTGTTCGATGGTGTGTTCATATTCTTTGGAAGTTTCTTTATAATGGCATCATCCTTCCAAACTACATCTTCAAAACAATGTACAAGTGGGCTTTGACAAAGGTCACATAAGTAAAATGACGATGGAAGAAAACCTTTTATTCACTTAAGGCTATTTTCATACTATGTTATCAGAAGTATCCATCATCCATTAGCCAGTGGAGCTGACTAGCACCACTAGTGAGAAAATAGCAGAGCATGAAAATAGGCATGGGTTTGGGGTTTTAAAAACAAGATTAGGGTTCAATATCCATGCATTCAGGCTAAATCTCATTTTATTCGATTTTACAACATGTTATTTTACTTTTGTATTGTGTTTTACAATGAGTTATATATTTATTTATCTTAGAAATTATTTTAAAATGTATGATACGAATAAAGTTCCCTTGCCTGACATTGTGTTGGGATTAGGTTCTGTATGCAATCATTAATATTTAATTAGCCATTATGTGAAATATGTTGGTGCCAACAGTAATTTTCATGTCACTTTTTTCTGATGATGGATATTGAAGTTTGAACTTTCAAAGAGAACTTAATTGTGTTGGTGTGTCTCATATTGTTTTATGAGATTTAAATAGGCTACTAACATGATCTACTTTTTGGTCAATTTTCAAATGTTTTGTAATATAACAATATAAAAATCTGAATGCACATTTTAGCTTTTTTTTTATACATATGTGTACTACTGCGGAGTGATTATCCAGGTGTCCAGATCACCGGTGATAACTGATTGATTGACTTCAGTCTGTTCATAACTTACAGTTTTGTAATGTAACATTTTATTGTTGTGATCACAACAAGATGGTATGCAATGTGGGTTTGGAATGAGAAGTTATAGAAAAATAACTGCCATGGAAAACTACATGGGACACACAAATCTATTTCTATGCAGGAGATGTCAGTTTATAATTCGTCCATTCCTGCATAACAACCTTATACTGTAGATTTGTCACATAATGGCTGCCTGGATGGCCTGTGGTTTAGCACTAACTCAGACTACCTTGTGCGATTTTGTTTTCAAACAGCATTTGTAACAGTAGACATGTAACTGATGAAATAGGTGGTGAAGAAATGGCACTGAGTGCAGTGAAAATACAGTGGGTGAGTGTATCCAAAGTGAAAAGTGTCCTTTTCCTCTTTTGCATTTTTGCAAGCAACATTAAAGTGCTGACTGATTATAACAACCTGTCTCATCGTTGGGCTTTTGTTTTTTCTAAATCCTGCCATTTCTCAAGCTGCTGTGTATTGAGGTTCACGAATCTCTGCAATAATATTTTAGCGGACTGTCAGCAGAAGTCAACTTTTAAGAAAGTGATATTGTTCTTTTGTGCTGTTTAAATCCAGTTCACAATCAAACTCAAGGACCCCCATAATAATCTCCATCTTCAGAGCTTCCTCCAACTTCTGTGGCAAGATAACTAAAGACAAGCAAAATAAGAAAAATGACAACATCCAAGGTAGCCAAAGTCATTTTCTGAACTGTCTGTAGGTTATTGATCAGTGTTTGTGCAGGTACCCATGCATCCATTAAATCAGCCTTGGTGCACTTTAAGTCATCAATATTGTCGTCATCAGAGAAATACCATTGATTAGGTTAGATAAAAGGAATTTGCACAGAAATTAATAGTCACCGCCCTCTCTGAGAAGCAAAGGCCAAGACGCAGTTTTCTCCCATTGGTGCATGTATTCATCTGCAATGTGTAGCACCACCACTTGTACTCACTTATCTGCATTACACTGTACTGTGTACTGACACGGTACAGCTTTGATTTTGAACGTAAGAATGGAGTATGATCCGTGCTTGAACTCTGTGACCACAGCTGCTAAACCTTTAAAGGGTAACTATCATTTTTTTCAAACTGGACCCTATTTTCCTATGTTTTTTTGTGTAAGTGACTAATAGGAACAAAAATCTTTGAAATCTGCTATGTAACCCTATGGGGCATGTGTTCAGCGTCAGTTTGGTCCACTAAAAGTGCTGTTTTTGCCATTAAAAGGCTCAGATTATTATTCTAAGTATCTGACAATATTATGGAAAGGATCCCTTCAGAGATATACCTTTGAAACCTCTTTGAGACCTTTCTGTTTAACTAGAAACAACTCTGAGGTCACACATGCTAAACCCACCAGACTCCATTTAAAAAAGCAATACTTTAGCGTGTATAGAGCCAAAAAATAGAAAAATAGGGTCCAGGTTGAAAAAAAGAGGTAGTTACCCTAGACATTGGACAGTGTGGCACAGATTACATCATCAGTTTAGCAAGTGACGATGATGACATTTCTTACAGTTTTTTCTGTGAAAATGAGTAAATATCTATAGTTTTAGAAATTAGGGGAAATTAAAGATAACTCTACCATTTTTGACACCGTGCTGATGTTTAAAAATGTAATCAGATGACTATTTTCACTGCAGGCTGTAAATACCACATGTCTCTCTCTCATGTTTTACAACTAATTTGATTGTCATATTAGAATGTCATGATTAAAGTGTATTAACCTGTACATTGTGTGAGCATGTTATCATCAACATGTGCTCTAGTAGCTCAGACTTATGTACAGTACACCTACGGATTAATTCATGGATTGCACCATAAACTAAATACTGTATATATTCTGCTTTAAACACGACAAATCAGTATGAATGATTGTTGGAATGATTGTGAGTATCTTAAGTGCACTTTTTTTAATTGAAATTTCATAGCTTCAGGAATGTTCCTTTAGTATTAGTGCAAAACCACTGCACCAGTCAGACATGATGGATAGCTGACACGCAACACAAACAGCAAAATAATGTGTTCTCAGTGAGTGGCACACCGACATGAAAATGTGAAATGCTGTTTATAGAAGGTTTCTATACTTTCTGTTCCCTGGAACGAAGAAAAATAGACATAGAAAATGACAATTGAATGTCGCAAGTTGAATTTAAATTTCAGGCAAAACAATATGTTTTAGTACTAAATAATTGCAGGAACCATTCCTCAGAAGTCTAAATGTTTTAAAATGAGCATAATTCATTCATTGACCAGAGCTCCCATCAAAGTATACAGCAGGATGAGTGAGTCTAATGCTGATATTTGACTATTATTCACATTGAGCCAACCTTGCGAGGGTAAGACCCTCTTTGAGAAACCCATTATGGTGCGATTCAATGGTATCTGTTTCTCCACACTGGGAACAGTGCTGGTGTCTACTCTCATTTTATCATTGACATATTTTCTCAGGAAGGTAATCCAAGAATGTTGAATTCAAAAACATCTTATTAAAGTCTTATTTGGGCTGATGAATTACAGAAAAAGTGAAGTGGCTTTGTGAGTAAATCTTCCCGGTTTCCAGATATAGCTCAGATTTTACTGGAAGGAAGACATACATACTTACTGTTTGAAGTATGTTAGTTTCTGGTCATAAAAGATAATTATATATATTACCGTTCTCATCATTGAACAAGACTTATTATATTTATATTTTTATTTAACCACATCACCAAGATGTTTATTAATACTAAACACAAAGTACATAACACACAGCCATCATACATATATACAAAAAATACACCCATATACGAAAACAGCATTAACAATTTTGCTTTCTTTTCATCCCAAATACATAATTTAAACTATACACATACCATTATACAGTCATTTTGATAACAATAGTCATACTATTGTCCTTATCTATATTCTGTCTAGATATCCAAAACCAATACCACACGCTGGATGTCAGCCTTTATCGTGGAAATGTACCTCCGTTGCACCAGACTAGGTGAATGTAAACACGTCTACTGTACTACTGCTCCAGAAAAGCAGCACATCCAGACAAATGTAACTTCACTACTTTTCCTACAACTTGTTTTATGATGCATCCTGTGTGTGTTATGGGTGGCATTACTTTGACAGTTGTTGCTGAAAGTCACAAGTCCATTGTTGTTCTGCATTGACAGTACACCATGTAAACATGCAACTAGTTTTATTAGTTAGACTAAATTTAGCAGAACATGGTCCACGAATGTGAAACGTCCACATGCTGTGTTTACACTGCAGCACCAATAAATCAAACTAACACTGACAAACAGAGCAAATATTTTCCTGCGCTTAGTGGACAGTTACAAAGTGGTCAGTGTGTTTTGAATCGCTTTATGCCACACTTCTCTCTTTGGAGGCGGAGAACAAGCTTGTCGATCTGTTCCAGTGAACATCAGGGGAGAACACCTTGACGCCCGGAGCTGCTATCTGCCATGGTGCAGTGGTGGTAATGATTAAGTATCAGTCCAGCGCACTCCTCTCATTTCCAAACTATCAGTTTCACCTTCTCCACTACATCACATTTGTGGAGCAGAAGGTAATGATCCACCTGGGTGTCTGCCAAGTCATTTTCTTTCCGATGCTCTCTCACTCCCCATTTTTACTCTCCCTGTGTCTGCTTCTGTCTCTCACTTTCTCTCTCTTCCACCTGCTACCTTCTCATCCTCAGTCTTTCACTTTCATTTCTCAAGGTTGCCTGTGGAGATAAAATAGCCATGCCCACTAGGTGAGAGAGTCAGCCCTTTGAACTGTCTCTGGCAGGAAGTCACAGAGACTGGCAGTTGTTTTACAGACTTCTTTATGGCTGTCGCAGAGCATCCAAAAGAGACAGAAAGGTGAGAGAGGTTGTGCATGCTGCGATTATTGGCTGGACACTTTACCCCGCTGTTTAACTTTGGATATCAATCAATTCCACAGGGAGAGGCAAAGAGTTTGACTGAACCAGTGGGCTGTAAAACCTATTATATTTAGATGCTGTACTGACTGCTGGTTTATAGAGTGATAGATGTACAAATAGGATTAACTAGTATTGCCAAGAGTGATTGAACAATACACTTATTGTATCCCACTTACATCTCTGGTTGTCATCCACACAAAGAAAGCAGACGGTTCTGTTTGTGATGCTTCTGTTAGTCTGTCTGTTGTACATGATATTTACCAGAGAAAATATCTTACGTAACACTGTTCTGATTTTGACCAAACATGGATGTATGATGCATTTTGGAGTATGTTCAGGATTAAAAACAACTATAGAATATATTCAGTAATGCTGAATCTTCACATACAAACCTAATACTTTTTGCTTTCATGATGGAGCAGCATTAAAAAAATCGCTGGTTAAGGGTGTCCTGGAGGTTTACAGTAGGGGTAAAAGATGTCAACAACCATTTTACCACCTTAATTGCCTGAGCTTGATGAACTAAAAACTAATGTTTCCTATCTAACAAAGGCTGAAATGCCGGCTGCTGCAGTTACCATCAAAGAGATTAAATACATTTACATAAATTCATTTGTCGAAATACAATTCAATTCTAATTTAAGAAACACCTGTATGGGGTTGAAGATTTAACAGATACCAAAACCCTACACAGCAGTTTATAATACTTTGAGACCAGTGTGGGGGAAGTTACTTTTAAAAAGTAGTGTTTGCTGGTTACTTGTTACTTCTTAAAAAAAGTAATCCATTACTTTGCTTAGTTACCCCCTATGGAAAGTAACGTTTTACTTTACTCGTTACTTTTATGTTACTTTTAAAAGCAGGCATCTCTGGCAGAGACTGAAGTTAATTATACACAAACTATCTTTGACCATAAAGCCAATCTCTGGTTTATCAGTGAAGTGTCTGAACTACACTGCAGACTGGATTCTCTACTCACAGAGTGACGGCTGATTCATTATGAACGAGTCCAGCACGGGATGAATGCAAATCAGCAGGTCATCAGCGTTACACGGTGTTAGTGTATACTATGTAATGTCTGTATCGACTTGTACCGGGGTCCGTGCATTGGCGTAGACACATGCAGCCTCTTTTCTGGAAATCCTTGCGCGTCTGTGCAACCGACACAAGTCCACAGCGGTCTGCTGCATGTATGTATGAGGCCATCACCACCGCATCCATCTGTGAGGTTGTAAGCTTTGTGTCTGCCTGGCTCAGAGCGCTGTCCAGCAAAAAGCCACGAAGCTTAAAAAGCTCTCAAAAGTTAGCTTTGGCTGCTTCTCGCTTGCCATGATTGCTCATCTACCAGCCTCTGCCACGTCACGTGTGGAGCTTGTGAGTGCGCAGCTGAGAAGGCAGTGTCACTGTCAAATCTGTCCCTGGGAAAAGTAACGTTGCGCCAAATTGAAAAAGGAACTACGTTTCGTTACCAAATTGTCAATAGTAGCGCGTAGTTACGTTACTGTAACAGGTTACTTTGTTACTTCGTAACACGTTACACCCAACACTGTTTGAGACTCAGCAAAGTTGTCACATTAATTTTATCATCAGTCTCAACGATTAATTAAGGGGTAAAATTATGCTGTAGCTACATGTTAAAAGGTATTCTACCAAGAATGTGTCCATGCACATATGTCATTGTCATATGTCATGTGTGTGTTGTGTTGAGCCAGGTTCAACTTCTGCGTCCTGCACCCTTTACGTCAGTATGGTCAAATTGAAATTAACATCTATACATCAGAGACTATTAATCTACATTTTGCTAATTTGTCTTTTAAAAGGCACTCTAACTATGGGTACAAATGTCAATCTCTAACAGATTTACCTGCTAGTACCATTTGAATGATCAGCCTTCACATTGCTACTTTAAAGGGTTTGCATGAGGATGATGCATCTCATTTCTGTTTACAGAAATATGCATTGCTGAAATCTATTGCTGATCATACAACAACAGCACTGAAGATCAACAGCACACAGAGTTATGTTATGATACACAAAAACTGACCCTCCTCAGCAAAAGTTCAAGCAATTCCTCTCTGAAAATAAAAAGACCTTTAGACTTCAAACGGGGTCAAAAGAGCTTGATGATTCCAGTACATCCTGCATCGACTCACGCCTCTCAGGAGTGGAAATCCTGAGTGAAGCTCACAGAGCATGTGGTGTGAATTTAAAGATGATCTGATGTGCTGACATGTGGGAAACCTGCACCGCTGCAGAAACTGAATCTGTGCCCTGAGAGTCACGTATGCAAGAAGAGGTCGCTCATGATGGACGGCAAGGGTGATAATCTACTCAATGACCACATCTTCCTGACTTAGCATACAACTTAACTTGTGAGCCTCAACAATCTATATGGTGTGTTTATACTGTGGGTGCAGAGGCAGCCTTGCATTATTAGAGTGCACATCAAAAAGGAAAGGTCAGGTTCCCTCTATAGATTAAAGGAATTGAGGGGATTACATTTTCCAGCCAATGTTCCTACCCAGTGCAATTACCCTGTTTGAGGTTAGCTCATGCATTTCAATTAAAAATGACGAGACAATTTACAACCAAGGTGAAAATATGCTTTTAAAAGACAGGTGCTGAAGTACACGACTTGAATACATTTCACGTTGCTGCAGATAAACTTACCACATACATCCCTCTAGTCTTCTCAGTGCTGATAATCCTCTTAATATGGTAATATATGAAACACCTTGCTAGAATGTCTTTGAGTCATCTGCCCCGTGTTCACATTACTAAGGCTCAGAATTTCCTTTACATGAAAATTGAATAGAGATTTGATATAGGATTTGGGATTTCCATTGCAAACTCTCAGCCAGTTTACATTTAGTTGGACGATGGTACGGTAGCTCCACATTTCCCTGGGTTATAACATGACAGTTCATTGACGCCCTGGCTATTTTTCAGCATGCATCGGAGCTGCCCAAAACACAAAAGAATGGAAGGGAATCATAAACAGGTTGGATAATGAGACAGCACAGTATGTAACTGTATCATGCTCCTCTGTGAAATTACTCCATTTAAGACCCATTAAAACCAAATGTCCCAACAGTATTGTTGGTTTGATAGCATTCTTTATTAATCAAAGTGTATCTGTGACCTCTACTAATTACTTAATCAAATAGGGTGTGGATGCCATTAAGGATTAGACAGGAAAAGGAGGATTTGCTATGGATAATTGTTGTACCTTTCAGTTCAGTTTGTAGGATTGTATTTGATGTTATTCTAGAGTCAGTGTCCAGCCTCTTTTGTTTTTTCACACTGCTCCTGTTTGCACAGTCAACTATACTAATTACACGCCTCTAATTCCTCACCATTGGTGTTTTTTAAGACAGCAAAGACCACCTGTTACTGAATGGTGCAGAATAGTGGTTTATTCATTTAACAATAAAGAAGTATTGATGTGTCATGGTTGAGGTTGCTGCAATTTCCACCTGTGAAATGCAAATGCAACCAGGCCAGGGTCCACCATGGTGGGCATGCAAATTAGCTTATCGAATGGCCACAGGGTAGACAGCACTTCTGACCTACTGCTGCTGCATCCACAATGTTTCCGTGCTGTTTCCTTCTCTCGGCTCGTGGACCAGGGGGCCGCTCAGCAGCGAGTGGGAGGGTGAATTCAAAGAGAAAACCTTGAAGTTACCTATTGTGAACAGCTGCATGTTCAGCAGTAGGCAATTGAATAGGGAGACACCTCAATCATGTTTTAAGCTTTCACATTTCAGGTAATATTCGAGGTTTGTTACTGTTTTTTTTTTTGTTTTGCTGCATTCAGACATTAAGTAATGCATTTACAGTGGATAGAAGTCTCTATGCAGCTGTCTAAAGAAAGCAGTGAAGCAAGGCAGAGATTAAATATTATTCATTGGTTCAAGAGCAAACAAGTCTCCCTGCCCTATAAAGCAAGAATTTAGGCTGTAGAGTGTGGGAGTTTTCTTTCCACAGATCATTGCCATGACAGCTCTCCTAGACTGTAATTTGAAAGATAATCAAGAAAAAACGCAGACATTACATTACATTAATACATGACATTACTTATACATTTAAAATAATAATTCCTCTTGCAAAACACATGACAGCCATACCCTCCCACCACACAAAACCAATACATTTAATGTAAACTTATACATCACAAAGCCTTTTATGTTTCATGAATTTGTTTGCAAATTGATAAAAAATAAGGTCTGATGATGATTCAGAGCATCAATAAATATTCCAAATATCTTTACTCTCATGGCAGCAATTACATTGTGGGATTAGGTGTCATGATTTTCAAGTGGTGTTTTTGTCATTTTGAAATGTAACTCTTCAATTCACCCTCATGTCGGTCAAACCTATCTTTATTATTACATGCAGTTTGATATCACTATGTTTGTAATATTATATTCCAGCTTCCACTGTGAGTCTAATCAGTATCTTCTTAAAATTCCATAAGGAGCTACATTAAGTTGCTGCTAGATCGCAACATTAAGGTAATAATGCAGTAGTTCTCTTTTGAATTAAAAATGAAGCCACAATTAGCCTTATAACCCACCCCACCACAACTCAACCTTTTCTTGTCACTAAACAACAGTTTTGATGCCTTCCAGTCGGGTTTTTGACCACACCAGAGCACGGGAACAGCTATTGTTAAAGTCTTTAATGACATCCACTTAAACACAGATAGTGGCAAAATTTCAGTCTTAGTATTACTTGATCTCAGTGCTGCATTTGATACGGTCGACCATGACATATTACTAGACCGATTGGAAAACTGGGTTGGCATTTCTGGCTCAGTACTAAAGTGGTTTGGGTCTTATTTAAAGAATAGGGACTACTTTGTGTCTATAGGGAATTATACATCTGAGCATACAAATATGACGTGCAAAGTTCCCCATGGCTCCGTTCCGGGGCCTCTTCTGTTTAACATCTACATGCTTCCACTGGCTCAGATTATGGAAAACAATAAAATAAGTTACCATAGTTATGCAGATGACACACAAATTGATATAACCTTATCGCCAGGGGACTATAGTCCAATACAACAACTGACTAAGTGCATTGAACAAATTAACGACTGGATGTGCCAGAACTTTCTTAAATTAAATTATGAAAAAACTGAGGTGGTTGCTTTTGGAGCAAAAGAGGAACGATTAAAAGTCAGCACTCAGCTTCAAACAATAATGTTAAAAACAACAAAGCCAGAAATCTTGATGTAGTCATAGACTCAGACCTGAACTTTAACAGCCACATTAAGAAAATTACAAAGTCAGACTATTACCACCTTAAAAATATATCAAGGGTTGAAGGACTTATGTCTCAGCAGGATTTGGAAAAACTTGTCCATGCTTTTATTTTCAGTAGACTTGACTACTGTAACGGTGTCTTTACAGGTCTCCCTAAAAAATCAATCAGACAGCTGCAGCTGATTCAGAACGCTGCTGCTCGAGTCCTCACTAAGACCAAGAAAGTGGATCACATCACTCCAGTTCTGAAGTCTCTACACTGGCTTCCAGTGCCTCAAAGAATTGATTTCAAAATACTTTTGCTGGTTTATAAATCAATAAATGGTTTAGGGATACAATACATTTCTGATCTGCTACTACACTATGAGCCACCCAGACCTCTCAGGTCGTCTGGGACAGGTCTGCTTGTTGTCCCCAGAGTCAGAACTAAACAGGGGGAAGCAGCGTTTAGTTTTTATGCTCCACATATCTGGAACAAACTCCCAGAAAACTGCAGGTCTGCTGCAACTCTCAGTTATTTTAAATCAAGGCTGAAGACCTATCTTTTTGATGATGCCTTTCTCTAAATAACTGTTTATTTCTTAAACTGAAGTTGCATTGTTGGCACTGTATGCCAATCTATATAAGAACATAAAGAGAAACTCCCATTTTATCTGCTTTTATATATTTAACTGTTTTAACTAATCTTCAATGTTTAATTTCTTATACTGCACTGTAACCTTTAAATCTGTTTTTTATTTATTTGTTTATTTTTTTATCTGTTTTCATGTAAAGCACTTTGAATTGCCCTGTTGCTGAAATGTGCTAAACAAATAAAGCTGCCTTGCCTTGCCTTACCACATGGCTTTAATAATTTTGCAAAGTGCTTTTTTTCTATTCTTTTTTTTACTGTGGTAAGGGTATACACAGAAATGGGGACTCGAGTCTGAGACTCGGACTCGAGTCACACTTAAGTCGCACAAACAGTGACTTCAGTCTTGACCCAAAAGACTTTAGACTTGACTCAGACTCAAACTTTGAGACTCGTCAACAACCTGTTTTCATGCAATTAATGCTTTTTAAATCTAAATGTATTCATGTATTTCTATTTTCTTTTATTGGCGCATATACGTTGGGGAAACGTATGACGAGCTGCATGTCCCCTCAACCCGTTCTCATTCCGAACTCGTAAAATAAGGACGTTTGGACAGTGGCTGTCAGCGTCTGATGCGATGAAAAAGGAATCTTTCAGCGTGTTTGTGTAACGCACTGGGGAGAGCAGCAGTGAGATAGGATTTAGCAAGTAGCATGTAAGGGCAAATTTCCGCATAAAGAGGTTGGTTGGGGTGGTGGATGGGTCATCACAGGACTTTCACCCAGGAGAGTGGGGTTTACGTCCCGCTTGTCATGCTTGCTATAGTTGTTTTTTTCTTTCCGTGTCACAGAACCGTACACCCACCCAAGACATTTTCCTAAACCCAACCGTCCCGTAGCTGCCGCGTGTCACGGAACCGTAAGCCCACCCACGACCTTTTCCTTAACATAACTACATCAAAAGGGACGGCAATAGACCCGAACAAGCGCATTTACTTAAAGCGCTAAAGGAGACTTTTAGTGTCAATAAGAACAACAAAGGCACCTGCACAAGCGTCCATATTTTACGAGATGAGTGTGAGAACGTGTTGGTCCCCTGCCCTTTGCCATAATGTGCAACGTAACGCATGCGCTATGCCTTATGTGCACATGCTCACATATAAAAAAAATGCATTGACGATAATGACACCAAGTCCTCTCGGAGTTGTGCCTTTTGTCATTAATTTTGCTTTCAATAACTTTGTAAACAGTGGCAGTAAACAAACAGCTACATGCAAGGTGTGTGGCACCAACATAAATGATGCCGGATCAACAACGTCAAACTTCATCAGGCATCTCAAAACGCACCCAGATAGGTCAGTCACTTGCTAATGTGAAAGAGACGTTAAATTTAGCATATATCGTCACAGGTAACAAGCTAACCATCGCAAAGTGTTGTGCTAATGCTAAGAACAGGCAAATTGTATCTTTATAGTTAGTAGTTGTTGAGGCTCAGATATCCATGGCGCACAGGAGGCGGGACGCACAGATCCATCTCCCCAGGAACAAACGCTGTATTGGGTGGGCAAACTCATGTGATGCATAATTGATCCCTTCGGATGATTTGTAGGTTATTAAGTGAACAAGGTGTACCCGGTCCACCAAACACTGGGCCGTCTTGACTGTCTTAATTCTGCACATATTTATGTTACTGTAGTCTTATTTACTATTTCATTGTTTCATCCATGTGTGGCGCAGCGGATCCGTGCGCGCTGTCACATGCCGTGGAGACGCTGGCCTCACTAACCTCTCCTCCTCTGAGTCGGATCTCCCTCGCGCTGGACTCAGTTTCACTGAGCCTACTAACACTCAGAAAATACTGTAAATGGTTCAAACTGCTTATTCTGCGTAATTTGGACTAACACTGAGATGCATGTTGTTCTGTAACTGGTGTGGCACTGCCACTATTCTCTTGATTTCCTCTTCGACATTACACATTTTTTTGAGTGAAAGAGACATTACATTTAGCATATATCGTCACAGGTAACAAGCTAACCATCGAAAAGTGTTGTGCTAATGCTGGGAACAGGCCAATTGTATCTTTATAGTTGTATCCATATGATGTGACATATGACTTAGGTTCATATTTCACCAGGTCCGAGGGCTAGAGGGATGTGTTAAGTAGACCCCATAAGTTATCCCACAACTGATTTTGATACTGTACTGTATGGATGGTAGCTACAGGACATGCTTTGAATTCATAAGATTTAACAATACAGTGTTAGGGACAGATCAGATGGCCAGAGACTTGAGACTTGACTTGGACTCGTGGCAAAAGACTTGAGACTTGACTTGAACTTGCCCCTCAAAGACTTGAGACTTGACTTGGACTCGAGCTCAAAGACTTGAGACTCGGCTTGGACTTCCAAAAAATGACTTGTGAACATCTCTGGGTATACATAAGACAGCATTAGTGTACTATTGCTGTAAATAAATCAATTCATACTTGCAGTTTCTTGTATGTACTGTATATCTCAACAGGCTTGCATTCTTCTTTAAATAATAAATTGAATAATTTCAGAATAGAGAAATTTTTTCTTATTAGGCATATTCTTATTTTACATCCTACTGCAAGTACTGCAAGTGACAATCTCCTCTATTTGAAAAGTAAACTAAAGTCTTGACTGCAGCTTCATAGCAGCAATCAAGTGACAGTCATGATAGTGATGATCAGAGTCCCAGAGATTAAAAGCTATCAACCAGTGGAACTGCAGCTTCTGATTTCTTTGCTCTCAACGCTGCTGGCCGCCTCAAATTGACAATGAGACATATATGTCTAAAAACTGCTTATACTTCTATATCCAGAAATTGTGTAACATAATGTCAATAAACTGTGGGGTACACCACACAGAAAAAGAAAGCTCTAATGTTCGAAGCTAGCTTTTCTGAATGTTACTTTAAAGAAATATTTGTTATTCCTGTGCAGAGAGATGTAGTATCCAACATAATTTTCATTTAGGCAAATAAAGTGAATATATTTTGTCAAAATGGAAGGAGGAGGCTTGGCAGGCCCAGACTTGTTTTTTTTGAGGCTGATAAGGTGTATGCATGCTGAAATAAAGTGATGCCTAAGTTCAGAGGTCCAGTTGCATCAGAGGTCAAAATCTGCCAAAAATGAAGTTTGAATATGCGTTTAAAAAAAAAAAAATTGGTTTGAATTAATTTCAATATCAATTTTTGCGCGTTATGTCCATAAGATGGCAAACCAATACAATGGGAGATATAACTACTTGTGTAAGTATATTTATTTCAACATAAACATGCATTTTAAAAGATCTACCTACACATTACAAAATAAACAGCAAGCAAAAATCAACACTCCACACTCCAGACGCTCTGTGTTGTAATGCTAAGTGCGTTTGCTGTGATATAGTGCTTCAGTCAGCAACTACAGACATCTGAGAAACAAGAAGGCTGCTCCTGGACTGGTTTAGACACTTAGACAGGTTTCACGCAATTTTACACATTTCATGCATTATTAATATCTCTGTACCAGAGAAACTTTTGGGTCTGTTTTGTTAACAGTTGCAGTGTGTTATTCTTGTTGAATTCCAAAAGCCAGTTCACAAAACCTATCCTTGGAGCTGGCATAGACACATAATAAAATTCAGTTAGATAGCCTTGATCAGAGGCGTTTTGGAAGCGGTGGGCACAGTTGGAACCAGGGTCTGAAGCAGAAACTCATTACTTAAAGGTGGCCCACCTCATTATCTTGCCAATGCGGCATATGAGTACACAAGGTCAGTTTTCTGCATTAAAAAACAGATTTGTTTACATGTTGGTATACAAAACTTGAATCAAAATAGATAATATGACCCAGTTTCCCTAGTTTATAGTGCAGGTCACTGCAACCACCTAAGACTGTCATCAAGGAGCTTTGTCTTATCAAACATTCATGCCCCATTTTCCTGGCCAAGGTCCCCGGGTGCAAAATGTCTAGACAACACGCTTCATCAGGATGTGATGTGATTAATTATTACATAGATTTTAAAGGTGCTTTTCAGTTCTTCTGCCATATCACATTCTTCAACTAGAAGGGCACTCAGAGAGAGCAGACCTCTGCCAAGGCCATGCCCTGCCTTGCAATGTTAATAAAAGTGAAAAATAATTTGAGTATCCGCCCTGTGATTTGGATCTGCTTCAAAATGTATTGGGTTCATTCTTGGCCCATGCTTCACCATTCCGCAAAGTTTAATACAAATTGGGCTAATAGTTTCTCCATAATCCTGCTGACAAAAAAGACAACCTGTACTGAAAACATAACCTTCTTCAATTAAAGAGGAACATTGCATTTCCTCTGTATTTGACCAACAAAATGTTTGTTTTTTTATTTAATGGCTTTGCTTTATGTTTTGATTTTAAAAATCCACAAAAAACCTGGCCATACAGCAGACAGCTATGGTCCAATTAACCTAAGCTACAGGTTTCAAATGGTCAGGAAGGTGGCATTATTTTCTTCAGGAGGAAGGAGAGTGCTTTAATTTCAAAGAAGATGTTATTTGCCCTCTATCAGTCTGTTGTCCTTGAACCAAAACATCATTCCTCAAAAGCTGTTTACCTATGTGGGACATTGCCTTCGTTCTTATAGCTCACTGTGTTTCATTAACCTTTATAAGCCGATTTTGCTCAAACAAATACTGTACAGACATGGCTAAAAGATGTTTGGGGTCTGTTTGAAGGCAGGTTTACGAGTTAAAGTATATGTATCTCAGGGAGTCCCACATAATTTGTTGTCTGGATGAATGGGGGGCATAAAATAGTCAAAACACACTAGCACATTGTGTTTCTACACCTTTTTGTGATTTCAACAATGTCTATGCATGACGAACAAAAAAAAGTAAATACACAGACTGGCAGCCAGAGATAGATAAATAGATAGACAGACGGACAGACACACTCAATGGCCTACCAAGATAATTTCCTGGTAAATTAGGTACTATCTCCTCAATCATTGGATGACTCTCTATTATAGGATTTTTTTTCAGTGGGTTTTCACTTGGAGGGAACAACTTATTTGAAAAATTGTGAAGATAAAAGTCAATGAGCTTGAAGGACCATCTGAAGATAATGATTTGTGTCGAGGGGAACATATTGTTTCACTGCAGTCTTGGAAAAGACTTCACTCATCAGGTAGGCGGACACAAGCTGATAAAAGAACAAAAGTGCTTTACAGTGGTGCTCACATCTCTCATCTGTAAAGAATATCATTAATACCACTGGAAGCCTCCTGCATTGTGTCATCACAGCTTTAGACCTGACTCTTAATCAAAATTCATCTGTAAATATTCATGACAGCATGAGCAAACATAAGGGTCTTGAATACCCCAACATGAGAATGACCTCTATCAATATGTAAATCATTTAACTGAAGAAATGGAGTGATATCAGGACATTCTGGCTCATAGGCAGGGTGATCCTGTTTGGCAAAGCCTTAAGTCCCCTCTGTCTCTCTACAACAAGCCCTCTCAGCCAGAGTGCCTTGCATTATTTACATGTTTATGATTAGTTAAGCCTCACATGGAGCTGCCATCTGCTGGAAAGTGGCATGTAGAATTGAAGTGCCATTAGGCCTATTTATTTTTACTGAAGGAAAAAGAAAGATTAGGAGGAAGAGCCATGTGGCCTCCAATACACACTTTCACTGATGTCCATTGCCATGAGTACCCTAAAGTCCTAAAATGTGGTATTTATGCCTCATTAAGTGTTCTACTGCTCAACATTAGTGTTTAAAAATGAACCCCAAAATAGAATAAACTGCACAGATGGCTCTCGACAACCAGCTCCCCCTCGAATGAACACCTACACAGCACTGCAATATCTACCTTGCATTAGCCATTTAGATTCAAAACATTAAGCAATATCAAGTCCAATACATGTCATCATTATTTGAGCATTTCACTGCAATGAATTACATAACTTTAGTTTGAAGAGTGTGACGATTAACCTTACTGGATTTCCATTCGTAGAATTACACAGTAATATATGGAGCTATAATGCTCCAAAATACTTGCCAGTGTTTGTTGCACTGCGGCAACAACCTGTATTACCTGTGCCATAGACATTTTCTGACATAAATAGATGGCAGAACAACAAGATCACTTTGGATAAGAACAATTATTTGCCAAGGGGCCTTACTAAGACTTCAGATTCAAGAAGTGCATTGCAGAGAGACAACCTTAAACACACAAGGGCCATTGGTACTTTACAGTATGTGTATGTAAAATATTTTCAAAATGAATGTGCAGTTTTAATAGGCTGATTCAGGCTGCTGCTGATAGTGCTGCTACCCAGCTATCGTTTAAGTTGCTTGGGTATAGCAGCCAGTCTGATTGACAAGTGGCCTGACTGGCTGGGTCTTTGGTGTTTTTTGCCCCCAACTGCGCCTCCCAGGCAGCGCGACAATGGTTATGTTTAGGGTTAAGGTTAGGGTTAGCTGCCTGGAAGGCGCCGTTGGAGGCAAAAAACACCATTGAGCGACTGGCTGCCTAGTGACTAGCCTAGCAGACAGTTACATTGGACTGGTAGCCTTTGTGTCCCGTTGACCACTGGTGATAACTGAAAGCAAATGATTATATGCTTTGGTTTTTAATGTATTATGTTGCTCACAACAGCACAGAGGAAGTGATGTATGTGTGGTAATGATTACATTTTATGTACTGTATATTAATTAATTGGCAGTTCCTCTTTAGTTTCTTCTCACTTCTTGCTAAGGGTTAGGGGTTGGTGGAGACCAATCCAGAGCTAAAAGGAGAATGAATGTTGGAGTCGGACAGCAAGAAACACGGCTCCAAATGAATAGGGGGCTGTGCTATTGATGTTTTCTCCACTAGTACATCATCACTAATATAAAGGTGTCTTTAGACTGCAACATGTCACACTGTCATATATGGTTCTAATGAATTCTCATAATCTGTGTAACTGTGTGTGTGTGTGTGTGTGTGTGTGTGTGTGTGTGTGTGTGTGTGTGTGTGTGTGTGTGTAATTTAAGGCATATCAAATTGTCGTATGAGTGAATGCTGAATCATAGCACTATGATGTATTGTGGAAGACCTTGTATATGAGAGCCAAGACAGGTCATTAGCTTGCGTCATCCATTTTGTTTTGAAAGTGCAACCTCCATTGTTTGTGTGTAAAAAAACACATGTAAACTCTTTTTTCTTTTAAACTTTTATCCATAAAGGGCTCTTACAAAATGTTGCATCAGCCAGTGCATTCTGTGTCTTTTCATGTTGTTTTCTGATTGATTGATTTGTAGACTTTAGTTATAGCAGCAGTCATATCGGGAGAATTTGGTCATACATTTCTGACCCCATCAGAATTTAAGACCACTGTTTTAGATTGATGACCAAAGATTTTATTACATGTCTCTCACGATTGTTTTGTCTCAGACAGGCCGAAAGTGCACAGTGTATTTTTTCTTAGTTGCTGTCAGTCTGCAACATGCTTGACTGAAAGCAGTTGTCAGTACACTGTGATGGCAGCATGCCTCCTGTAAGTGAATCAGATCACATTGTTCCAGCACTTTGTCTTCTCATTGCAGGAGGAGGAGCTCCTCCTGTCAGACACAGGTGCACTAACTGAATGATGTAATCAGCTGTAGACGATATGCTTCACTCGCCCACCGAGGTAGATAACCCGAATGATACATTTGTTCGTTCCTTGTATTTTTGACAAGGGGGAATAATACAGCCAAAAATAAATGAGTTGACATTAATCAATAGTAGACAGATTGCACATCCACACAATCTTCAAGAGGGATGTGTTCTGTTGTCAAGTGTTGGTCTTCATGCACAGCACGTAAAAATGAAAACAGTTGGATACATGTCCACCACATCCGCAGGAAGCATTTTTAAGCAATATAACATCTCACAGTAGGGTAGAACAGCCCATATTTCAATGTCTTTTCATTTTAATTTTGGTGGGAGAGTTTTCAATTTTAAAGTTCTTAATCCTTTAAGTCCCAGGCCAAAAATTATATTTTTGTACAACTTCTATTCATCTTCTTTTCAAAGTCTGTACATAGTGCATGTTTTCTTTTTTTTGTTTTCTTTTTTTTAATGACAGCAGCTATTTGCAAATGAAGAAACATTTGATGTGAATAGTTGCTCTCAAGATGTATGACGACTCATTTGGGACTAATTTAGGCTCAAGTAGAAAACAAAAGTTAGTTACAAAACAGTTACAAACTAGTTACAAAACACATGTATTCAATTCTAAAGGTGTCAAATATCATAGGATTTTGATGTAAGTGACAGAAACCATGGGCTTTCAACAGCAAGCGATAAATAATAAATTATTTTGCTAAAATGCAAAAACAATATGTGAAAAAAGTTTTGAACAAAAGTCATAACCCTTTTCATCTATGTGCTCCATAAGTAGTTGGTAATACTCTGTGGTCAGTCACAGCCAATCCATTAAAAGTCAAACTCCCCAAAATCCCCTGAACCTCTCAGACAAAGACCAATTCCTCCAGAAAGCCTTAGGGGTGAAATGTGACGTAGCTTCAACACCACTGCTTTGTGTTTCATCAGGGAGCTGTACACATTAGAACTGTCAATCTTCCGCTATAATATCATTCATATATATATATATATATATATATATATATATATATATATATATATATATATATATTTATTTTTTTTTTTTGTATATATATATATATTTTTTTTTAAAATATTCAAATAATATTTGAATATTCAATGCTCAATTGCAGGCTGTTATTAATATGTACTACACTACTCAGGCTTATTTATTGCCAATGCCATTAGCATGTAGTTGTTGTTAAACGTTCTGTCCACTAGAGGGACTTACAACATTAGCCTGGGTTTGAAGGGGACCTACATCATGGCACATTTCTGGCATGCAACTTTGTTTACATTCATTTCCCACCACAAGCACACAGCGAAAAACACAAATCAACAGAGAACTCTGTACTGAAACATAATCTAACAAGTGTAATAAAGCGGCTCTGTTGTAAAGGCTATCGGTGCTCAGTTAGCACAATGAAATAATGTTAGAAAGCACAGCCGAAACAATATGTCATAAACTAATTAAAAATAGTGTTAGCCATGATGCTAACGGCATTGATAAGTAAGCCAAACGGTGCTGTCACTACTATTTTAGTGATTTATAAGCAACCTGTTTCTTGCAGATTGTCACGTTACTGAGAATACAGCTATTAGAAGGTAATATTTGAAGTTGAAGCTAACTCTGACAGCTGTAGGGCAGCTAACATAAACTTTAGCTGTCTCCATTAAGCTCCCAGCTATGTTCTTATAACTCGCAACGCAGTTAGGAAACACGAACAAGCTAACTAATGATAACATTACGTTAACGTTAGCTCCGTGATTTAAAGACCTCATAGTACCTTGTGTTTCTCACTCCCGCTAACTTATTGTTCATCAGATGTGACATGACAAAAGCATTTTGTTTCCACATGCAGGTAGGCCAAGGTGAGAGGAAATTAGCTAACATTAGACAACATATTTATTAAAAAATTACATTTAAATAGTAATTTCAGCATTCGAATAGTATTGATTTTTTTACTATTCAAATTATGTTTTGACTTTTGGAATTCATTCCAACAGCCCTATTACACATGGATTAGTAATTGCCCTTCCTCTTTCCCTGAGAGGCTGTTTGTCCCACAGGGAGGCAACCATTACACCACAGCTGGCCACAGGGACCATTCAAGGACAATCAGAGCAAAAAAGACTCAGGGTAACCACTTAGTTGGGAGTGCATTGGCCTGGATTAGTAACAACGAGTAAAAAGTCTGGAGCCATAGCTCGTTCAAGAGAGTTCACCATGAGAATGTCACAGTGAGCGGCAGTGGTGCTACTTGAAAGGCTTTTTAAAAGCTCTCCCAGTAACAGGGTTTTGGTTGCTTTTACACAGCAATGTGCAGAGTACAGTGGCTATAGTGGATCAAGCCTATGATCCTTCATCCTCTAGCGGAAGTGAGTATCTGGACAAACACTAACAAGTATTGTTTGTGTAGCCAAAGGTATCATAGCTTATTATTAATATTAAAAACACACGAATCAGCCACAATGTTGGACACTGTAGTTTTATTTGTGAGTCGAATGCACATACACCATCCTTGTGCCAATACTCGGTAGTAAACTAAATGTGAGGTTGAAAACAATCCTCAACTTAAAGTGGATATATTATGCTTTTCCGTATTTTCTGTCATATCTACAATGTTTATTATGTTGGATTTTAGTGTTAAACATGGCCAAATAATGAGGTAAACGTATTTTAGAGAAATCCCTGTAAGCTAAAATGTTCAGATTTCCAACTGTTCTGAACGCTCCGGTTTCAACAGTTTTTTCTACTCTCGGCTAAGTGTTGCGCAACTCTAAGCCGGCCATCTATAATTGGTCATCTGCTCCAGGTAGGCACGACGGGAGTGTTTTTTTTAAGCCACTGCAGTGGGTGCCATGTCATTTCTCCGACGCTCCATTGTTCCGACCGCTCAATAACCCAAAAAATTCCCTTTGGTCCTACAGCCCACTAGTCCGACGTCCCTTTGTTTCGAAAAAAGTAAAGCCTCTGCTCCGACAGCCCATTGTTCTGACCATATAGGCTTTTATGGATCACCTCCATAATGTAAAATATGAATAAAAAATAACAAGCAAAATTACTTTTCTCTAGCTTATTAACACATTTAAATGTTTAGTCTATCTTTGAAAAACTGAAATAAAAATATAGGCCAAGTCCAAAGTCCAACAGAGTAATTTAGTTTTGGGGGTATACGTGCAGTTTAGTGTCCCAATTCACCGTAACGTAATCCCATTTGTACAGGTCCTATCCCCTGATCAATCGGCTATCCTAACCTTAACCACTCAAGGTCAAATGCCTAATCCCAACCAATCGAGTTGCTACATAAGGCAGTGTTGCCAGATTTAGCGACTTTTCAGACCCCCTTAGTGACTTTTTTTTTTTAAACAGCAGCTGGCGACAAATCTGGCAACTTTCTGTAGAAAAGACAGAGACCTTCTGTAGAAAAGACGCCATTATTGTCCAGCGAGCATGCAAGGTATTTCTCTCTTGTGGCCGCCAAAACAGTCTTCGGTTCTGTGACTGAGGAGCAGCCCCTCCCCTCTCTGCTCTCTCCTCACTGCACTGGCAAGTAGAATGGGAGGGGGGACAGAGTGTGGGAGCGGTGTAGGTATGAGAGACAGCAGGATGTGACGGGAGAAAGACGCCGCTGAGCTGGCCTGGCCCTGGGCAAGCCAGGCTTCTTTGAGAATTATTTATTGATCTTTTTCCCTCCCTTTGTAGAATTTATTTTTTTACTTCAAATATAGGCTACTTAAGTAATAATTATAAGGTAAAATAAATTCCTGTATTGAATTTGTGATTATTTGGCTAACGATTTCTATTTCTGTCTATCTATTTTACTGACACAACCACTAAGCTTTATGGAAAATGAGCGTATGACATCATCTAGCTACTTTTAGCGACTTTTGGAGCTGGTGCTAGCCACTTTCATTGGAAAAGAGTTGGCAACACTTCACTCCTTTATATCTTATGAATCGTCAGGAATTGACATGAGTTCATAGCCTCTCATTCATGACCTCATGCATGAACAACACATCAACTAAAGCATTAGGTATTATGTACAAGTTGTGTTCAAATCAGAATTTGCGCAGTGATGACCACATTTTTTTGCAGAAAAATAAATAATTGTGCTTAATAAATCATAATTCATAATGATGTGCCCACGTACCTAATGCTTTAGTTGTGTTGTTCATGTGAGGTCACAAATGACAGACTATGAACATGTCAATTCCTGATGATTCATGGGATATTAAGGAATGCAGAAATAAATAAATCATTAATTACATAATGCATAATAATACATAGGCCTACATCAATTAATTCATGCATGAATTCATGATAAAACCCTTACCGTAAAGTGTTACCAGTGTTATTCTAACCAACAACACACACACACACACACACACACACACACACACACACACACACACGTAATCTCATTTGATAGCGCAGATAGCTTCCCTATTGGAAACATTCATTCCATATACAGTATTTGTTAGAGTAGTTCCGGGAAATGTGGTCACCCTAATTAAGTAGCTGCATGCTAACGCGACACAGCTGTAACCTTGCCGGCCAATGCTGATAATTTCGCCCCAAATTCCGGTCACTTAACTGCTGGGACATGTCCAGTTGTGTAATATTCGGTTAAGAAGCCTTTATTGGGGATTTTTCACGGTACAAAGTACTGCTATATACTCCATTGCAGTAGCTTCAACTAGCTATTGAAACAAAACTGGAGCGCACCAGATATTCCAGGAAAAAAAGTCTGAGAAGACTGGGCTTTTTTGGAAGGAGGGATTTAAGAGACAAGAGTGTCTCATACAGAGGGTGAATACAGGTGTAGCAGCCATGGGCAGTATGAGCATAAAAGCATGTAAACATGTTCTAGTACAAACACAAAATGCTAGTTTTATCCTGAAAATGCCATATAATAGTTGCCCTTTAATGCACAATTAATTTATATTTGAGCTGGTTTTCTAAAAACTACAGTACAATGCCCAGCTGTTTCAGGAAATTGTATTATTTATATTCTACTGTATATTTATGACTCATTATTGAAGACTCATGTCTTGTGTTTTTTCACTTCAAATGAACTTCACCCTTTACCTCTCTACACTTTTGGTCTGTCCACTTTCATGGTGGCATTTTCAGAAACTAATGTTATATGACAAAATCTGCACTTAAATGGTTCTGATTAATTAGCATGGAGTTAATTGCATGGTGGCTGTATTTGGTTGTGTGGCCTGTGTGATGAAACACTATTAGTAATGTGCTAGCAAATTTGAATTTATATAAATAAATAAATTTGGGGGAAATTTCCAGTGCTTATATAGTTTATGTCCATACTATGGAAACTATTCATTACTGACTTTTATGCCATGCTTGTCGCTGTGTGTGTACTATAAATCATATCGATGTAGTGTGCCAACTTCAGCATACAGCGATACAGTGATTCATCTGCATGCTTTTAGTCTGCCATCCTGCGTTTATACGTCACTACACTGCATCCATCCATCCATCTTCGTCCGCTTATCCGATATCGGGTCGCGGGGGTAGCAGCTCCAGCAGGGGACCCCAAACTTCACTGCATCTCTGAGATAATTCATTTAGGGATAGAGAAATACAGAGCTTGTAGTAAATATTTTACCAATCCATGGCTACATCTGTAGTTTCAGAATACTATATTTGTATTTATATTATTTTATGCCAAGGAACTAGATGTTCTATGGCACAAGTACTGAAGCCAGTGATGATACTAGCATAATCAGGAACGACAAATGAAGGTCATGGTTTAGGGTTAACCACATCTTGATCATTCCAGCATCACAGGGATTTGGCACATATTTATTTTTTCTTCCCACCTTCCTTTCCCACCGATGTTCAGAAAGTGACAACTTGTGAATTCTTCCGCCTCTATTTTGAAGGCTGTAGCATTACTGTTTTTTGATTTATGAGTCCCACATATCACAAAGTTGTAAATGAATATCTATTATTTCCTCCTAACAAATCATCGTGTAGGACTTTCATGAAACAACTCAAGACCTGAGAAAAACAACAAAACAAAGAGTTACAGCTATTTGATGTATTTTCTTGCAAAGTACATCAGCCAGCAAAAAGAAATAGAAATATTAGAAGCTGGTTTGCAACAGTAGGACATAGTATACTGTATCTACGGTAAAAGCATAGCATTGCATTATAGCCATTTATATGCTGATCAAGTACAACAAATTGCTAACATTAGGAGGAACTACATATCAATGTCTGCCTGCGTGTATGACTTATCTATCTATCTATCTATCTATCTATCTATCTATCTATCTATCTATCTATCTATCTATATATTTATCTTTCTATACATCTATCCACCTCCTTTGGAGCAAAAGAGTTAAAACGATTAAAAGTCAGCACTCAGCTTCAAACGATAATGTTAAAAACAACAGACAAAGCCAGAAACCTTGGTGTAGTCTTGGACTCAGACCTGAATTTTAACAGCCACATTAAGACAATTACAAAGTCAGACTATTACCACCTTAAAAATATATCAAGGGTTAATGGACTTATGTCTCAGCAGGATTTGGAAAATCTTGTCCATGCTTTTATTTTCAGTAGACTTGACTACTGTAACGATGTTTTTACAGGTCTCCTTAAAAAATCAATCAGACAGCTGCAGTTGATTCAGAACGCTGCTGCTCGAGTCCTCACTAAGACCAAGAAAGTGGATCACATCACTCCAATTCTGAAGTCTCTACACTGGCTTGCAGTGCCTCAAAGAATTGATTTCAAAATACTTTTGCTGGTTTATAAATCACTAAATGGTTTAGGGCCAAAATACATTTCTGATCTGCTACTACACAATGAACCACCCAGACCTCTCAGGTCATCTGGGACAGGTCTGCTTGTTGTCCCCAGAGAACTAAACAGGGGGAAGCAGCGTTTAGTTTTTATGCTCCACATATCTGGAACAAACTCCCAGAAAACTGCAGGTCTGCTGCAACTCTTCTTTTAAATCAAGGCTGAAGACCTATCTTTTTGATGATGTCTTTCTTTAAATAACTTTAATTTCTTATACTGAAGTTGCATTGTTGACACGGTATGACAATCTATATAAGCATATAAAAAGAAATTCCTATTTTATCTGCTTTTATATATTTAACTTTTCTAACTGCTCTTCAATGTGCCGATGTGCTGCAATAGCAGCAATCGGCACAATGACTATTGTTTCTCATACTTATTATTATTACGGCTGTTTTTTGTACCGTAACTAGTCACAGAGCGTTGCCAACACGTGCACACAAAATACATCAAAACGTGTGTAATGCTCGGGAATGGTGTGCTATGTCTTTTCAAAAAGATTTGCCGCACGGTTTTCACGAAATCGGCAAAAAACGGCACAAAATTGTCCCATAGACTTGAATGGGAAATCTTCGGGAAGTCGCTTAACATTGCTCAAAACAACCCCTCTTTGGGGCCATGCTGTATCGCCATACTTTAATGTAGAAAAAAAATTAAAAGTTTAAACTGAAGACAAGACTTTGGCCTTTATTGGGCTGAATGGGCATTCGGAAATCAAGCACAGTTTCTACGAAATCACAGTTTACGTATCGTCCTCTTTTCAGACCGTTTCAGATTTTCCAACGTGTGTGTATGGGGACGGAATCTTCATAGTTAGAGTGGAGGACAGAGTGGGGAGCTGTGGTACGATTCTCTGAATTTTATCCAAACAAACTGCTCTCTCCCCTACAGTTTTCACTCTTCATACATCATTGTGCCGGTCGCAGACATGTAACTATGGAATCCATCGGATGTAAACTTTTGGCTCTGTTCATACCAACTGCCGATAGAAACAATGAAAAAATAATATATTTTGCTGGTTCCCTATACATTTGCTTGGCAACCGTGATCTCCACCAATCAGAGACGCTTAGGATTGTGGGTAGTGTAGTACTTTAACACACATACATACACACACACACACACACACACACACAGACACACATTCTCACACACACACACACACACACACACACACACACACACACACACACACACACACACACACACAAACACACACAGACACACATTCTCACACACACACACACACACACACACACACACACACACACACACACACACACACACACACACACACAAACACAAACACACACACACACACACACACACACACACACACACACACACACACACACACACATTCAGATTTTCCAATGTGTGTGTATGGGGCTGGAATGTTGAAGACCAGAAGGGGGGACAGAGGGTGGAGCTGTGGATACTGTCTCCCCCTCCCTCACTGAGGAAATCACAACAACTTCTTACACACACACCTCTTAGGCTCCTATCATAAAGACGCTATACTGTAGGGCGTGTTGTCCTCTCCTTACAGGACATGTCAAACAGCAGAGTAAAGGTAGCTCAGATCAGCTGTTATTAATGATATTAACTGTACCTTATTAATACTTAGCTAGTTTTATTCGGATGTGCATAAAGGAGTAGGCACACTGTTAAAATTTCTTCCGGAATTTTCTAGTTTCTTATACTGCACTGTAACTTTTAAATCTGTTTTTTAATTTTTTTTTAAATCTGTTTTCATGTAAAGCACTTTGAATTGCCCTGTTGCTGAAATGTGCTATACAAATAAAGCTGCCTTGCCTCCTTTGGGGCTAATATTCTGTAGGTGACCTGCCATAGGTGATCTACTCTCCCTGGATGGGGGCAATGAGCTAAGGATTTCCCTCCCTGAGTAAAGTATCAAACTATAATTAAAAGGCAGGATTAGGGCTAGGTGCAAATTGGTATGAAAGAGTGAACCAAGTCACTATAGAAGCTGCCCCTTTATTCATCTCAGATAGCTCTCTTCTTGAGCTTTGGTTGGGTCGTTTATCATTTCCCCCACCATCACCCACACCATATCCCACACCATATCCCACACATCCAGTCACTCACACACTCTTGTCGTGACTCAGACAAAAGATTTTGAAAAACTGCTACAGCACCGCAGAGTTGTGGGAAACGAGCCCTGCTTGAGCAGTATATTGATCATCTTTCTGCAAAGTGTTGACACACTGTGTAACTCCACAGAGCGGGTTCACCTGCGCTGCACCAAACCAAATCATCGGAGACTCTTCATGTTTACTGGCCCTCGGCAACATAACAATGAGACAAAAACAACTGCTACGTTTGAGAACATGACGCAGTTATGGTGAATGTTTGGGAATATCCTGAGGATGTATTTTAAATGAAGTAAAATGGCTTAATTTCCCTTCACTCATAGCCTGAAAAACGGACACATCTAGCCCTTTAGATTTTCTTCTCTGTGCTGTTGCAGATGAAAGCAGGGCAGGAATCACGCAGCTTTAACATTCTCACTTGCAAATTCCGGGATGACAGGGTTCCTCCGCCAGCTTCAATTATGAATGACAGCCTTTTATCTCCTGCCTGCTAATTAGATGAGATGATGCTATATGGTCACACCACATTCTCTTCCCTTTTTTTGGTTCTCTTAGATACCTGAATCGAGCCTATTCAAGTGAAACAGATAAGTAGGGAGAGAAATGGGTCAGGAAGTATTATGTTAGAGTTCAAAAGATGAATGTTTGAGAAGAGAAACCATGAGAAGAAAAGCAATTTCACTGTATATCAAGTTCACTATCAAAGATGGAGTAAAAATTAACTGCAGCTCCTATGGAAAATTGGCAGTTGCTGGAATATATAAGGGAGAGTTGATAGCAACATTTCAATAATTTATGGTGAATTTATATTAATATGGAATAATCCTCAGCTTCCCTTGATCCTTCACTCACCATCTTTTTTGTGGACACTTTACTGCAGGGACATGCTCAAACGTCAAAAGGGGCTGATTTTAAACTGGTGTCCACAACTTTAACAAGCCAATTTTTAGAGTTATATGGAAGCATAACATTTAAATACATGTCAAAGGGGCCACTCAGAGGGATTAGGTCACAGTTGAGATATAGGGAAAGGATCTGAGGTCAATCCGACTGGATCCAATTAGTTGCCTCTGACAGGAGGCCATGACAAGCCTAACGCTGCAGCGACATCTCATTCTCTGAAGCTGGGTCTTCCCTTGCAGAGGGATGGAGGGATAACTTGGGGAATAACAGAAGAACAAACCAGTCACGACTCCAGGAGAACACCCATACTCATTAGAAGAGAATCTCTGCCTCTTCCCTCCCCTTCCTGTGCTTGCCAGCCCTCTCCTCCCTCACTCAGCTTCCTCTCCCCCTCATCTGAGTCTGTGCTGTTTAGATTTGATGAGATGATAGGAATATTCTTTTTTCCGAGCTCTTGGACACTGGCAGCATTTTTTTCCACTTTGCACAATATACAATGATCAGTATTGACAGCACTTTTGATAGCATTCAATTAATGATTCTTAAAATCTGCATGAGGTGATCATATTTCCTGTTTTAAAAGAGAGCTGTAAGACTCTGTTATGTAATAGAATCAATTCCATGAAGTTTTTGTGCTTTTTTTATAAAGTGATGTCAATTATTCATTCTTAAACTTCAAAACAATGTATTTGATGTGGGTTATTGAAAAAGAAAACAATGTGAATGTTGAATGTGTGGTGTCACTGTTGGCAAAGAGCTCAGCAGATTACAAAACGTGCATTCAGTCCTTCCAGGATTTCTTCCAGAAAATTGCGATCTTTTCTTTTTTTATATAGTTCTTTAAAAATAAAAAGGAAACTTTTCCTAGTAACCTTACCAAAAAGGCTCAGGATGCTGCAAATGTTGGTATAATATGTAAATGGCTGGTGGATTTAAGACAAAAAATAAGAATTTATTGAATTAATCAAATTTGAACATATGTGTCAGTGGCTTGTTGATCTTTAAAGTTAATTCCCTATCTTGGCCTGGGACACACATTTATACTGAATATTGATAAAGTACTTATTGGTACTTATATAACTTATCATTGCACTTACAATAACGATCGTAGTCGTCCTCAATTTAGCTCATGCTGTATGTCTCATCTCCGTTTTCTCCTGCATCCACAATCCTGGGGGAACCAACCCAAGTCACAGCGTGTCCCAGAAGCCTGCGTGAAGCGTCTCTCCGCTTAAAATACGTGCCATGGTCTATTTTCACGCAAGCCGCAGCTGGACCATATTGGAGCGTTTGGGCGGCCGGGCAGGAAGTGAAACAGGAGAGAATCCAGTCAATTTACCCAAATACACTCCCCCAATAAGTTTCCTCTACAACACCACGGTTGACGAGAGATTCATCTTGGAGGTGGAAAAACATAATAGACATCACAGATCTTTTTTTTTTATAAAGATAACGCCAGAAAAGTATACGCAGAACACATGATTGTTCTTTCAAGTACTTCTAGAGACAATAAAATCTGCGAGTTGGGCAGGTATGACCCTCCGGTTCGGAGACACTACCAGTGTGGTATGCCGCGTGACAGAGGACAGAACAAAACCGCAGTGCAGACGGAACGCAGTACCTCCACATGAGAAAGATCGTCATACACTTATGCATATTAAGCAGTTGCTTAATGAAGTGTTGTTTGCCCAAAACTGCACATAGTAATCCATGTGTTATGTTTTCAGTATTTTGCCTTGTATTTTGTTCTATTTCTGTTGCCTGTATTATCATTTCTCTGTGTTCCTGTCTTTGTAGATTTATTCTGTATTTTTTCTGTTCCCTATCTTGTAAATTTATCCTGTGTTGTGTATTTTGGTCTGTGTAGATTTTGTTGTGTATTTTTCTGTTGTGCATTTCCTGGTTTATGTTCTGTTTCCTGTTTTATTTTGATAGTCCGGTTTTCTGTCTTGTCTAGTTTTACTTTCTGTTTTCCCGCCTTTGTTGATTGTCCTGCCCCAGCCTGATGTGTTTCACCTGTTGTATCACCTGTCCCTCATTTGTTCATTACCTCATGTATTTAACCCCCGTGTTCCCCTTGTCGCTTGTCCGATTGTTTTGTATCCATTTGCGTCCTGTCCCTAATTTTTTTCCAGTCTCTGTACTGCCAGTTTTTTGTTATTATTAAATCCTTAAGCTCACACCATCTCCTGCCTGCCGTCTCTCTCTGCATTTGGGTCCTCCATCTCTCACCACATCACAGGACAATCTGACCGTCATGGACCCAGCGAAGAAGCTTCTTTTTAAGAAGAAAGTGTTGGAGTTCGGCTGGACTGTGCAGTGTCTGCTGTGCTCGGAGCCTGACCGGCACCCTCCCCTCCTGGAGAAGCTCGCCATGCAGCAGCAGTGGTTGTCGGAGAGGCCATGGGTGAGTCACTTCGTTCCCCGGTTGGAGGGTTTTAAACACGGGCTAAATAATTTTTTTTCAAGCCACCTCCAGTGACTCACCCATCAGCTTGCCTCCTCTCCAGTCGGCAAACACCGGGCATGTTTTGTCGAGCCGCCCGCTCCCTTTCTGGCTTCCCCAGAACCCACCGGCACCCACAGAGGTCGAAGACGGGGGAAAGGACGTCATGGCTCCCGTCGCCATGCCCCACTCTTCACCCCAGAGTCCTCGCTCCCTAGCGACGTCCTGCCCGGCCGCCTGAGTGCCCTCAGCATCCAGTACGGCCACCTGAGGAGTTTCGCCTTGGCCGACCTGCTAGGTCCCCGGTGGGGCGCTGCCCTCGACGTCCAGTACGGCTGCCTGAGGGATTCTGCCTTCGTCGCCGGTGGCCAGAAGGTTTCTGCCTTCGTCACCGGCCGCCTGAAGGCTTCTGCTTTCGTTGCTGCCCTCTGTCCCCTGTTGCCGAGGCCTCTCTGTCCCATGTTGCCGAGGTATCTCTGTTTTCCTCATTCCAAGTGGCCCCTCTCTGTTCTCTGGCCCTCTGTTCCCCCCGGGCCTCACCGGCCCTCTGTTTCCCCCGAGTGCCCTCTATGCTTTTTGTTCCGTGTGCCCCAGTGACTCTTTGTCCCCTGTGCCCCAGTGACTTTCTGTTCCCTGTGCCCCAGTGACTTTCTGCCTCCCCCGGACTCTCGCCCTCCCTGGGTTGTTTTCTGTTGGTTTTTTTTTTTTTTTTTTTGTTTGGTCGTCTGGAATCCGCCCCTTGAGGAGGGGGTACTGTTATGGTTTCAGTATTTTGCCTTGTATTTTGTTCTATTTCTGTTGCCTGTATTATTTCTATGTTCCTGTCTTTGTAGATTTATTCTGTATTTTTTTTTCTGTTACCTGTCTTGTAAATTTATCCTGTGTTGTGTATTTTGGTCTGTGTAGATTTTGTTTTTTTCTGTTGTGCATTTCCCGGTTTATGTTCTGTTTCCTGTTTTATTTTGATAGTCCGGTTTTCTGTCTTGTCTAGTTTTACTTTCTGTTTTCCCGCCTTTGTTGATTGTCCTGCCCCGCCCGGATGTGTTTCACCTGTTGTATCACCTGTCCCTCATTTGTTCATTACCTCATGTATTTAACCCCCGTGTTCCCCTTGTCACTTGTCCGATTGTTTTGTATCCCTTTGCGTCCTGTCCCTTGTTTTTTTCCAGTCTCTGTACTGCCGGTTTTTTTGTTATTATTAAATCCTTAAGCTCACACCATCTCCTGCCTGCCGCCTCTCTGCATTTGGGTCCTCCATATCTCACCACATCAAACCGTGGCCCCCTTAAGACCTAAATAGTTCATTTCCAAAGCATAATCTAAACCTAGCTATGAATGAGAAGGTGATCAAAATGCAATCTTTTCAAAATTACATATTCATTATGGAGTGGGGAAAAAAAGACAAAAATCTTTTTCAACAGACAAAAGTAATTACTCACACAGAACACTGCTTCCAGGGACTAAACTCTATTTGTCAAGACAGTAAACAAGTTGTGGAAATGGGTCTGAGGGGGATCAGTGGTCCTTTGAAGTGTCCTCTCCTTGTTTAACATAAGCACAGTAGCGTGTCTATTCCCCTCCACGGCCATGGAAAGAAGCAGCAGCTTAGACAGGAAGCTGTGTGGCCTTGGCACCCCATTTCAGCGACCCCTGGACAGCAGCCTTGAAGCAGGAAGCACTGGGCGATGGACTAATAATATTCAGGTCCCTTAACAAGTGCCTTCTAGGTCGACTCCCGCACAGCTGTGTGTGCTTCTCAATCATCACCAGCTGGGCTGAACAGGCCATCCAGCTAAGGTTATACAAAGGGCATGATAAGATCCACAAAGACTGAGGTTTTTACTTAGGTTTTTGTGAAAGGAATTAAGAGCATGCCCTCTATAATAAACAGCAACCATAAAATTCTTAATATAAAATGAATTGTGTAAGTAGAAGGGTACTCGGAGAGCGCAGACCTCCACCAAAGTCATGCCCTATCTCACATTAGTAATGCAGTGTAAATTTTCCCAGGTGGGAACTCATTTTTCCAATTATTCCAACAGCATACAAATGCAATGCAACACCCTATCTCGCAATGTTAACGAAAGTGAATAAGTTGTGTATCTGCCCCCTGATTCGGATCCGCTCCAAAATGTATTGAGTTCTTCCTTGGCCCATGCTTCATCCTTTCACCAAGTTCCATGAAGCTTAGGCCAGTAGATTTTCGGTAATCCTGCTAACAGAGAAGCAAACAAGCGTAGACAAACTGAACCATAAATATAACCTCCTTGGCGGAGGTTATAAATGGAAAGTTGTCTGATTGCAGCTGGTCTAAACATCAAGCCTCCACAAGCCTTGTATGGTCAAGAATACAGTCAATCACTTGTAAAAATACAATAGACTTTATTAATCCCCCAGGGGGGAAATTGAGTGCCACCATACATAAAGGAGACAGGTGAAACAAGAAATGGGCAGACAATTTTATGTATGACAAACGTACATATTGACATCACTATAATAAGGCATTACTGGGATAGATATCACAGACAGCACATATAGCACATACCCATTATGTAATATTACTGAGGAAACCAGAACTCCTCTATGCTGTTAAGTTTCAGTCGATAGTACCACTTCCACAGACATATACCCCAAATCATAAGATATGAAACTACACATGAATCTTTACCTGAAACCAATTCAGTTGCCACAGTTACACATTTAATAAAATGAACTCTAGATTAACAGACAGAAGCTGTGATACTTACATGAAAAGACTGAAGGGAAAGCACTGATAATCTCAAGTGAGCTGTAACTCGCTTATCTCCCACTGACAGCAGAGCTTTTCCCCATAACAAGGCTGGGGCTTGTTATGCTAATTATGACATATACTGTATATAGTATATTCAAGTATATAAGTATATATCTGTGTAAAGAAGATTTAAATCTTCATATATACTCTTTGCCACATTTATTGAAATACAATTCTCTACATCTGAGAACTGATGTTTTCAGTTTATTTCTAGATAAAAAGCATTGCTGGATCTGGGCATCAGACCAATATATTGCTTTAGAGGTCCGAAAAATCTATCTTTAATTTGAGGTAGTGGTTGTGGAAGGGGGGGGAGTCATTGCTGATGGACACCATTTTCTGTGTCAACGGCGAGGATTGCCGAGCCTTCAGAGGAGAAGGAGATTGGAACAGTGTTCTCATCATCCCTGAGCCACTAGGTCATGGTTTAAACACTAATCCTGAAGGATGAGCGAGGTAGAAACATCCACCACAGCATGCTCCAAAGATTGCACCCCTTCTGTCTGATCGCATGATAATAAAAAAAGTACCCTTGGTAGGGAAAAGGGCAGCTGCAGCTGTCAGGCACTTTCTCTCTGCCATTCTCAGTGGGGGACCAAACAGTTTATCCAACTGCTCTGATAAATATGTGACAGGTGTTCTAGGTGAACATTGGTTAAAGCTTGCAGAGTCGGGGCACGGCTCGGTCTGACATTAAGTTGTGGACCAAAACAGATTTCCTCCACAATGTTACATCACAGCAATCAATAACAAACTTGTAGACTAACCATGGGCATTTACTTGACATTCACTAGCGGTGGTCCTGTACAACACTTAGAAATAAAACCCAACAGATGTAGTTGTCAATAGGAATTTAAAAGGTATTACAACAAAGGCTACCTCCAGCTCTGCCTGCCTGGAGGCATCACTGCCAGTTTAATTATTGTTTAGCTGTCACAGAGATAATTCATTGAAATTAGAGTGCTGTTGTAAAACATTCATAGGCTTGCCAACTTGTCTTGCTGGGCAGTTCAAACAGGTACAGTGCTGCTTTGATTAAAAAAAAGTGCATCCTGTTGTTGGCTGAACCCTTCTTCTGTATCAGAGCCGCCATTATTACTGGAGTTGCACTTAATGGTTCAATTACAGGAACAACCGCTGTCTTTGTGTTTAATTGCCAAGAAATCAATTAAGGTCTAGTTTCTCCACACTATAAAAGAGATCCTTGATAAAAAAAAAATGTGGCCAATTTGGGATTCAGTTACTGGAGTATTAAGAAGACAATTGCCAGAAAACCTCAAAACATGATGCACCCTGAAAGAAAATTTAGAGGTTATAAAAACCTTACTGAGGCAATTACAGAGGCAAACCAGGGAGCAAAACAAAATCAATATATTCTTCTTGAAATATCCAATCTGTTTAATGCCTATTGTGTCTTCAACACAGAATTTTAAGGTGAGAAGAAATTAAGAACATAATCTTAGATTTGTAACTCCTTTATTGGATTTACCTTTTAATATAAACACTTCCACATTTTCTTTTTGTGTAGTTTTTTGCTGACAAGAGGACAGAGTTGTGCCACATCAAAACATCTATTGTGATCCAAAAACTGTCATTGTTAAAAGGGACAAGTGTCCTTGTATTTTTGTGTTAATGTATATAGCACAAAAAGAGAGTATATGACTGGAATTGATCTTTTCACATCTTTCTCTGCTGCTGCTCACAGAAGAAGGGCAGTAAGATCACACAGCTGGGAGCACAACATCGCAGATGCCTTGTGGGAGATATTCCCAGCTCTGACGTACAATGGACCTGTGAGAAAGGCATGAGTCACTTATGCCGTTTTTCCATTACGTGGTACCTGCTCGACTCGCCTCGACTCTACCCGCCTTTTTTAGTTTTCCATAATGAGAAAAAGTCCCTGGTACCTGCTAACAGGTACTTTTTTTAGTATCACCTCTGTCGAGGTTCCAAGCAAGCTGAGGCGATACCAAAAGGTGATGTGAAAACCTGCAGACTACTGATTGGTCAGAGAGAATAATCACTGATCACTGCATCATCGTTGCTAGCTCACCTAGCAATGACCTCACGCAAGTCGAGCCGAGCCAAGTAGAGCTGGTACTAGCAGTGGGTAAGCGCCATTACTGCCAGGCACGCTGTCACCTGTCTCTGGAGAACCAATTATTCTGTATGTTTGCACTTAAGTCTCATCATTAAAAACATAGAATGTTTGAATAAAATATCAGGTGATGCAGGAAGTACAGTTCACCCTATTGATGGCCTCACAGCTGCATCAATCTGTATGCTGACTGGTTATGCAACATAATTGTTTTTTAATTTGTTTTGGTTTCCCACACATGAACATGATTGACTGTGATATTGACATTTAAAATGTGTGCTCTGCTCATAGAAAACTTGGTGCATATCAAATTAAGCGTTTCCCAAACTATCAGCATGACTCGGGAAGGACTTTTTATTTTTAATTAAAGAACATTTACAACTAAACACCAACTGTATCCAACAAACAAATATCCAAATAGTCAAATAATCAGGTCCAGCTCTATTTATTTTAAAGCAAAGACGTGTGCAACAGCAGGAATGTAGCAATGCTTTCTCATGGAAGTGAAAGTAAGCGAGCTCTCTTTGATTATTATTTATATTACAATAACTCTGATATCATATTGGCCATAATTGTGCAGCCCTGATCCCTTCAAACAAAGTTATAATCCAAACATATTTAATTTATACATAACAAAAATAATGAAAGATTGAAAATACCTCAGGCTCCCCAACATTTTAAAATCTATTTGTATAGCCCACAACTTATTGGTCATTCCATGAATCCACAGATGGCAAACAAACTGTAATTCCTATCAAATTAAGGCAGGTGAGGCAAAATGCCATTGTAATCCTCTGGAGTCAAAGCTTGTCTGGTCCTTGGCAACCTCACAGCCTTGAAGGTCAGCTTCCTAAAGGCAACTGATACCCCTGACTGCAGCTCTTTCTGCTCACCATCCATTTTGGCAAATGGCAAGACTACGCTGATCAATCAAGTGTCGTCAAAAGGCCAAATAGAAAAAAAGGCCAAACCATCACTGTGATCCCCTGTATCGACTGCTTGGATTATAGAAGATCACCTTCTGAGCTCTCTACATGATTTGGCCATAACTCCAATACTATGATGATAACTTCTAACTTCAGAAATCCAACAGTGTGCATCTGTTCTCTTGCTGGTCTGCCATTCTGTAAAACGATCAATGTGTTTGGATGAAAATATGCATCTGTTCTATATTATGGCAACAGGAAATATTTCGTTATAAATTGTATCGCAGCCTACAGCAAAATTAATGTATTCCAACATCAAACGTCATATTCCAAGAATTTCCTAAGGCGAATGGAACCATAGCAGGAAACATGCAATCAATAATGGATAATCTGTAACAGTTAAATTTTTTTAAACCAAATAGTGTGCATCTGTCTGCTAATCTATGCATCCATCTACTCTAAGGCAGAGACTAGCATGCACATGTACATTGATAGCATTTTGTAGAATCTGAATCCAGTATTGATTTCAAATCCAGTTGAATCACTTATTGAATCTTTTTAGGTTTAACTTTAATATTTACAAGTAACTAAAGTTAAAGATCTGTAATCTCAATTTTTTTAGCTAAGGGACTGTTTGTTATTTAACTAAGGGGCCACTGGAGAAATTTTGTGGCCTCTAATATAAAAAGACTTAATCCTCCCCTCATTAATAATAATTTTCACTAGCAGTGAAATTATGTTTTGAAAAAGAGGCTGATCATCCCCTTGTGTGCAAGTTTGCACCTAGCACAGAAGTACAGATGCCATTTGATTTTTACAGCCATGACATACAGGAGTTAACCTCTGCATTCTCATCTTACACATCACACTCCTCTGTTATGGTGTGGTGGCCATTTCAGTAGATTTACTCACTAACATTGTTGTGGAAACACAATAAGCATGAAAACTAAATGCACACTTCATGCATTACTGCATTACTTCAAATACTAAGTTACTCCTCTAGTAAACTAGTACTCACATGAAATAAAACAATAAAACATTGAGACCATTCAGCAAAGGACACTGGGAAATAAAAATTCAACACTGGTTGCTATGGACTTGTCACTAGGCTTTGTCATTGTATATTTTAGCACATAGGTAAAGGTTCCAAAGCTGAACATTATATTCCAAAACACCTATGTTTATTTTTAAAGCAGATTTTAAATTGCATTGTAACAATTTAACAATTTGCCCTTATGAAATCCAATCGCGGCACGGCTGTTTTGGAACGCAATAGACAGACACTTAAATTCAACTAAAATGTAACGGTGAACAATCAGTGTTCGACCTACAGTCTGTTGAGATGCCTCTCCAGACTCACCATAAAACGTTAATCCACAGCGATCAATAGATCCACAAACAGAGTCACGGTGTACCCAGCAAAGCCTATACGAGCGTCACATTCACCAGCCAGATCCAGGTGAACGAGGCCTCTCTACTTCACCATTTAAACAAAGTGGAATAAACGTATACAAGTCCAAATCTACATAAAACAATTACCCGTTTCTCCTGGCCCCCCAGCAAACTCCGCGTATGCAGTCAGACCCATCTGTTTGGAGGCCGAGACTGAGAGCTACATGGATTAAAATGCACCAAACAAGTCAGTTTGAAATTTTGCTCTTTTCATGAATAAAAAAGTTGGGTGACCCCCGCCAAGACTAAAAAATGACCCTCCCCTCAACAAAAAAAAATAAAAAGACATGACCATCCCTGTTTTCCTCTGGTGGTTCATTCCATAAATACTGAACGGTCCCTAAAATGGCAAAAAATGTGCAGTTTTTTTGTTAATGCTAACAACCTGTTACTATAACCTGAAAATGTATCAGACATACATTATCTATATTGGATACTCCAGTTGGTCCACTAGATATACTAATCAAGAACATGAGTGTTAATGCACCAGTATCGGAATCATCAAATCATTCCATGTTGGCTGAACAATCACTGCAGTTGCTGTCCCTAAAAGGAACTGTCGTCAGAAATGACAATGGAATGCCAGTAGCTTGTCAGTTGAGAGGCATTTCATCTTATAGAGATAACTTCACTCATGTGTTTACCATCAACAATTGATCTCAATCTGCAGTAGGAGTTCTGGGTGCACTGTAAAAACGAGAACTTGAAATTGCTCATCTTACTTTGATTTTCAATTAAACAGAACAAAAAATACATAATGGCATTGTAAACTTTGTTAAAGTAGTTACTTCAACTCACTGTATTAAGTTTATTGTGATAAGTTGGTCTCAATTCAAAATGTATGTTGGCGCCACTCTGAAATTGTAGTTAGAGTCCAATTGAGGCCAGGTCAATTACTCTGCACATGCTCCACGCTAAAACAGGGTTTCCTGGGCAGTTCTGCAGGGGCCCACATTTAGCCCAACCCTAATCTGCGTACTGCAGTCAGCTGCAATTGGTTCATTGGCTGCTCAATTCCCATGATGCAAGGCGGTAAATAGAGTTGCGTTAAAATTTGCTGAAAAGTTTGCAGTTTCTTCAAAATACAAATGTAACTTTATGAATTCCATTTATTAAACGTGTCTGCTTAGAATGTAGTGTTTTGTTGCCTGGTAACTGTCATTGTTGTGCTGGTTTACATTTGTAACCATGAGTTTTCACTGTTACGTTTGATAAGAAGAGCTGGAGGATTGCTGTATTAGACTCTGAGCATTTATAGGCTTTCTTTAGTTGTTAAGCTGCAGTGTGTATCACTTTGCTAGTGGCCCTTTTATGTCAAGTGATGCAAGATCAGTGGCTTTAGAGGGCCCCCTGTTTAACATGTGGGTTTTTTTAGTACTCAAAACTTAGATTTTGCACATGAAAGTTAATTATCTGAACAAAAGGTAATTAGTTGACATTACTTTATTTTGAATTATTTAGTGTGTAAAACTTAAAATGTTAAGTTTGTGTATGTATTAAAGATAAATTATTTAAACAAAACATTATTAGTTGGCACAACATATGAAAGTTAATTATTTGAACAAAACATTAGTTGGCAGAACTATTTTCAAAACGTAGGAGTTTGAGTTGGCCTCAAAACTCAAAAATCTAGTGCAGTAAGTTGCCTTGAAATTTTGAGTTTTCACAACATTTTCGTTTTTACAGTGTGTGTTGAAAATGAATGCATAGAGGATTTCTGCAGTAGTTACCATTGTACTTTTGGAAAATCTTCAAATCTTCAAGATCAAACGTTAACTCTTGACAGTGTCAGTCCTGGATCTTATAGCCATGTCGTGTAGCTTTGTGATCAATACGGTCAAGAATTCTCCTTGAAACAAATCTGTTTCAGTGAATAGGTTTCACAACATTACATCATGGATCAGACTTTATACAGGGAGAAACATGTCAAATCTCCTCAGTAAATCACTGTGTTCATTCTGAAGGCATTTAATACAGCTCATGCATTTTCCAATTACACTTCAGAGTCAGGCTGCGGAATTGTAAATGCATAGTTAGCCGTCATCCATTTTGTTTCTCGAAGGTTTAATGAAGTAATGAATCAACATAGGATTTCATTATTTCTCTGCCTACAGTAAATCTAGAAAGTACTACATACTGTGAGCTTTTGGCACAGGTTAAATTATTGAAGCTCAGACGGCCGGTGATTTTATTCCATAACAATTCCTCAAAGGCCTATATGGATATGTGATATTAATGAAAACAAATCAACATGACAACAATATTTATAAATAGTGATTATCACTATTTGGCAAACCTGAAATAGATTGCTGGACAAATAAAAGTATGAACTGTAATAAGTGTACAGCAACTACTTAGAAATAGACCTTTTATTAAATTTGTTTAGTTAACGCTTTCATATTTTTAATATTAACATGTTTGTCATTGAAAAAGCCAGTGTAGCTCAATGTACAACATCTGTTTGTGTTCCATTATCAGGTTTGTTGCAAATAGCTCCTTGCGGATTGGGCTTGCAGTCTCTTTGGGCAACTTCAGGCATGCATTAAATATTGAGTGTGGTAACCAGATGTAGAGCACAAGAAATGCCTAAATGTGCTTCCATGCATGATGTATTGACAAACCAAAAACATAAAAGCAACATATATAATATGCATGATGCCAAAAAGGCAGTTGCTGTGCTATAAGCACTGTTAGACATGTGCTAGTTTTCACATATAACTGCATTTTCCTAAAACGCTACTCATTGTAAAGTGTCCCATATTTGGAAATTCACATTATTACATTATAGCTCAGTGTGGACGTAGTCCACCTCATATACTGAAAAGTCAGAGGTTGCTGAATTATTTATGACAGTGTAAATTCCTAATATATAAGTCTCGGTGCTTGATTCAGAAAGCAGGGATCTTTCCTGAGAATGACGGCGTGTTGCAGTATCGATCCAAATGTTGGATAACTACAAGCAATTTGTGTAATGAATAACTTCTCTTGCCACAATCCATAGTACTATAATCACAACTCCATTCACTGACATGCCATTTTCCTCCATCAACTGAACACATCGAATGCACTGATACACTAACCCCTTGCGCAGCTTTGAGATTTCTTGGCATTTGCCGAGCTTTGGCCCTGCCTCGTTTCAGCAAATGCACAATCAATTTTACCTTCTTATCTCCTGTTTCTGATCCCCCAACTACCATAGTTCCTTGCTCGAAACAGTTCGGGTTCGGTACATTCACTGTGCTCAATGGTTTTTGCTCTATCAGGTGCGCTGGGGATCGAATGTCGGCACTGTCAGGCAGCTTGTCTCAGTGCCTGAAGATGAATACCAGACAGTTACTCCTTCTCTACATTCTGTCTTATTATCCTTCACCTTGTCTCGCATTTGCTGCCTTACCTTTATGCTGTGATCTGAAATTAATATAAATCACAGCTATTCGACACAAGTTCATTTCCAAAGGCTTAATCATGCGTAAAAGGCCCTATTACATTATTTTAATACTCATTATCAGTTCAATATAAAGGCATATTAGAGGCCTTATCCCTTTTATGATTAATCAAAAGCACTTGAGGGAGAAAGCTTTACATCAGATACATTTGAACGAATGTGTCCAATTTACCACAGATTAGAGTTAGTAATTTCGGATGGCTACAGTGAAATATCTTCCTTTTCTCTTTTTAAGATTCTGCCACAACGTATTTTCCATATACTTTATTGCTTTAGCATAGGTTGTGAGTCTCCAGCTGTGATAAAGGCATCAGAGGGGGGAGTCAGGATCTCGGAAATCATACTGTACCGTCTGAATAAATAAAGCCTCGTCAATCATTGCCAAGCTGACATGTTGTAAAATACCTCATTAATGGCTTAATGAATCACAATATAAAAGGTGTTGCCATCTCTGTCGCCTGGCTATAGCTATATACGTGCATGTCACTGTTATTGATCTGGCCCGTACATCTTGATATATAGTCTCAATCTAATTGCACTCAGTGAAAGTTTTTATGGGTGTTTGCAGGGAAGGACATTTATATGGGGTTGCATGAGCTCACCTCTAGTCATATGATTTTGTCATCTGGTTTCCTGGGACAAAATAGCACCTCTGTCATTACAAATAATCACTGGTTAGGGAGAAAGATAGAAAAATTAAAGGGCACTGTATGTTTTATTAATACATCCTTCAACAATGGCTGCAAAGACAACAGCTTTAGAGTACAAGATGAGACAATTTATGATGTCATACTGATAGTTGGAGACAAAATCACTGTTGTTATGAGCATGATATAACTTCTCAGTTGATAAGATAAAAGGGATCATTCACTATTTATTTATTTTAGTTTACCTCATGTGAGTTTGCTGTAATGTAAAAAGATCAATACTTCATCCTACAGGGAAAATACCAAGGAATTTGATGTTACAATGTCCTGTATGAAACAGTCTCCTAGAGCAAACAGCCAGGGTAAAATACAACCCCTACCTTCCCAAAGTCATCCATGAAATAACAAGATACTGTTCTCAGGGCCACAAAGAAGATATCGGGTAGTTGTGGGCTAAATGACCTGCCTCGGTCCTACAGCCATTTCACCTCTGTCAGTCAGGCTTGCTACAGAAATTGTAGACAATAATGACTTGATAACTGATAACAGTTGTTGAACTGCCAGTATTATGAATGTATTCAATTGTATTTTAGAATACAACGCCCCTTACTACATCCAGGTATCCATAATCTCCTTAGACCAATGTATGTGGCTATTGCAGCAGTAGTTAAATATGTAATACTAGGTACTTATCTCAACTGTACTAACGTGTTGTATGTGACAGGTGTTTATGAGCACATAAGAGTGTAAAGAATATGTATGTGCCATGGTCTTAAGTAGCGGGTATAAAGTAGCGGGTTATGAGTTTTTTTTTTTAATTAGCCCACAGAAGATAATGGACAATTTACCCTTTTCATTGCTTTGTAATTAGTCCGGAGGGATTCATCTTTCATGCATTAATTTTAAAGCCCTATTTCTGCTCATCTTTTCTCACTAAAAACCAAAAGAAAGGCACAACTGATGTACTGATGCAGTAAATGAAGCAAAATGAAGGATTCATCAAGTAATTACTTTCACCCGGCAGGCGAAAGTCTGTACTGCCAATCCAATGACGTCCCCAGGTCTATCTTTCAAGGGCCAACCACGTTGTGAGTTTAGAAATTGCATCCCAATCAAATATCCAGGCTTAGGTTTTGTCATCCAATTACTGTACAGGGTCAGTCTTTCCCTCAAACGTCCAATCACTGCAGGTGGCCAATCTTTCGAGATCCTCGTGCTACCGTACATCATTTGTTGACAACGTCTTGACAGTGCAGCAACTAGCTAGCTTCTAAAAACACAGTAATCAATTCATCAAGAAGAACAGGTGTGTTTATATGTTTATATTGGTAGTATCAACAGTATTTAGTATTTCCCCGCATTCTTTGAATATGTGTTCCAATTAAGGGAAACATTTCACACATTTGGTTAGCTAAGAGCTAGCACACGAAGGTTAGCTAGCATCGAGCTAGCCATCAGTGGCAAACGAGATTACTTTAAGTAGCTTTTATTATTTTTCCACAGTATTACTCAGAATCACCAGAACTAGCTTTTTAAGCACATCTGATGCACATTAATACAATTGTGGAGTAGAAGTATGGTAATTCTGTTAGCAGCAGTGAGGTTAAAGCTACCTGCATATTACTCTGTAATGCTATGGCCATGATCATTATTGAGGAGCAAAAATACGCTGAACCTATATTAAATACATGGAGATCATTTTAAATGCAAGTGTCCAAGTCCTTTTCAGGCTTTACATGGACAAAATATCCCTAAACACCCAGAAGTTTCACTGAAACGGTCAACTCAGTAGTGTTATGTCCAGCTTATCTGTGGGCCATTTCATCTCTTTGGGTATGCCTATAATGTCAGTAAGGACTTATGTTTTTCTTATGTTGTTGATTATTATATTGACTTTTCACTGTGTGTTCTGTATCATGTCAGCTGGACATTATCATGTCGAAGTTGCACAAAACGATGGGTGACGGAGAATGGCTGGCACGTCTGCAGAGGTTTGCCAGCTCAGGAGTGTGGCAACTGACATGCTCCTCGACAGAAGTGGTATGAACTGTACCAGAAGGTAAATGATACAGCAACTAGCTGATAACATTGCTATTAAATTTAATATTGATAGATGATTGATAGTTATTCATTGACTTCTGGTGGACGTCACAGCCACCAAAAGCACAACCAACAACCCCAGCACCAGCGCAGTGGACATCATCCCCAGCACCAGTTCAGTTGACGCCACCCGCAGGACCATTGCAGTGGACGCCATACCCAGCACCAGTACCAGTTCAGTTGACGTCACCGCCAGCACCAGTTCAGTGGGCAATGTTCTCGGCAGAGGCACACCAGTGTACAGTCCTGTCACACGGCCCAAAGTGTCACTATCAATGGTCAGCATACTGTATTGTATTATTGCATAATAACATCTTAACTTACAAACACAGACACGTTGGTTTTACCTTGGTGGTACAGATATTATATGTTTCACTGACTAATCCATTTTTAACAATCTTATTATAACCAATTACTATCTTTTTGTTAACAGTTTGAAAAGTCAAGGTTTGGAGGCACTCATGCGGCTGCAGCCAAACCTAATTTGAATGTGCAGTGGCAGAAACCCTCTCAGGTGAAAATAATATCACTTAATTTAATTAAAAGTGAATGACATGTAGGTTGAAAGTTCATAACGACACCTATTTATTGCAATGAAACTTTACACAAACCCTCAATAGATTCCACAAACTCCACGAATTCCTGCCACATCCACATCACCCTTAAACCCGAAGCCCTCTCCAGCTCTCCGGCCCATCATCCAGTCCTCCTCTTCCTTCTTCCTTCCTCCAGCAAAAAAGACCACAGTAAGATACCAATCATTCAAAGTATCATTCAAAGCTGTGTCATGTTGAACCTTTTAAGACCTTTGACAGTATTTCCTACAAAAAGTTGACCTGAAAATACTTGAATTTATGTTTTTTTTTCCTCTTCAGACATGCCTGTGACATACGTGTCATTTGTTTGTTGCGAGTACTCTGGGGAATGGACCGGTACGGCTCATAGGTCATTTGAAAGAGAACCACAGCAAGGAGTGGTTACAGCGGGTGATCGGTACACCTCAGAGTGTATGGGGTTTCTTAACAAACCCGGCCTCCAAAAGCTGACTTTTCAGGAACCTCCAGCACCTGTGGAATTGCCGAGCTACAAGTGGCTCCTCACTGTGTACAGCAAGGACATCCTCACCAGGCTACTGCATAGCTATGTTTATAGACCTGGTAGAGCGCACACCCATATATAGAGGTTTACTCCTCGACGCAGCGGCAACAGGTAGTCAATGTGTGTTTTCCAGCAGAGAAGATTGTCTATGTGGACACCTAAATATTTGTAAGACGTTATGGATGATTTCCTGATTTCTGATTTCCTGATGGTCAAGGACCATCTCCTGTGTTTTTATGACATTTAAGATAAGATGGTTGGTGTCACACCACTTGATAAAGGTGTCTATCTCATCATGGTACACAGAAGGGTTTATGTCTTTCTGGAGAAGACTCAAAATTGCTGTATTGTCTGCAAATTTTATAATATAATTATTTGGGTGTACTTTCCTGCAGTCATTAGTGTACAATGTGAAAAGTATGGGTGATACCACAGAACCTTGTGGGACCCCCGTGTTGCTATGTTTGACATCTGACAGCGTGCCATTGACTTTCACCTGTTGTGTCCTGTTAAAAAAGAGTAAAACCATTTGATCAGGGCAGGGTTAACATGCATATCATTTAGTTTCTTTAAAAGCAGATAGGGTTGTACGGTATAAAACGCTGAACTGAAATCGATAAATAATATTCTAGAATAGGCTTTTGTACTCTCAAGGTGTTTAGAAGTAAGATGCCAAATGCAGAGGATGGCATCTTCTGTACTGCGTTCATGTGTATAGGCAAATTGCCATGTGTCTAACACTGGCTCAACCTCTGCCTTAAGTTGGAACACTACCAATTTCTCAAGGCATTTCATTACAATAGAAGTCAAAGCTATGGGACGAAAGTCATTATTCACTGTGGCAGAGGGCTTTTTAGGGACTAGTGTTATGATGGATTTCTTCTATAAAGCTGGAATGGTGTGCGTGTCCAGGGACCGTTGGAATATGGGACACCATGCTGGTGTTAGTTCCTCTGCACAGTTTTTGAGCAGAAAAGCTGGTAGTCTATCTGGGCCTGTTGACTTGTTGGTGCACACCTTTTTAAAGAGGCGCTGAACGCTCGGTGGATCCACTTCCAGTCAGCGGGTGTAATCATCATCAGGCAAATATTGCCACACACTGTCCAGCTCCTGGTAGAAATTTTCTGACTCGAACCTCAGGGAAAAGTCATTCAGCTCATTTGCCCTTTGTAGTTCATCCACGCCTATAATTTTTTTTTTTTTGAGGGTTCATGTTAGTGACTGATTTCATAGTAGCCCACAGTTTTTTAGTATTTGATGTTTGTATAATGTTTTCTATGGTTTGCATGTGTTGTTCTTTTGTATTTCTGAGAAGCTGTTTGAGCTCTTTTTGAACAACTGACAGTGCTGCCTTGTCTTTATTTCTGAAGGTTTGCTTTTTCCGATTTATGCAGTTTTTAATCTCTTTTGTAATGTAGGTTTTATTGTTAGGGTAAACAATAACATTTTTCTTATCTACCATATTGTCAAAGCAGAATGCTATATAATCAGTTATTGTTTCAGTAGCATCATCAAGCTCTAATCCATGAAATATAGACCAGTCTGTACACATAAAACATCCTTTTAGTGTCTCAATGGAATCATCTGTCCACACATTAACAGCCTTGTGTTATGGTTTATTTTACTTAAAACAGATTTATAAGAGGGGATTAGGTGTATTGTATTGTGTCTGAGTTAGAAAGAGGGGGTTTTGGCTTTGCAGAATATGCATTCTTAATATTTCCGTAGCATTTATCTAGGATCTTATTATTTTGGGTGTGGCATCTTACGTATTGTTCAAAGCCTGGTAAAACAGCCTCTGGCTTACAGTGGTTAAAATCACCTAACAAGTACATGGGCTGGTGCTCCGGGTGTGCGCTGCAGCTGTTCATGTGCGCACTCTGCTATGCAAGTAGCGGCTTTACCTGCATTGGCGCTGGGGGGGGGGACATAGACAGCAACTGTGATAATACTGCCAAACTCCCTTGGGAGGTAGTGTGGTCTCAGGGATATACAGAGCAGTTCTATATCCGGGCTGCATGTGATGTCTCTTACTGTATACTGTCTGCACCATTTGTCACTCACGTATATGCACAAACCTCCTTTGCTCCTCACGTTTCTGAGGAGCGGTCAACTTGCACAAGCGAGTAACCGTCCAGATTGAGCAGAGAATCAGGGACTCGGTGAACCCAGGTCTTGGTAAACACAAAAAGGTTTGATTCCCAGAATTCAAAGCAATTCCTTTGGTTGACTAGAAGTTCATCCATCTTGGGCATCAGCGACCGCGCGTTGCTCAGGATTATTGATAGAAGTGGTGGTTTACTTGCTCGCCGGCGGAGACGCTCTCTGACGCCTCCCCGCCTTCCTCGCTTTCGTCGCGGCCGTGTGGCTCGGATGACAGCCGGCAGATGATCCGGGGGTGTAGATTAGAATGGTCGGAGAGACAACAATGTATCTCTGAAGTATATACGTCGTAGCCCATATTCCCACTGTGTTGCAGGGCATGGAACTAAAAGATCACTAATGATCATCAGAGCCAACAGCAGGCCAGCTAAGTGTAGGCTTGATACCACTGATTGAGGCTATTGTTTGCCCGCAGTAGCTGGCAGATGAAGTATCATCAGCTTGCTCGAGATCAATAGGCAATGCCGTCACAAACACACGTTCGTGTTGCAAACAAAGAAATGAAGCGAAGCGCACGTGTAAGAAAAAAGAAAGAAATAAACACTAGGCAACAGTAGCACGAGCCCAGGTCGCTACAGAGCCGCACCCCCATAAATCATATACCTTTCTTAGGATCAGCAGGGTCTTTGAACAGTAGGTATTTCCGCCCACGGCCCTTTGATCCATGTCATCCCCCCTCTCTCTCAACTTTCATGTCTTCAGCTGTCCTATATAAATAAAGGCCTAAAAAATGCCCAAAAATGTATCTTAAAAAAAAAGAAAGAAAAAGAAATACAATTCTTCTCACAACACTAATGTAATGTAGCAAGTATTTAAAGGACAATTCTGGCGCAAAATGAACCTAGGGGTTATTAACACATGGATACCGAGTTAACCATTCGGATATGTTTTCATGCTATCGAATGTGACCAGTTTTAGCGCTAACCGCTAATTAGCTTGTAACGCTAGTAGTCGGGGCAAGGGTAAAGTAAAAAGAAATCGCTATTTCTATACCACTAACAAGGCTCAAAATAGCACCACACTTCCACGGTAGCATAATGAGGGTCCCTACATGTAAACATTGAGCACTTTGTAAGTGTACAGACAGTTTATTTAAAAGATAGTTCATGAAGACAGTACCGTTTGTGTATACAGGCAGGCGCCATCTTGGGACCAGTCATGACCAGTCGAACCAAGAACGCCATGCTTGAGCTATGTTACTGGTTACCGGTTTGCGTTTAGGAAAAGAAGAACGGGACAGCCATATACAGCGGACGGGTTGAGTTTAGGAAAAGAACAACAGGTTGGGTTTAGGAAAAGAACAATGGGACAGTTGGTTTAGGAATCCTGACACGCGGGATGCGATCCCCGGTCTCCTGGGTGAAAGTCCTGTGTTGTTTGACCCATCCACCACCCTAACCAACCTCCTTACACAGATTTACAGGCTTTCATACTACTCGCTACTGTTGTCACTCTTAATGCTACGTCATCTTCTCATTGACTTTACTTTGGCATTGTTTTCCGTGGTGGCCACACAGAATTTTCACACATGATCATTCGTGATCATTTCACGGAATTCTGTGAGAGCAGGCTGTGCATTCTGAGTGAGGCATCTCTCCCTGTCCTGTGTAAACTGAGGTCACAGGCAACTTTAGCTCTGTGTAGCTGTAGCTGTTAAAATACAACATCCTTTGTTTTGTAGCTTAGGTAATAGGCAGTTTACAAAGCCATACCGTTATATGACGATATGTGGATGGTAAGATCTTTATAAAAAATGTCTTTAAACTGCCCTATCAAAGTAAAAACAGAGGGTTGAAAAGTCTAAAATCTAAAGCTCTAAACAAATATTGACAGCTTACAAATGGACACACTACCATCTCCATATACAGTATCTTAATCCAGATCTCCAAGGATGTATAATTATAAAATCCAAAATTATTTAGTTTTACTTACAGTAGAAGCCATATGGCTTGTCTTACTACACTGATGCTGTTTTTAGGCTGGTTCAGTACAGTATGGTGGCCAGCTGCAGACGGAGTGCATATGATATGCTGTTCTTTCTCATGATATCTGAAGAATGGCTATTTCATTTTAGCATTCGCTGCAGTACAGTATATAAGGACACAGATTATTGAACCGTTGACTAACTGATGGATTTGCCTTACTTTACTGTCCACAGTGAGTTTTTACTGAACAGCCATTTACATCTTTACATGAACCCCAAAGTTATTTGTAGTTATCAGTTCCAGTTTCAGCTTTACTATGAAGTGTTGTTTATTCCAATTTCCCCCCTCTGTCTCATAAAATACACATCAGAGATGTATAAAAGCCTAATAAATTGCTCAGTAAGCACAAAACATCTTGGAGTTATGTTAAAGAGGAGGTCGGCACTCAGAGTGCAGAAATATAAACAGCAGCTAATCAGGTTGCATATGCTTTGTGATTAGTGCAGCTGCTTATCTAAAGTTGCAGTTCTGGCATATACCTTCCTCATTCATTTGATTTAAAAGAAATAAGTAGGAAGTAAGTATCCACTGCAGCAGACATCACTTGGAAAAGGAATCCAGTTCAGTGGGCATGTACAACCTGAGGCAACATCCACACAAATATGTTTTTTTTTTATTTTTATTTTTTTTATTTTTTATCTTTTGCTACATTTACGCCTTGCGTCCACACTGTTTGCGATAAAATGACATTTGGAAAAGCTGCTGACACCGTTTAAGTTTGAAACCCACATCGTCAGTCATTGGTAATACACACCAATCAACCCGATTCCCCCCTCCCGACAATATGTTCGGGAGGGGGGAGTGTTTTTAACATCCCCTGATCTGCTCCAAAGTCAATCCTGGCTGCACCTAGTCTGGCTATCACCAGACCAAGCTCAATCTTTTTCAAATCACAAATATTAAACATGTTCAATGTTTACAATCTGATATCCTGTTGTATGTGGGGTATGCTGAGGACAGCCGAGCATGCAGTCTAGTCTTGTTGTACCCAGCTCAGGACTCTGTGGTAAAGCGCTGCTCATACCGCTGTTCAGTGGATCATAAAGGAAGAAAGAGGGTGGAGGAGAGGGGGTGCGCTAACAACGCTAGGTACACTGCAAACTTAGCATTGGTTAGATCCACGATTAGCTCACACAACCTGGTTTCCAGGGGACAGCGGTGCTCATCATTAACGGACTAGGACAGCAACGTTATCAGCAGTTAACCTCCATATGAACACCAATCTCCCGCAGAAGCCCAGCCCGGGCAGCGCGGTTCTTCCATCGTCGCCATGCTTGTATGCTCTAAAGTAACGTTTGATCGCGCAAGATTTCCAGTTATGAGATTTGGGACTCTTGGGACCGGTTGTTTGTTAATGTTAATGTAATCTGTAAGTGTGTGGTGTGTTGTTCTAACCACATCGTTGCTCTCCACACAATATAGGAACAAAACTGTTAAATATATCATTACATGTCGTTAAGGGTGGGGGGCTCTCACATTTTTAGTATCTGTTAAGATTTTAAAAAATCTTTTAGTGTGGGCCAGGCATTAGGTAGACGTACATACCTTTCAGAAACAGTTCCACCTTGCTGTCGGTCCAAGCAAATAAATCCCTGGTCTTACTTTTCGCCATTGTTGTTCTTTCTCAGAAGTATTTTTTTCTATTTCATACATCCATTATATCTATCTGAGAGTAACATTAGACAATCTTCTTCCTGTTTAAACCGGCACTTGTATGCCCAGTCTGTGCGAATGGTCATATTATATGGGTTGTACAATGTGCTAATATGGACAGAGATTATTTCTGATGCAGAGCATAAACACTTACACAGATCGTTTTTGTTTCATAAGACTGTTTAAAAATGAAAACATAGTATTAGCCACTAACAATAACTAGCCACTAACAAGTTGTTGAAGCTGTTTTTTTAGTCATTTAAATGTGCACATGTTGAAACCTGATTAATTGGCCACACTGCTTGTGCATCAGATCAGAGGAGCACACAGAGGACATAATGCCAGGATGATAGATTAAAGCAAGCTGCGAATACTTTATTCTCATCTGATTATTTTAAACATGAAAACAAAGTCAGAGAATTTCATGATTCATGCTTGTGCTCTGTGGTTTCCTATTCAAAATACTTTGCTTTTGAATAGATTTTTAAGGAATCACGAGCTCAGTTTCCTGGTTTGAATATTCTGACAAAACTTTCATAAAAGTCCCAAATGTGTTCATGCTGAGCTGAATAAAACAGAGCACTTTTCTGAATACTTTTCTTTTGTAACATCTCTTGAGTGTGTTGGGGAAATGATGTGTGTGAGTCTGGTTGTCACATGTTTGTCATTCTTTTACAGGAAGTGCTGAAAATGTGGCAACATGACTTTTAAATCCCTTGGAGCATATTGTAGAAACCCAAAGGACAAAAGTTTTCTTTTAAACCGTCAAAATAGCACAAAGGGAAATGACACATCGTTTCAAAGATCGATTCACTCACATGGTACACAGCATGATGATGATGCACCCAGTAAAAAAAGGCCTAATGATTACAGTAATTGATCGCAATATTCACTTTCTTCACTATGACACATCTAAATGTATCATTGATATAGCCAATTTGAAGTCACCTGTTTGCAAAATGGTATGGCAAGTGTTTTAAGTTAAAGGAAAAACCGAGTTTACCTTGTCATAGTTGAATTACGACAGTTTGGTGGGTAAAAAGGACATACAGAGAACCTCAAAGTCGCATCGACACCTCTTTCCTATGCAAATCTCACAATTTGAAACTGCGGCTGAAAACGGGCAAATCCCAACGAAGCTAATAGTCGACGTCAACTCGGTGGCTGTACCATTTTGGCTCTGGTCTGTACCTTTGTCACGCCCCACAAGCTACATACAGACCACTGGTCTGAGACCAGCTGGTGGTCTGAATTACACAGGAATTACAAAGAAGAAAGTTGGGAAGTTTTTCAAGGATATTGAAAATGAACCATGGTCGTAAATGCAGTCTTACAACGGAATACTGGACCATGTGTGTACATGTACACACAGAGAAAAGTGTTTAGAACTTAATTAAGGAGTAGATATCGGACAATGGAGCGGGAGTTGTGGATCTAACGCGGCGGCGCAGAGGACTTGCATTGGGCGGTGTGCTGCTGCTGCTGCTTTTGCTTCTGCTGTGGAGTTGCCTGCCGGCGGCGGTTCACAGCATGTTGTCTTTTTTTTTTATCCCAACATGGATCCTTGGGGAACAAGAGGCTGTGGAGCCACCAGGACGAGATATGATAAGAACATAGTTGTTAGAACTCTGTCTGTGTGCCTGTGGGCTTCATGTCCCCACGCTGAGACACTGAACTAGCTACAGCGTGAGTTGTGATTACTTGTCTGGAATTGGAGCTTTTTTATGTCCCAAGGGTAACGTTACAACAACACTAGTTGTAATGAAAGTGTTGAAACTTTGCATTAGTGTGTGTGTGCGTGACACACTGGAGGATGACTAAACTGTAACTAAACTGTGTCTTTGGTGCTTTGTACAGTAACATTAGTTGATGAGTCGGAGCAGAAATGAAGTTTGAAGGGATATTTTCTCCGGCCACGGCTGTTCCAGCCAGGCATGTCTGTACGGGCACACCGGGCATGTCTGGGCATATGTCTGTACGTTTGGAAGTCTATTGGTAAGGTTAACAGACAGTGTGTGAGTCAAATGATAGTGTGTGAGTCTAATGATGGAAAGCCAAAAAAGAAAAGGGAAAGGTAAAAAAAAGGGATTGTGTTGCTGTGCTGTGTGCAGTGTGTGTGTGCAGTGTGTGTGTGTGTGTGTGTGCGCTTCACTCCTTGTAAACCAACCAATCAGCGTGCAGCTCATCTAAATATTCATAAGAATACCATATAAGGGAGAAACCTCTCATTTCCTTGCAGGGCTATTTCACAGGGTTGCATTAGGGCACATAGAACAGCACCCGGGCCATTTTCAGCCCAACCAATGTTACATACCCTATTAGGAGACCTTAAGGAACAGTGTGAAATACCCTATATAATCATTCTATCACCCCTTTAAACACTGCTGAATGGTCAGTTTCCTGGCATAAACACCATGCCAAGGAATACTCCATGAATTGTCATGATTTCATGCATGACTTCATGCATGAAAAAGCATGAATTCATTCATGTAGTACTTCATGAACAATCAAGTAATTAGGATTAATAGTATTTCATGTATGACTTAATGCAGGTAACAATACATGCATCAATTGATGTATTTGAATCATCATGATTTCTGATCAAGGTTATAATCGTTAACAAAAACAAATGAAATAACGAAAACCAGGTGGGAAAAAATTTTGTCGTTAACTGAAATAAAAATAAAAACGAGGCATTACAAAAAAAACAATAACTAAACTAAAACTGTAATGTCTGTTTGCAAAACTAACTAAAATAAACAGGGCCAGGCAGTATGACAGAGACAACAGCAGGATCGGTAAGGAACCGGCATCGAAACTGAGGTATCAAAATTGGCACCGGATCGAAAGATTTTGAACGATGCCCAGCCCTACTGAAGATGCATTTATATAGTTGCTTTGTTCACAACAACATAAGGCACTTAAACAATAATGCCTGAGAACAATGCTCACCCAAGTAGGATATTCATGATTTGTTTTCCTTTTTACTAACTTCTAAGTGTCTGAACATCAGATTTATCTTTTATTTGAAGCGTCACAAAGATAATTGCTGCATATGTCACCATTAAACATATCTTATTTATTATTGTTAAATATGGACCAGGTCAGCACTTTATTTGAAGGGCCATAAACATGATGAAGTAATGAAGAAGTCATTTTTAGTTAGTCATGATTACAACACTACACATCAGTTTCTTTAGCCTGTCACTCTAACTACAGATTTAGCAACGAAGAAATGAACATCATTAATGAATCAGAAATCATAATGATTGTAATACCTTAATTGATGCATGAATTAATGTATTGTTCCTGTATTAAGTCATGCATGAGCTACCATTAATCCTTGTACATTAATGATAGTTCATGAAGTTCTACATGAATGAATTCATGCTTTTTCATGCATTAAGTCATGCATGAATTCATAATAATTAATGTACTATTATTGTAATGTTACCCAATCATTTTCACTTTAGACATTTTGACGTGTCACAAGAGAGAAAAATAACAAAATGAATGATGGGTCCTGGTAATGTACATGCTGGCTCACTGTCACACCGTCATGGCTTACTGAGACACTTGAAAAGAACAGGGCCATCGTTAATCTTATTAGTGACACCTGTGCTTTTTCTACCATGACAAGTCAACATGTTCCATGTATGAGACTGTACACACTGTAACTATTCAAGTGTTTCACGGTTGAATTTTTAAACGAAGACACAGCCATGATTAGAAAAAGAAAATCCCATAACATCTTTTCTACAGTGGTTGGAGACTGGCAGAAAGTCAAAGAAGGTTATATTGTCTAATGAGGCCAGCATTTAGCCCTTTGGCCATTAGGGTTGACTATATATGAAATAGTAGACAAGTTTTTTTTTATTCTGTGGATTAGGCCATGGACAATATTGTAATACAATGAGCAGGACCTGCTTTGTTAGATTTTGCATCAATGTGATGCTGGTATTTAATTTAGCTTGCATGCCGAAAACCAAAACATTCATCTTAATTATTTTATCCATAAAGTTTCTTGATTTTAATTTCAGAAAATGTACTATAATATGTTATATTTTAATATTGCAACATAACATAATCTAAATAGGGAATTTGTTCCATGGTTGGCCATTACGATTTTTAGAATATTGTAAACTAAACACTTATCACCAAAATAAAATGTGGTGGTGAAATCATGTTATGGGGTATGCTTTTCTGCAGTAGGCCCCGGAAGAAATGAAAGGATATTGGAAAACGAATGGAGCAAAATACAGAAACATTCTAGGGAACAATCTGCAGCAGTCTACAAGAGAACTGTGACTTGGGAGAAGTTTGATTTTTCAGCAAACCAATCACCACATACACAACATCATGGTTTTAAAACAGTGATCACGTAATCCAGAATTATTGGCAAGAATGTTCACTTATGGCCTCCATACAATATGATAGTTTTGAACAGTTTTGTAAAGAATGAGTCCAAAGGTGCCTCAAAAGGTAAATAATACTGAAGCAATACAGTAAATGTTCTGGTTTATAATTGTACTTAACTTAGATCACTTTGTTTTCACTTTGACATTAAAAAACATTATCTAATCAGTGTCAAAAAGGCATAATTGCACCTGCTGCAATTTCATGTTGTAAGAGAATAAAACACAATCTGGCTGAAGTGAATACTATTTATAGGCAATGTGAGGCAAACAGAACCATGACAGCCTTTAAAAGCAGAGAGGTCTTAAGATTCACCATAAAACACATTATCACTGTTTAAAACAATTGACCATACACGCTGCACCTGCGTCCATTTTGTTGTTATGTTGTGCATTCTTCCTACTACTGTGGATAATTGGTCACACAATATCACAGCTGAGTTTAATTAGGTTTTCCCTAAAAATCGTTGCGGCTGTAGCCATTAATATAAAATGCTTCACTCCCTTTGCACTAGGAGAGCGTTGCAACAAATGTAAATTGATTATATATATATATAAGCTCAAGGGTATCAGGTGATGAGAAACAGTTGATTAAATTGTTATTGAGATAAAATCATGAATCAAATATCTGTATCATCTGTAGGATATCTGAGAAAGGCCAATTCATTCAAGGCATGACTGGGATATCTGGCAGGTTCAGGCATTCAGCCCAGGATGGGCCTGGATATCGATTTAAATGCAACATGTCTTCTGGTCCAGCTCAAATTAATGCCAATAGCTTTGTCATTTTATCCATCAGTTGATGACTCATATGACATCAAGATGTGAATGATCCCCAGGGGTGAACAAGTCTGGGACCTTCCTCCAACTGATGGAAGCCTCCTCCTAGCATTCGCGGATGGGAGGAAAATGTGCTATGATTTATTGGCATTTTTTTAAACCAATCACAATTGTCTCGGGCGGTGCTAAGCACCGGGAAAAGCTGCGGTGCCACTGCCAAACAGCTTCGGAAGGAACTTGTGTTGGTGGAACATGCGTACATTTAAAAGTTGTTTTAGTCATGCAACAGAAAACTCAGATTGGATTGGTCTAGCTAGCTGTCTGGATTTACCTTGCAGAGATGTGAGAAAAGGTTAACCATAGTCCTTATAAATCGACCAGAGTTTAAAATGCCAACACAAAGGAAGCCTAGGGCCACGGATATCCGGCCTAAATGAGTTAAATCCGGCAGATTTTCCGTCGGCAATGGAGCAATCCCGGAAGTGGAACGTCAAGGATATAGACTAGTCTTTGATTAACTCATCATCTTGGAGTGACCACCAATGCCTACAACAATGTATCAACAGATAAAATGAATTGGTTGGTTTTTGCATGACTTTTTCACCTTTTCCCCCACTTGGAAATAAATTAAACAGGTATTTTTGTTTGTTCTGAAGAGCATGTGTTGTTTTTTTGTTTCTAAATTCATTTTCATACTATTCTTGGACATATCTTTTCTTGAAAATGTTGTGAAAATCCCTCTCCACCAGCACCAAGAACTCATTCTTCGATATGTTTAAATAAAAAAAGCTAATTCAGTTGTTTTTTATGAACTGCTAGATATCCGATTACCTGAATAACTTTTTGTCCCCTTATTTGAAAAGGGATGCAGTGGCAATAAAATGAGTTTGATTTAATCTCACAATCTGCCTTTCTGCTTCTTTATCAGAACTGCAGGGATCTTGTGTTAAGTTACCATCTGTGGCTATCCAATAATCCAATGAATATTTTCTTAAAAGGTAACCAGCATTGAATCAAGACATCCAATTAGCAACCTCCTAATGGGCTCATGGAACTAATTTCAAGTCAGATCAGTTGGAGAAAGTTATTTATAGGCATTAAAAGTGTGAGTCACCCTCTAACAGTGGCCAGGCCAAGACACTGACAAGTACTACAACCCTGCTGCTGACTATAATGATGTGTATTCTACCTAAGCAACTGCTGTTGTAAAAAAGATGAGATGAACAAGGTTAGTAACAGGCCATGCATCAAATGCCAACCCAGTTTATGGGCCTGAAATTCAAAACGATGAGCTAAAACTTTTTAAACACTCCAAGAGCTGAGGGGGATTCGCAGTGTTGTGTGGGTGACTCTTCTGTGTTGGTTCATTATTGTTTGTGACCCTTTTCACATTTCCATATACATAACATTTTAACATGAGGTTCAGTTGATATAAATACAATTTGGATCTTAAAATTACGTGACATTTGTGCAAAACAGCAAGAAGTGAAACTGCAAATATTTCAGTCAGTATTTCAGTACCCTGCCGCTCAGTTGCATTGCCTTAATTTGCACCAACAGGTGTGCTCAATAGCAAATCAAGAGAACGGAGCAAATTACTTCTCACTCGCCAACAGCGACACCTGATAGTCGATAGGCAGGAAAATAATTACAGGAGCCAGTATTTATATGTATTTATACAAATCGTATGCACAATCACAATTAAGAGGACACGGCGCTGTTTGCAAAAATGCATAAAAAAGTTGCCATTACAGACAACTTGACGGGCCTATTACCTCTTTTTAACCACTACAATGTTGTGTTTTAAAGGTACAAAAATAGATTTAAGTTATCTTACTACCAAATTCACATCCCCTCATTAATATTAAAAATAATTCTTGTTGTGGCATAAAAGAGCGAACTGGGTCATAAAGGAAAATACTTTGTAATACTTATCTCTGGTTAATTACAATGAAAAAATGATGTACTTTGCAAAAGAAAAGGAACACATGCATTTTCCTTGTTGAGGACAATGTGATGTATGTAAACGTTTACATACAACCTTATTTTCTCAGAGGCAACCAATTGACTGGGTTGAATTTCTTGATTGCCTCCTTTCTCTTTGGTTTGAGACCTTTTCGCTTTGCTTATAATTGCACTTTCCTTCCTTGTAGCACATTGGATTAAAGACTGCTTTCCAAGTCCTATGAGGCTAACACTAATATAATGTCAAATTGATCCGTCAGCCAGAGGCCCTCTGAATCTGGGACACTGTTCACATCCCAAAGGCCCGATTAGTGATTAAAATGCTGCACTACATCCAAGGAGCAACTGGTGGCTGCTGCTGGTTGATCTTGAAAAAATTAACATTAGGGGTTCACTGGTCAGTGCATGTCACTGCTCCAACATTTTCCTACTTTTGTTCTCAAACAATCCAACACTTTGCTACTTTGCACCTCTGAACTCAACATGACCCTGTTCATCTGTAATCTAGCAGATGAGCTGTAAACCTCATTCTTAATTTGCAGAATAAGTGCCGCCTTGCCCTTAAAACGTATACTCTGGAAACATCAATGAGCGTTAAATCTTTCTTCCCCTGGCTATGACTGCATAGCATTTATCTTGTGTGAATGTTAGCAACAGATGAAGCGTGTTCATCATTTAGATGCAGTAACTTGACAGAGAAAGGTATTGTGGTCTAAAGTGTGTGGCAGAAATGTGACATGCATCCCCCGCTAGCACCTGATATGACTGTCATAGGTAACACAACAATGTTTGTAGGGTTGACAAAGAGATTAATCAACTGGCGCCTTTGAGTGTATCCCATGAGCTTTCTCATATCCTGTGCTGCTGTGTGCATTTCCCACTCACAAAAGCCAGAGGGAGAGGGAACTTCACAGACCTGAGAGGTGATCATTAGAAACGTCAAGAGTGATGGATTCAAAGACATGTCTTGGCACATTTAAGCGTTCAGTTAGAGTTGGCTAATGATCTGTGACATATGGGCAATTTCTCTTATGGCATTGATCATTTCCTAATCAGAGTAGTGCCCCTTAAGGCTGCCTTGCTGGATGGCTTTCAACCACCTGCAGAGATGTCAAGGGTGAATGATGCTCATCTGCACAAAAAAGCCAAAGACAAAATATTGAGCATCATGTTTTTTATTGCAGTTTTTTAACAATAAATCATTGTCAATTATATCAAGGTATATTCAAAATCAATGCATTATTAAATGGCATTTATATAAAACGTAGGTCCTCATAATCTCCCCATTGAAAATGTACACTCAGCTAGCTGCATGCATCAGCATTTCTCTCTTACCTGAAGCAAGCACATAAACACAGCTTCTTGTGGCACATCGTGCTGACATTCACATAATAACATAATAATAATAATACTTTGTGTACTCAAAGAACTATGGGTAGAAATTAGCAATTAAAAAGAGACAAAACCATTGTTTACCTAAATTTTTGCAGACATTTGTCAGTTTACCTTTAAGACATGGTGGGGTCATAAATCACTGGAAAACAAATAGTCCCCCTAGAATGTAAAATGGCTCTTCAGTGATATAAAGACATGCCTCCAGGAGGAACAACACACAGCTACTGTACACCTCTCCCACACAGGAGAAACTGGAATTTATATAGCATTTATGTGAATATGAATAGACTTATAAAAAGGGTTTATAGCTCTAAAGAGCCCTTTGTCACTGGTGTTGCTCGTTTATCAATAGGGCAGCTACAGTTGTGTTTATTGTGTACTGTAAAATCAAAGCAATTCAGTCTAGTGTATTTTGTTTTCTTCCTTTTAAAGGATTATATTAGACTAAAATGTAACAAGTTCACATTTGCAAAGTGTTAGTGTTAATTTGAAAGAATAACAACAGGAGAGCATTCCTTTGACACAATTTAACACAGGCTACACATTTTATTACTGTCCAGGAGTTTTAGAAAAATAAATATAAATAAAATATGTAGGCCTATTTATGCCTGCAGTGAAAATGCTATTTATAAGTCTTCTGCAATGACTTTCCAAAAAATACCTCAACAATATTTTAAAACCTAATTTTGGTTTAATCTGCTGCCTCACATTTTTACCCAGGTTTACAGCCCTCCAACAAAACCAGGTAACTCCGAAATGTAGGTTTACCAGTGCAGCCTGATCTCACAGAAATATGTAAAACCACAACCTCTTAACACCACATTACGTGTTGGTGGTACGTAATAAGTTAAAATTACATGCCGGCAACACAGAAACAATGCCAGTGCAATTAGGATCCATTTGTTGTGGTGGACAAACAAATTCCCAACGCAGCCCTGTCTTAGACCCCACCCTCATTCATTCACTTCCTTATTTACAATCACTCACCACAGATGACATTGTTTTACAACAAAAGTAACCAATCAACATAATACACTTCAAAATAAAGGCACAATACATGTAAATATTATTCAGTTTACACCACTGTTAATCTTCAAGACCATTTAGAACTGTCTATTTGAATGGCTTCCACTACTTACATACTGTTTAATTGATACGTTAAGTATATTAATCTCTCAGTTAACCATTTTTATTTACTTTTACTTTTAAACTAATTTACTGTAAGTTAAATTGCATTACTTACAAATTCATGTAGAAACCTAATGGTTTTAATCCCTTAATTTTACACCAGGGCTACACCTGCTTACTGGATCACTAGTTATTGGGATAGAGGAGGATGTGAGACACAAGCTGTGTCCAAAAATCACTTCCCAATTCATGTATTCTCTATTCCTAGACAGTTCTTTCTATAATGAAAAGTGCAGTGAGATTTTAGACACTGTTGTATCATCGGCAAAAGTACACATCTCTCAAAGGCAAAACATTGTAAGAGTTTTAGAAAAAGGTAGTGTGCATGTGCTTTGGGTAGTACATTCAATTGTCATAATTTAAGAATTTGAATAAATCTCTCCCACTACCAATGTGTAGCACATACCTGAATGATGCACACCAGCCTTACCACGCCACACGCTCACCACAGCTCGGTAGAGAGGAAGGGAATACATGTTTTTAGTGGTGGGGGAGCTTGGAGCACCCGGAGAAAACCCACGCAGACACAGGGAGAACATGCAAACTCCACACAAAAGGCCCGGGACGACCAGGATTTGAACACAGTACCTACTTGCTGTGAGGCTACAGTGCTAACCATTGGGCCACCGTGCTGTAATAACATAAGTTAAGTACTTAACTTCAGAAAGTTAAGTATGTTACGTAAATAAGTCAATGTTGACTTTTGGTTTCACACAGGATACAAACTGCAGTCTCGTGGGTTAAAGTCCCATGTTTGTTTGACCTGTCCATCTACCCCGTCCTCCTCCCTGTGCAGACTTTAAAGAATTGTCTGGGGTCAGTTATTTCAAGACAGCACAACAGATGTGTATGTTATTAGTAGGGTAGTATATGCCAGAGGTGGGGGACTTGCACGACTTGACTTGAGGTCTGACTCGAGTCAGCAATTTGAGGACTCGAGACTTGCCTGACTTACATTGATAAATAACTCGACTTGACTTGGTATTCAAGACTTGAGACTAGACTTTGACTTGAGACAGATGAATTGAAAGGATTTTACTTTTTATTAATGTTATAGCCAGGCCATATTCTTTTTTTTCAAGGTATTGAGAAGTTACGTTTTGTTTTCGGAACACCTACGTGCTATACGTGCCACTCTGCCAAGTTGCTAGGCAACCTTTCAGAGTGTGGCAGACCAATAGAGGCAAATGTAGGAGGCAGCCGTCATGGAAGGGATTATGCCGAAAATAGTGAAATTCGGATTTAAGGAGGTTATAGACGATGCTCGTTGTAAAAAAAGAACAGCAGTGCGCAAAGATTGCAATTCCAAAATTACGGACACAAGAACCACAACATCCAACTTCATCCCTCATTTCAAGCAACGCAAACAAAGGTACATGAATGTGTCTTTTAGCTAACGTTAACGGCAATTTTTTTGTATGACTTGACTTGTGACTTGCTTGACTTATAGCAGGAACTCGACTTGACTTGCTTGATTCTTTCCACAGTTACTTGAGACTTTTTGCGTCTTAAAGGTTAAGACTTGAGACTTGCTTGTGACTTGCAAATGTGTGACTTACTCTGGTATATGATTGACCCAAAATAGGTAAACCTTCATGATAGCTACCTTAAAGAAAAGAACCCAAACACCTCATCATTCCATTCTAAAGTTAGATATTGCAGTTTAGGCATAATATGGAGTGTTGGGGTGCTACACAAGCCAAACAGATCCCAGTGTTCATGAAAATGGCTGCTGTTTCTCAAGTATATCACATGATGAAGAATTTGTAAAAAAAAAAAAAAAACAACAACATGAAGAAACACTAAATTAAAATAAACTACACAGCTCAGTCTTGGCTGAGGGTGACTGCGCTCTTGGGGTAAATCACTTAATTAGCTGGATAGTAAATAAAAGAAAACAAAGTCTTGCATCAGGTTGAGCTTTGCGCTTTTGCAGATGAGGTAAGCAGCTTATCTGCCTTGCAATTAAAGGGATTTTCTTTTTCATGGGCCACTTTATTTAGAACAGTTAATAAGCAACTTTCGAGTGTCATCGGAGGAGTGATTTGGATTATTATAGAAATAAATGAAAAGTCCTTCTATTATGGTTGCAATGTAGCAATTACTTTAGTAGTGAGAAGGTGTGGATAATTCAGTGGGGTTTGATTTTCAAAGGTCCGTTTCAAGTACTTCAGTGATTTAAATCATCAACCCATCTACTGCTCCCAAACCTCACCACCCGCTCTAAATCAATATTAGTCTCATTCAACAAGTTAAAACCCCTGTTAAAGGATTTAGTGGGTAATAGAACTGGTACCTCCTGACAGCTCCTCCTGTGCATTGGCTTGCAGCAGAAGGGCAAGGTGTTTATCCTAGCTGCAAAGCAACTGCCGTCCATTCCGCAAACAGCTTCACTGCCACACTGAAGCCCCGGTAATGAGCTGACAGGTGCAATGTTTACACTCAGATTGCCACTCAAGTTTGAGGGGCGGATTCTTGGTTTAGTCTCTTTTGACATTAATGATGCCAGCCAAAATGGCTCACCTTTCCATTGATTGTCACATATTCTTGATAGGATCCTCACAAACTTTGATTGTGATACACAAAATCCAAATTACGCTGCATATTTTTCTGTGTTTGTGAAGAACCTGTGTGGGGCAAAATTTATACAGCTGTCTTTTCAGTGTAAATGTCAAAGTACTACTAACAATCTTTTTTCCCATTAACTGAGACCTTTTCGATTGGCACTAATTCTTCTTCTGTTGTTCTACTCTTCCTAGTCCACAGAAAACGATAATAACACATTTCAGTGATGTCCAACACTATCCCCTAACAGCTGCATGTAAATGGTTCTGTGCCTGCCTTTTTATCTTTTCAGCGTTTTACGTTAACAGCAAAACAGGGGTTAGTAAACGTGTGTGCAGTTTAAGGGTGTTGTTTTACAAGACTGTCAAATGTGTTGTGATAAAAGCTTGGCATTATCATTACATTCTTACAACTAATTGTGATGAACTTTCTTTTGGTTTTCTAACATCTAAGAATTGAGTAAGTGCAGTGATATTCTAAAAAGCAGTTCATTGATTGTTACAATGTAAAAAAGACCTTGACAGATTATTTGAATACAGTGTTTTTCACCATTACCATGGATAGGCGCAAACATTTGGGCTTCCTCGAACAGAGTAGACATTAGGCTAAAGCACATTAACTGCTTTAAAAACATCTTCATTATCCATTTTGTTGCCCTTTCTGAGGTCAGCTCAGACTATTGTTAACCCACAGGATGAAATCACCTGAAAAGGTTGCTTCTTAAAGGCACCTCAGCTGCCAGCTCCACTTGCTTGTGTGCCACAAATCCTCAGCTCCTCTGGCTGGTGAGTGGGCTAATGCTCCTCATTAGAGAGGTGACCTTTCCGGAAATTGCCGCTGTGCACTCTACTCCACCCTCTGACACCTCAGTTACTGTTGCTAAAATCAAATACCCCAGCCATTCTCACAAGTCAGAGAAACACATTTCACAGATGCTTCTCTTGGCAAGCTTACCAGAAAGACAGAGCAGGGTTTGAGGAATGGACTGGACATGATGATTGTGCTCATGTATTTGGAAAGAAACTCCGGTAGGAGTGATATACAGTAGACATGTTAATGTCTTGGGTTTACTCTGACAGTAGTCTCGCTTTGCCAGACCATCCACACACTGTGGAGCGGAGGAGGGTCTGGCTAGTCCACACAGCATTCCAGGATGGGAGAAAAACATGCTCTGGTTTTTGGCATTTCTTTAAATCACAATCGTCATGGGCGGCGTTAAATAGTTGTGCGAGAGAAAACTCAGATTGGACAGATAGTCTGGCTAGCTGTCTCAATTTACCATGGTAGAGCTCTGAGGAGCAGTTAACCATAGTCCTCATAAATCCACCGGAGTTCAAAATTCCAACATAAAGAAAGCGGAAGGAAACGGAAAGTGCATGCATCTAGTGGAATTTCCTGCGGCACCGGCTCAATCCCGGAAGTGGAACGTCAAGGATATAGACAACCCTGATAGTGACAGAAAAAAACAGCTTGACAATTTGTTTCAAATGACCACTTTCAGTTTTCCTATGCTGTTAACTGTTGTTTCAAATTTTCAAATCCTTGTTGTTTGTACATTATTTGACAGGATATCTCAAAGACTTCAACCACAAAAAGAATCCATTGAACAAATCTGAAAGGTTTGGCTATGGGCCAATGAACAAGAGCATACTTTTTGTGTGGATTCAGGCACTTTTTGTTTAACATTTTAACTATTTTCTAATGAATTGCTGCTCTTCAAGGGAAGAAACTCTGGCAAGTATCCCGTAATTTCCTTTTAATACTGATGCAGCTCTGGATCCAGATAAAACATTTCTATACCATTATGATCATTTTTATTATTTCTATCAACATGTGTATGTTATAATAATAGTGCAGCCTGCTCACAATAAATGTTTTCTTCTGTGTTTGTTGTAATTTCAATAGAATTTGGTTGGGCTATTAGGCTACGGTCCAAGGAATTGCAGTCTTACGTTCTTTGTAGTTATCTTTTCATTTACACTAAAAGTCGTATAAATCTGGTATGTTTAATGTAACCTGCATGTGCAACTCACCAAGTCACTTTCTCTGTATATAGAAATGTACTTGGGCAGAAAAACAGATTCTGATTGTACTTCTACATAAGGTGAAGGGCTTTGTACAGTGATGTTGCTCTAACAGTAAACACATACAGATGACAAATGGCATCAATAAAATACAGATTCATTGAGGTCCCCACAGAAATGTCGATACTGTGGATTCATTTATCACTGACCCACTATTTTCGCTGGAATGAAATCTGAAGACTGAACTGCATCTGTGACTACCGTAGAGAGTAACTGTAGTGTTATAAACAGACATGGTTCAGCAGAAGGTACAGGAGTGCAGTGCTTTTAGTACATGGCTTTTGAAGAGCAGAGTTTATCCTGCTTCATGCTAGAGAGAATCATAATGCATGTTGATTGTGAGAAAAATGAATTGAAATATTATTATTATATTCTTGTGTTGCAGTTGCCTGATCAAATTGTCTAGAAAATGCAAACAAATCTAGGAAAACATTTAGTTTTAAACCAATATGCTGAAGGCAGTGCAGCGGGACAGGTTGGAAACACTTATTTTAAAGTGGCATAAAATATAGGTTTCATAACAATAAGCTGAAGGAGATGGTAGCTGCAGTACCTGGCAGCTTTTACAGCTTTCTCCATAATCACACAAAGCTCCCTGTTCCAGGTGGCATTTCTGGCAACACACCCTGCATTCCTGGAGGCGCCAAAACAAATTGACGTTAAACACAATGTTAATCTTCATATTCTGTACTAAGAAGTTTTACAAACCACATGAAGAAGTATAAGCGTTTGCCATTGGGTAATGTTCCAGGGAGATTTTGCACAATTTGTCATGCTTTTTCCTACGAATGTCCAGCAACACGAGCGATCAGTGCGCCTGCACAAGCCCCAGGAAGTCATTTGCAGCCATCAAAATGCACATTCTCAAACAGATAGCAGTAACGAGGATATAGATTCAGAATAACAGAATGCTCAATTATTGTAAAATTGGGAGATTATTTGAAATAGTAACAACCAGTCGAGTACGGAACAGTGTTCTAAAAGCACCATAGATGATATTAATGCTAAAGGAAACTCAGTTGAATCTGTTATTCTAGTATGATGTGGTGATGTGCCTCTGAAGAAGCACTGGAGCTGCATAATATATATTTTTCTTTTTTCCTGCTATTCTAAAATGTAATTATGCAATAGGCTTTTTAAAAAAAAAATGTTTCTCCATCGTTACACAGGAAGTAACTCAAATATTCGCTAGAAGATGTGCTTACATAATTACTTAGGTTAAAACATTGCAGGGATAAGACCATAAATGACCTATTTCCATAAGCCTTTTCGGTAAGCTTAGGTTTTTATGTGTCTTCGTAAAGTAACATCCGAGTTCGTAAGTCATGGACACAAATAGCAACTTGGGTGGGTTTAATTCAATTCCAAATTATCAACATTATCTTACATGAAAACTGAATTGAAACTTACACATTTTTATGAAGCTGGGAAATATGTTACATGCGCACTTATACTGTGTCCATATCTCCAGGCCTTAATTAGTACTCATGAATATCACCAATAATTCTATCAGGCAGACAGTGGAAAATGTGTTGTTACAAGAATAGAAACAGCAGAGCTCAACCAGTGTAGACCATTTTAGCTACCATTGACAGGGCTCAAATCTGCACTAATCAATATTCTTATACAGTATGAACAATTAATGACATTATTACATGTAATATGAAAGATGTTGCTCATAGCGATGAACCCACAGAAGAGTATCCCCCAAGTGTCTTAGAGCACAGATATACCATAACAACTTGGGGTTTCTCTGTACCCAATTGGCCAGAAAAATCAAGGAATGCTGCACATGGAGTTCTGAATTTGCTAATCTAGATAGCAGATTAGAGTTGTCTTCTGTTATGCTTAAATTATATATTTCTTCACTCAGAGAATATTTTCTAGAAACAAAGGAAAATGTAGTTAATTTGTAGTAACTGTATGCATTTTTTGCAGTTTCTAATACAGACGTGAGGGGCATCTCATGTAATCAATGCTGTTGTACAACATTTAACCACTTGGTTGTTATATTAATAACATTTAAATGCTGGCTGACGCTTGAAGGCAATGTTTTACTGGTTAAGGATTTATTTCATCATAGCTAAATAAAACAGTAACCAATCACAGCATGAACACAGCAAAGCTCGTCACTGAGTGGAGGCTCATCCCTCTTTAATGTGTTCTATTCCAAGAAGGGCTCGTGGGGTGATTGCCTCTCAGATGACCTCCCCCAGCTTTGCCAAGAATTTCTGCACAAAAACACCCTTTGGTATTGCGACAGCGCTCGGAGCAGTCATATTGAAAAGTCATGTTCTGTAAGGTGCAACTTAAGCTATCATCCATTTGTTTTTTATAAAAACAACCTCTCTGTCTTAGGTTTAAATGGAATCTGGACCAATAATATTATGCTTTCTTTCTGTGGAGTATAGTGGCTTATAGATTAATTCCTGTTCAGTATGAGTTGTATGTACTTACTGTATTGTACGTAAAGTCAATGAGAAGATGACGTAGCATTAGGAGCGACTATTGTAGCGAGTAGTCGAAAGCCCGAAAATCCACGTAGGGAGGTTGGCTGGGGTGTTGGATGGGTCAAACACAGGACTTTCACCCAGGAGACCGGGGATCGTGTCACGTTTCCTAAACCTAACTTTAACCGTCCCGTTCTTCTTTTCCTAAACCCAACCGTTCCGTTGTTGTCCCGCTTGTCACGGAAATGTAAGCCCACCCACGACCGAAAATCCAATTTCACGGAATTCTTCCGTGGACCCATCACGGAATTTTTTGCGATTCTGTGAAACTGCCACAGATTTTGAGTTAAGGGGCTGTGTTTATTTCACGGAATTCTGTGAGATCAGGTTGTCCCAGGGGTTGAGATTTGTCTGATACTATTAAAAATGACATTCTGCTTGCAAGTCAATTAATCAGCAGCTGCAACATGTCCTTCACTGAAACATGGGAGTAGGAGAGGAGTTGCTTATGTTGCACAATGTACTCATAGATTCAATATAGAACTGGCAGTACAGACGAGGGGGAGACAAGTGGAGGTTATTATGGTTATGCTACAGTATTGATTGAAAGTTACAACCAGGACAAGAGAAACTATTTCAGAAGAAGGAGGTGTTAGAAAGTTTAAATGTCTGTCATTAATTGTAGAGTATGTTTTCATTGATTTTCTGTTGATTATTTTTGCTAAATAATTGAAGTAACATTTGGTCTATTACTGTAAATGTCTGCATTTTTTGCTTGGCAACTTAAACTATGCATCATTTATCATTTATCAATTATGTCAGTATATGTGCTGTAAATATTCATGGACGGACCCTAAAGATTCATTAAAATAACTCAATAACTTTGAAGTTGCTAAATCACCATTTCAAACACTAAAACAAAGGTGGGTGGTAAAGGCTCAATGCTAACTGACACATTATAAATCCCTTCATACAGTATACTAAGATGGATCACATCCCTATTTAAGATATCTAAGTTATTTGAAAGTTACAGCAGGTCTAACATCTCACCAGAATACCCTGTGCATTTTGGCAAACTTCAATCTCTCTTTCTTTACAGTAATATTTAATTTGTCTTATGATTATCTTTGCCATAGTGAAAAGATAAATGAAAAAATTAAAAACTAAATAACCTTGTTAGCTTCTTTCACAGCAGCATGCATATAGCAGCTGTGGCCGTGGCTGTTTCTATGGTTACCACATGTGGAGATCCGGGTTGTCTTTCTCCTTAACTGAGATGCAGTGAAAACACTCTTTAGACAGCACCTCAGATACAAAGTTTCCTATATCAATGCAGTGTGTGTGTGTGTGTGTGTGTGTGTGTGTGTGTGTGTGTCTGTGTGTGTGTGTGTGTGTGTGCGTGTGTGTGTGTGTGTGTGTGTGTGTGTGTGTGTGTGTGTGTGTGTGTGTGTGTGTGTGTGTGTTTGTGTGTGTGTGTGTGTGTCTAATTGCATAATATATTGTTTCTTTGGTAACAGAGATACACGACTCGCCTAATTGCCGAGTAGAGAAGAGGTGGTATGAAAAGTATTTCATGGGCAGGATCCTTATTTACTGTATTTCCTCACTTCCAACTTCATAAACTCTTATTGTAGCAAAAAGCACAACTTAAATGGGCATTATGTCCTCTGTGACCCTCTTTATTGATCTATTTGGCAGCCAGCAGGATTTACCATATCAATATGACAATATGATCCTCTTCAGTCACCCTGTAATTGACTTTAACAATAAACTCACATTTTCACAACAGAACAAGCCAGCAAGAATAAGCTAAATGCAGTAATACAATATATCAAAAGGCTTAAGAGTGAGGCTTTAAAATCCTTGTAAATTAAATGAGCAGTTGAAATATGTGTGTGTGTGTGTGTGTGTGTGTGTGTGTGTGTGTGTGTGTGTGTGTGTGTGTGTGTGTGTGTGTGTTTCCACTTGTCTGAAAGGGGACTTTTACTGGTGACAAAGCTTGCAAATTAAAAAACCTCAGTGAGGTTATGTTCTCTAGAAAATGAAGATCTTAAATGCAAGCTCACACTTAGTGGAGAGTTGGTGAACTAGTGGGGTGTTGCTTTATGTGAACTGCATATAATATTCTTATCCTCAGAAGTGTGGCAAAATGTAAAATTGTGAATTCAGCCTGTCAACACCTTGCTTTTTTCCACCCTTCTGAACTCTGAGGTCATGAGGATGGAGATGATGATGGTTTTGATATATTGAGTCTATTTTTAATATTTTCCATATTTAGCTGTCAGCTATTGTCCGTAACATTTATGATGAAAATGGTACATGGCAGCTGTAACATTTAACATCATGTCTGTCGTCGTGTATAAAGGATTGAACATTTTGTAATACGTATGTATGTCTCTCAATGCCTGCTTCAGTTGCATGAAGAAATCCGCTGATCTAGGCATGCTTTTCTGTAAAAAACCCTTGCTATGAGTCTGGCTAGATTCCTTTAGCTGTCTGTGTGCAATAGCTCAGGCTCAAATAGGGGCAATATATGCATGCCTCTGAAACAATCAGTCTTGTTTATCCAGAGCCCTTGAACCTCCAGGATCAGAAAGATTCTGCAATGAATTCTGATTTGCTAAATCCCTGTCCAATTTATTGCCTCAACTCTGCACAAACATCAAAACAAACTCTCTCCCTTTTTTGTGCCACCAGCTGTTAGATTTGGGCAAAAATAACAGAAAGAGAGGATTGGGTGATAGAGACATGAAGGATTTACAATTTGTTTATGAATGTCTCTTTCCTTCTCACCCTGCCTCCCTCCTCCTTATTTCCTCTTTCCTGAAACATATTTGCATCTGCACTGCAGTGCTTGCTAACTGAGAGGGAACAATAAAACTTCGATAGAGATCTTGCAGGGTGCCGTTGCAGGTGGATTCATTTGAAAGTTTCCGTGTCTCCTGCCACACTCCAGAGTTATATTTGGTGTTAGTGAAATTTCCTGAATGTCTAAGAAGTTGTTTTAAGGAGACGGAGCAGCGTGGGTTGAGAGCATGAATGCATAATTTGTATCTCAGGTGCTCATTGAAGTACACTCGCTTGGCTTGAGTCACAGCTTTGCCCAAATTGTAAGGTATCAGTTTATGGTGCATCTCTCCTTTTTCAGCCTTGGTAAAAGTAGATGGAAAATGGAATTAAAAGAGTCAGATTTAGTACTCGGGAATTAATGAATAGCTCAAAGCCACAGTTGCTGTTTGGACATCTGCTTACTCGTTATTGTCTCTTATTAAAATGATAAACAATTAGTAATGCAAATCTGTATCCTTTTGGGTTTTGGGTGAAATGCAAAAATAGACATCCGCACATTGGTAATAATGTTTCAGATGTGCATTGGTTGTAATGTTACGTATTAAAGGTGCAATATGTAAAATATTGACAACAATGCTAAAGCCAATATTTTCTCCTTCTGAAATTTCCGTTCCGTGATGGAATATCTGTTTGTGTTTTTGCCTGTGTGTTGTTATCGACCTATGCCTATTTTGACAGCTGGGCCGGGTTGCAAGATATACCTGTAAAAACGCAAACCCAGCGCGCTACAGCTGTAGTACAGCCATGGAAGCAGCAAACAAACAAACAAACAAACAGGATCAATGGAGATAGATTCATTCTAGCCGCCCTAAAAATAATAAAAAATTCTTTCCAAACGGTTGCATAATCAGAGACGAGGAAAACACTGGTAAATATTGGAGATGCATTTAAAAGATGGAGACAGCTTAGAGCCTAAAAAGACACAAAGTTGACTAATTTCCTCCTTAACAGGTAAGCGTTGAGCTTCATTGTTGAGATCCTGACTGGGGCTAACGGCGCCATGCTAACACACGCTAACTGCTAACGTAGGAGCCATGACATATGCCAGAAACTGCAAGTTTGACTTCCTCATAATAGAAACATGTAATTTAACTTTGGCACTTTGTTGTTGGATTGGGACACAGTGTTATCTACAGGTTACTTTGCAATGTATGTAATGTTATGTTATTGTGGCTAACGTTACCATCGCCAGCTTTAAGGTTTTGATATGTTGGACAGTAAGATGATTCCCACTTTCTTACAAACTGGCATCCAACCATAATGTGTAATGTACTGACTGTACAGTGTATAGACAAGCTGTAGCCTATAACGGGTCTGGAAGTAGTAGTATCGACAATCTACCCCCTGCCAAAATTGTTCCCCCGCTTTTGTTCAGCGGGCGTAACTGACAAACAGTGACTGTGCCCTGGGTACAGACGACCGTGAGGTTGCGGTCTTTTTAGCGGCTGATGCAGTGACGTTAACTTGAGGAAAGGTGGCTGTCAGTCGGGCACAAAGCTCTGCAAGGTCGCGGTACAGACAACCAATCAACCAACCAACCAACCAACCATCAGATCAACATTGCCATCTCTAAAGTCATGCCCCTAACATAGCTAAAAAAGACCTTGTGTACTTTCAGTCATAGGATTAAGATTAAAATGTTAATATTTAGCACACAGGCTGTGATGTAAACTCTACTAATGCACTCTTAAACTTTTAATAACAGCCCAGCCCTGTGAGAACTTTCTAACAAGCTTCAATTCTGGTGCTTGGTTTGACCTTTTGTCAGACGTGCGCGTCACATGTTTTGAATGGGATTCCAAAACATGTGATGGTGATGGAATATAGACTAGAAAATTCAGGAGATCTAATTTTTCCTCTCATCACAATTTCAGTGTTGTCTTTTGATATCCAGGGACATTTTTGCACATTTAATTTTTTTTTCATTTCACCAATGTGGTCTAGATATAACATTTGACACCCTAACAGAAAAAATAACACTGAAGAAAAAATGCAGCTAAGAGGAGAAAGTCTGGCTATGAAGTGATACACTGCATATCAGTCTATACAAACCTCTCCGATTACGCTTTTTAATCACATATCCACACCAGCAGAGCATTGGGTGGAGGATCTCATTGCAATGACGAAGCATTACATTAGGACTTTGATTGCGTGGGATATTCCATCACTGAATTTTTCCGTGGCTGTCTAGAGGCTCTCTCTGCTGCCGATTATCATAACAGCTTGAGGGTAGATGACCCGCCAGATGTTTGTAATCTCACACCGAGAAGCTTGTGACTGGGGTTGCAATCAGATAAGGGAACATATAAGGGATTATAAATGGTGACAGTTGGGAAAAGGCTATAGATTACCCCATAATCGCTGATAGATGGCAAATGTCCTCTTTCAACCCCATTAGAAGGATTCTCGATGTATACACCAACCCAATATTTGATATATATACCAAATGTTTATTTTCCAGTGTATCTAAAAAATACACACCTCATGACTATGTTGGTGCAGCTGTGAGTAAAGTGAGTGGATTTAGAGCTTGCACACAAGGCACAAGCTCATTTCTTTTTGCTAGTTTGTAAGGCCCCATTGAGAGTGTATGGTTGTGTGGGCAGGTTAATGATATCAGCTTGAGAGTAGTTTTTAATCACGAACAGACTAATGAGATAGGTTGGGCTGGAGTTACTCCAGCAACAAACAGCATCTCAAATCGCTCCCTCCCTCCATTTCTTTCTTTCTCTATTTTTCTTTCTGCTTTCTTTACTGTCTAAACCCAAGCATGAAGAGATTTAGAAGAACCTGAGCGATGAATGAGTACACAATGGTGTGGATTAAAAGGAATCAGTCATATTTACAGAAGTGAACAGCAGGACATATTCACCCTGTGGCGAGGCACCAGCAGGTTATTGACAGTGGAGGAGCAGTATTGTGAGCCAATCCTGGTGTAAAAGTGGAACACAAATATGTCCTGACTGCTTTTGACAGGATGCAGTCTTTGTTTGTTTACATATCCTAGACATGCATAAATACATATTAATGATGGTAGTGACAGGATTTAAGAGAAAGAGAGAGAAAGAGAAACTAATAAAGTAAAAATCTGGTCAAATGGCTTTTAAAGGGAACATCGTCATTTATTAATAGTAAATCAACTTCAGAAAATAGATCCATTTATGCTTTTACTGTTTTGCAAATCTACAGCCTTGCAGTGCTGGAGGGAACCAAAGCTCCTGTTTTTACTGAAACATGTTTCACTCCATTAGAGAGTGGATATTGGAGCCATGGAAGTGTTAAGAATTGGACATAAGTCCCCTTAGGCCCCTGAGGTACATCAAGAAATGTTGGCTTGCCAAGCTCACCCAGTTAAGAGCATGTTCTGTCTGTGAAGATGGCTTTGCAGTCAAGAGTACATTAATGCAACATGTTATTCTGTGCTGAGTTATATTTCATCCTGTAATTTCTGGGTTAGGATGGTTGCTGTTCCTGATGAAAAGGCTCACACTTTCCAATCCTGTAGTCCTATTAAAGAGATAATCCATGACATTTTCATATAAATAACTTATCTTTTTGCTACCACTGACTGAGATAGCGCTTGCTGATTCAAGAGTGCTGTAGCATTTGCTTTTTTAAACATCCAGTGATAATAGTCAGGAGCAGACTAGTTTACTGGAAATAGCGACACCAAAAATAATTAGAAGAACTGGGTTATCAACATTAGCAACGACATGGCTGATTTATTTGTTCTCCGTTCACTTCATATTATTTTCTTTCTCAATAAAGGAGGTATATTTTGCTTATTCACTGGTATAAATATGCATTTTTTGACTGTAGAGACAGTCCAATGTAAAATTTGGGAAAATCAACATATTCATCATGTGTAGAGAAGTCAACCACAAGGTGATTGTAGTCTGTTAAGGTCTCTCCATTTGAAACATTGACATCTTGTATCTATCACTTCATACATGCTCCTATTTGTTTTAATGTCTATCATAATTCAAAAGGTAGTTTTGTATCTTCATGAGCATATTGTTGTTCTAGCTGCTTCATATTGTATGGCTTCTTTTCATCTTCCTTGGTTCGGTTTTCAACTGGTTTGATTCACTGTGGCTAAAAAATAAAGAAATGTATAGCCACCCTTAAATTGCAAACTCAATATAAAGTATGGGACTGATATAGTCAACAGGAAGTGGAGCTTTAAGGGATGCAGGGATGCAAACCTTGGCTCTTGTGCAAGATACAATTACCCTCACTGCTGGGGAGACATGCACCATCACAGATTTATAAATTAATTCCTTGACCAGACGAGGAAAGGAGCACCACTTCCAGGAACTAAAGCTGCAACAACACACAATACAAGGAAAAACACTACTGGCTACACTGTTTGAATGAATATTATAATTATCATTTCAAGTGCACCCTCCTAACAATGACCATGTGACCCCAAATATATTACATAAGGACATTCATAAAAAAAGGAAACATTATGAATTCAAAACTAAAAACAGACAGATTATCACTTTATATTAATCCTGGTTGGTTTGTGTTTGTGTGTTACATCACAGTGGATTAGCAGCTCAGAGTGCTGGTGGGTGATTTTTCAGTAGGCGTGGTGTGAGTCCTGCTCTCGGATTGTGGACATTTGGTTTGGAGCAGAATAATCTCTGCTTGTGCTGTTGGCCTTGTGAGAATAACTGCACATCAGCACAGATCACCGCACAAACTGGTGTGTGCGTGTGTGTGTGTGTGTGTGTGTGTGTGTGTGTGTGTTTGTGTGTGAGAGATGGACCACCAGAAAAAGAGAGAATGAGTGAGAGAGATAGAGAGAGAGAGAGAGAGAGAGAGAGAGAGAGAGAGAGAGAGAGAGAGAGAGGGAGGGAACGTGTATATGTGTGGCTTTATTCTTTTTAATCATATTAAGTTGGATCATTAGATGGACCCATTTACATAGTGCTTTCATGAGGTGTACAGGACCAAATCCTATTGGATATGGGCCTAATCTACTGGAAAAGCTCTGCAGCATCCAGTCACTTTGGTGGGGACTCTGTGTCCCTCGGTGCAGGCCTATGTATGAACATACGTGCAGCATTAATTTGGCTGAATTAGGATTGAGAACAAATTGCCACTCTACATTCCCAAATCCAGGAGTGATTGAGAAATAATGAGCAGCTCAGTCCACATAAATGGTTCACAAGATTATCCCCCTCTGAATTATATAGCTCACCCCTTTCCTGATGCCTAGACAAATGTCCTCCGTATTGATGTCAATCTAACCATAATTATTCCGCTCTATTATAAATCTTGTGCAAGTTTTCCGAGATTGTGTCCAATGGATCATCTGCATCATTTTCAGTGTGGTACACATATTGTGATAGCCCCATAGACTTTGACCTTCCCTGGATGGTGACATCCTCTGTCTCAGTCAACTTCCATCTAAACATGCTCAAAGATTATCCTTTAGCAGCATTTCATGCTATGATAGCACTAATGGCAAAAATTCATGATCCTCATGGTTTGAAAGAGGATCAGGCTGACGGTCCTGCTGAAATGACCTTTAGAGTGGACTCTGCAGGCTAAAGCCAATACAGTCACAATTCGAGAGTTGGCTTAAGATAGCACTGGTGATGGTCAGTAGAATTAAAGATTTTGGCTCCCTATATTCATAATGAGGGAACCACTCACATGGTGTATGAAATAATATAAAACGGGTAGCTTAAATCATGCAATCTGATTGGTTCATATACAGTAGCTGTGATATAATAACCATACAGTATACTACGCCTATGACGTTTAATTTAGTTTGCACAATAAGTATCACTCCGTGTCTGAGAAAAAAAACCGTTAGACCAACTAACTGATAGGTGGTGCCACAGAGGGAAGCGGTTCATCTGCACACAGAGGGCCGTGACACAGAGCTGGTTTAAAAAACCTAGGGGCTGCGTTACATGGCAACCTGTGCAGGGAGCCAGCCAGCCCTGAAGGGCCTTTTTTATTGTAAAACATTATTATATGTTAACAAATATCTATTTACATTTTAATCCGAGCATAACTTTCATATTGCCGTACTTGATGACCATTTTATAAAAGCAATAGCTTTTTGTCCAAAGGTTGCAATTGTTGTCGTTCCTCCTTCCAACGCCCCTTAGCTGTGATATAATCCCAACATACCATGGCCTGTTGTGAGCTATTGCTTAACTCTGTTCCACTGGGAATGTTTCACAATGTGTACAATTCCTGGACCATATGAATGTGCATTCTCATATTATTGTTCAAGTTCAAGTTCTGTAGTTTGACAGAGGTGTGTGAATTCGTATGTGGTGTAATCAGCATCTGTTATGGTAAAATGCACAGTGTAACCTGTTAGAAAACCTGTTAAAAAAGCACTCCATATGAACAGTCAAATAGGTGAATAACCAGTGTTGAAAAATGTACATCAGACTTATGTAATTGCATGTTCTGTTTGTTTCTGCTACAATATCTGCAAGCAGTAAAAAAGACGTAAGCAAAATTACCAATTGATATTTAATGAAGCTATATAACCTACATTGCTTATTCATAAGTTGTTGAATTGGTTGACGAACCACAAAAAAGATGTACAGTGAAAACAATAATTTTTCAATTTTTTCTGGTGTGTGAGTACAGAGATAGTAGTGACGTTAACTATCTTAAAATAATAAGTGCTCTCAAACTATGACAACTGGATGTTCTCCATTCCACAGGCTTTTGTCACAGCAGACATTTCTTAAATGAATTTAAACTATACATAACATCTTTAAAATTGGGAAGAAAAGCACAAACATTGTATGAAATTCTGATACACTTTCCCAATGTGTGAACTAACTGAAATTGATGTGCACTTCCCCTTGTATTTTAAATTACTTTAATGTATTTTATTTTTTCCTTTCCATTGATATAATTCCGTTCAGAAATTATTCTGATATACTCTTATGTAAGAATACTGATGTTGATTGATTGATGATTGTCTGTTTTTTGTACTTTGTCAATCAAGTAATAAAAATTAAATTGTCACAGCAGACATTTTGACTGGACGTAAAAGCACAGGTGTTACTAGTAACACTAAGGATGGCTCCTTCTATTCAAGTGTACAAGTAAGACGTGAGCAAACATACACAACACCAGGAACCTGATCATCTTAATGGGATTCAGCTATCATTTATTTTATTATTTACACCCATGTTTTTCTTGTGCCTGGTCAAAACGTTCTAACACTTTGTTTTTTGTACAAATTAAAAAAACGAGATATGTAGCTCAGCGCAAATTCTTTCAGGAAGACCTAACAAATAATCAGTCTTTCCTAAAGCGAATCAGCGCTTGAGTCACTCTCCTTCTGATAAACCAATCAGGAATGGCCAAAGATTCCATAGGCCAATCACAGCGTCACAACACTGTTTTTAAAAGCACTTCTCTCCCTATGCTATCAGCTGTCATTTCAGAAAGACGTGTATAGCTAGGCTGGCTGTTATATCCTAACAGTTAGACAGAATGGTGTCAATCTTTTTATCTAACCCTCCGCCAGAAAGCAAATAAGCCAAAATGTCCAACTTGTGCTTTAAATAATAGGCTTAAGAGCAGACAGCATACCCACAGCTGTGTACTATTTGAATTCAAATGTCAAAGAGAAATTTTAGAACTCACAGTACGTGATTGTTTATTTATTATTTGACTCGTCTTGCAGTTTGAATGGCTGACACAGTTCATTTAAAAACACTTAACTTGTAGATGATAATTATACTTTTAAAACTTTTCCGAACCTCTTCGTTAATTTCAATGCAGTGTTTACGAAAGCTGCAAATGTTTAACAGCCTCCAAACACATCAAACACATGTTTGAGTGTCTGATCCTTGTATATATTACAGTATTCAAAGAGATTTTCAAAGCATGAATCGTAGAATGTGATGTGTGCTGGTGAAGAAAGGTGAGCAGAGAGGAGAAAGAAAAAGAGAGGTAGAAAGCTAGAGAGCGAATTGTAGTGAGATTTGATAGAAAGAGAGCGTAATAGCTTCGGAGCGTTTAGTATGCAGAATAGAAGAATAACACTTTTAGCCCTTCTGTCGAAGTCTGGGACTATGCAGTGAGCGGTCTAAACTTTCTCATATAAGCCTTTGCCTCGAGCCATAAACTCAAATATTTCAGTCACATTCACAGGAAGCTAAGGAAAAAATGCCTTATTACTTATGATCAAAGGTTGGTGTTTTCTGGAGGAGACATGGAGCGTCTGCTAGAATTTAAATAAAGAGTTGAAGGCGGGTCATTTTGAGTGAATGGAGAGAGATCCAGAAAAAGGCAGGGATTTGTTGTTTTCCCTGCTTTTAAGCCCCCTTTCTTTTGAAGACTGTTTACATACTTAAACAGAGCTACATGAAATCTAAATATGAGTATCATGAACAAATAGTTTAATCTCTTTGTCCTGGTGAAGTCACATGAGCAAAGAAAAAAGCTTGCTTGACCTTTATTTCTTCAAATCTTTCCAGTAAATTCCTAGAGATACATTATTTGTCTCACATCTTGACTGCTGCACTCAGTGTTATAATATAAACTTCCTCAGAAATATAAACTCATGAAAGATACTTGTCAAGAGTGTTATGGTTGTTGAAGTATGCAAGGGTTAAAGTGGAAATAAGGTATTCTGTTAATGTTATTGTGTTAGTGTTTAAGTGTGTGTGTGTGTGTGTGTGTGTGTGTGTGTGTGTGTGTGTGTGTGTGTGTGTGTGTGTGTGTGTGTGTGTTTCAGTCTGCCAGTTTCCGTGGCTATGTGCTTAAGAGTGAAGAGCAAGAGAGAGTGTAAGTATAGGGCAGGAAAAAAAAAAATCAAAATACAATAAAATATTAATAATAGTTATAATGATGAAATAGATAGACCGAGGCAGCAAATCAGGATTGGAGCATCACTGGAATTACATCACTCAAGCTGATCAGCTGCATAAGACCAGCCACCAACAACATTGTAATTATAGTTAACCTTTTTTACTGTTAGCATGGCCCCTGTTCTAGAACCATCTTTGCAATACTCCCTTTACATTACTGAGTTGTGCCTGATATTTGTCCTGCTTTGGGCTGCCAGGAGGGAAGACTGTCCTCCCCTTCCAAAAAGCAACTGCTCTAGCTAGTTCAAATCTCCTTGACGTCAGTCAGTGTTAGTCAGCCTGCTTCGGAAGTGGCAGTTATAACACCTGCCTCACCCCTGCTAAAAAAGCTTAGGGTTTTTAATAGTGTTTTGAAGCTGTTTTGAGTTTGATGGAGAGCTTTAGAGTGTCATGAGGTCTATCATTTCTATAAAAATTGTATGGGAAAACAGTTTTTCTTCAATTTCCAGGCATTAAAATGGTTTAGTTTTATAAGAATGAATAATGGGTTCTTTTATCCCAAAGTATTCACATCCATTTTTTAGATACACCTATCCCTGATATTATAAAAGAATAACAAATTGGTGAATTTTGAAAGCAAGATTCATGTCAACTGCAGAACGCAGAATGACAACTAAATGCAACATTTTACTGCACTGATTATTTTCCTTTATCTGAGTTTCTTCCATACCCTGTATTTTTTTGAATCCCTGCCAACATGCTCATCCATGTTGCATCTGGACCCTAACTGCAGATGTGACCAATAGCTTAATTTCCCTTTCCCTTTCCTTGCAAAAGGAGGGTAAAACTGATACTGAGACCAAGAAATACACTCTGACTGACGGGTGGGTTTCAGTCTGATGAGAAAGTTCTTGACGTCCAACAGGCGCCTGCAGGCTCAGGTCGTCCTGTTCTAGGCCCTGTTAAATGGAGCTGTGGCCCCGCCATATCACTGCTGTCAGACTCCACAGCCTCCGCAGACAACTTTGGGGCCTTGTAAAGAGGCTAGGGCTGATGGGTTTTTAGTCTCCTTTGGCGGTCAGCTAGAAGAAAATGGGAATGATGGTTGGTGTGTGTTAGTATGTGTGTGGCAGCAAGACACAGTTTTCTTTGAAGATCCCGAAATAAAAACACACACACACATATATATATATATATATATATATGTTGTCAGTGCCACTGCACTTAACAAGTGCAGCCCAAACGACGTAACAGGCAATGTGCTGTCTGCCCCTCCCACTCCCAAAGAAAAACACTCTACTCCAGTCAGGCATGCTACGCTGAACTAGCTTGTTGCAATATGGCTAGTAACATTAATGTGACTTTTACCAAACCAGAATCAGAAGATCCTCCAATAACCAACAGGTCTGGCGTTTGGAGCCACTTTGGTTTCCCTGTAAGTTATGCGGGTGATGGCAAGAGAGTGGTGGATAAAACAACAACGTCATTTACGCCGACATCACCTTAGTGTGTCAATAACTGGAACTAGATGTAAACAAGAAGCAACACACATGCTACAAACCCGCAGCATTTAAGCAGCAATTTCCAACTGATTCAAAAGACATCACTGCGGCGATTTATAGCCGTGGATGTGAGACCCTACTCTGTAGTGGAAAACGCAGGTTTTACGAACATGATTAAAGTAATTGAGCCCCTTTACACTATTCCTTCACGAGCCCATTTCAGCCAGACCGTAATTCCTGCTTTGTACAAAAAAACAAAAGCCCAAATAGAGAACCAATTGTCCAAAGCACCAGCTGTTGCTCTGACAGCAGACGGCTAGAAGTCAAGGGCTACACAAAGCGTGTATATTTTTTTATAAGGAGCTGTTTTTGTTTTATTTTCTGCTAAGAAAAAAGAAAGACACCCCATAAGATGGGTCAAGTATAGCTCTATCAATGTTCAAACTAAAAAAGATCATGCTTTATGATGTTAGTTTTAATAGATAAAAAATGTGTCTCTGGCATTTCTTTCTTTTTGCTGTATCGAAAACGTACCGAATCGTGACACCACTGTCTCGTATCGAACCGAACCATGCATTCATGTGTTTACTGGTAAGAAGCTAGTGAGGAAGCTTGTCCAAGTCTGAAATATAATCTAGAAAGTCCAGGTTTAAGTTATGCATGCAAAAACACAGCATAGTTATATATAATAAAAAAATGTTTAACTTTGGAAAGACCAAGACAGTCTGTTGCAAGATGACGTTGCATTGTGTGGTGGCAAACATTGAGCATGATTCAACCCTGCATTTTTTTGCCAGAGATTTCTGCCTTTCAGAGTTTGTGATGACAACACAGAAGTCTCAGTTTTGGAAAACTGTGCAAATGTTGGTCTGAACACTGGTAAAAATCCACACTGTCAGGTGAAAAGAACTGGGTGTTGGCACCATGTAGACCAGGGGTCGTCAAGTACATTTTTCCAAGGGCCAGAATTTTTCCAAACAGACACTCCGAGAGCCGGACTTTCAAATAAAGAAAATAAAATGTATTTATTGCTAATATGCCTATTCTTGTTTGATATTTTCACTTTCTTACTAAATGAATACTATATTTTTACATGTATTATTAGAGTGAGCAAACTCCTAAAAAAACATGTGGGAAAAAAGGTCAGAGTCGAGCCTGCGGCCGCCGCGTCAAGGAATACACCTCCACATGTGGGCATCCGCTCCACCAGGTGAGCCAACCAGTCACCTGATAACTGGCTCTTTACCTAGAAAATGATCTCAGACTAGGAGGCAGTTCACTGAGGAGTGATGGTTAAAGACTGTGATTACTGAAACATTGTTTTAGTATGCAGTGTCCTGATTGGTGTAAAATGCTTGCAGAAAGAAAGGCCTGTTGTCAGGTAAAAATGTCAGGGGAGGTGCCTAGGGAGGTGTTCCAGCTGGGAGGAGGCCTCGGGGAAGACCCAGGACTAGGTGGAGGGATTGTATCTCCAACCTGGCCTGGGAACGCCTCAGGATCCCCCAGTCGGAGCTGGTTAATGTGGCTCGGGAAAGGGAAGTTTGGGGTCCCCTGCTGGAGCTGCTACCCCTGTGACCCAACACTGGATAAGCGGACGAAGATGGATGGAAGCTTATAGTGCTCTTGAAGTCAAGACATTTAAAAAAAAAAAAATTTTTTATCAAAGATATTCCTTTTAAGTAATAATCCAGGACAAGGACATCTATCACAGAAAACAGTGGTGATTCCTTCCGGTGCACTAGATGAAGTGTTATGTTTGCAACAGCATCAACAGTGATTTCTATTAAACGAACAACAGCAGCAGTGATTTGAAATAAACAGAAGAATAAACATGGAAGCATGAGCAGTGATAGCCACCAAAGCTGAATCACTAACAGCATACAAACATGAAAACAGCATTATGATTTAACCCTTTACTTTCTGAAGAGATTTTCAGACCAGAGATTGATTGGGTTTAGTACAGCACTTGCTGTCTCTTGAGACAGAAAACCAAAATCTAGGAAAAGGGGAGGATGCTGCGGTGGGAGACATAGGTAACAACTGTGCCATGTATATTGGTCAATCAGGCAAACGTGCATAAAACATGCTTTTCTGTAAGCCTTATTCAGACAATAGAAGACGTGAGATTTTATATTAAAACTCTAAATTCTAGTGGAAAACATGAGGCTTATTATTATTATTATAGGTTATTGTTATAATAGGACATGTTTAGAAATATTTAATCTGAATTCAAATTCTGACATGTATTATAAATATGCAGTGTGACAGAAGATTGTGGGATACAAGATACTTCTCATTCAATTACAATAATGTATTTAAAACAAATGAAAACATTGTTGGACCTAGAGCCCCACCAAAAAATTGTGTTTGATGGCCCATGCCACAACTTTCTCTTAAATTTTTATGATTTTTTGCCCAGCCGCTAAAGCCGTGCTGCATGTTTTCACCTTGTGAAAAGATGAACGGGGAAAGCAAACGTCACGGTCTCTGGGGGACATGCAACAACAACAACGGGACGGCAGAGGTTGGGTTTAGGAAAAGAAGAACGGGGAAAGGACACGTCACACGCCAGGAGTCGGCCGCGGGGGACGCGCGACAATAACGGGATGGCGGAGGTCGGGTTTAGGAAAAGAAGAATGGGGAAAGGACACCTCCGGGGTGAAAGTCCTGTGTTGTTTAACCCATTCACCACCCCAACCAACCTCTTTATGCGGATTTTCGGCATTTCATACTACTCGCCAGCGTAGTCGTGCTGTGATCACGACATATGCTTCCCATTGAAATACATTAGTTTACATTTTTGTGCTGGCCACCACGAAAAAAACGTCCCCGTGTTTTCACGAATCAATAGATTAAATAACGTGACCATTTCACAAACTGACGTGAGACTGGGTTGTACCAGAAGTCTTTTCGAACTCTTTTGCACATTACAGTATAAGTGTAGACATAGAATAAAGGAGTAGCAGGCCCTTATGCACAACAGCACTTTTAACAATTTAACATATGAATGGAACTCAGACAGGGAGTGCTTTTTAGATGATTGCCTGAGCAGATATACACGAGAGGTTAGACTGAGTCAGACACAATTACTTGCATCCTTTCAGCCTGCAGCTGCTTGTGGTTCAGCAGAGGGTAGTGTGACTCTGTTGGAGGGCCTTGTTGATTTCCCCTGTTGATTCCTACTCAAGATCGATATCTTCTCAGGGCCCCTCCAGTCCTCTTACTTTCCAGGTTAATCGACGACAATGGAAATCTCCAGGGATTTGTGAAGACCCTGCATTCGAATCCTATCACTTACATGCAAGATAAATTGAGGGCTGTTGACATGACTTTGACTCAATTTGGTACAGACTATAAGTCTTTACATTATCCAAGCCAGCATGGACCCACCACAGGCAACCCGCCCCAGAACTGTATGACAAAGTGACAGTTCAAAGCTTTAATTATTATGTATTCAAATGTTAAATCTGGTGCCATGTCAAGAAAGTAAAACGGTACTTAATATGACGCCTTGAGGGTCTCTTCTGCTCTCAACGTCAAGTTTGTGATGTCACTTTTATATTACCACAGCATTTTCATTTTTCATACAGTGTTTAATAATTCATTCAAAATTACATGAAATGTGGCCAGTGTTTGTGATATACATAACTAGGTCTAATGATATGCATAATTTTGTCAAGCTGCCGGGGGCATTTTATTCAACATTTTCATGTGCAGCAGTCACTTAAGACTTGTAAATATACTTCATGTGTGAATGTTGATGTTGACCTTGTTTTAAATTGCATATTATAGCATAATCATTGATTTGTTTGATCTTTCGAAAACCTTAGGAGATTGTATCACAAACAGAGGTTGCAACTAAGATCAGAGGCCTGATAATTTCATTTCATTATGAATTATTCTTAGACCAATGGTTTCTTAAACAATATAAGATCTAAGTTAAAATTGGTGGTTACACAAAGTTCAAACTGCACATCAGTTAAAGGCTAATTTTAGTTTCCATTTATTGCTGCTCTTTCACTGCTCTTTCTGCTCTTTCATCATTTCACTGCATTTGAACTCAAATAGGTCTTATCTGTAAGTTTGTCCAGCACTGCAATGCCAACGTCCTGAAGAGGCTTATTTGAAAACAAACAATATCTGGATGCCTGAGGTTTGGGCTGAGGCCAGATTTGTCGGTCATCATCTCCTTACAATCCTGAAAACAATGAACACGCCACAGTAGGCCCACCAGCTGTTTAGGAGGAGGAATATTGTTTGGCTCTCAATGTGGTTAGTGAGACATACTATGACCTGCTGTTATTTGCTTAATTGAAATGCATTTTTGGTACTCTGAGCAGTTTTGCTGAACAATCTTACATATAATATAGTCCCTTCTAATGGAGCCTTTCTTCATCTCCTTAAAACAGTATTAATAGTATATATAATAAGTATTAAGTACAATAAGTTTGTCTTTATTTATTCTTGGGGTACTGGGGCTGCAACAAATGATTTTGTTCATTGGTCAATCTATTGAATATTGTTGTGATTATTTAGTCAATAAAATTGTTTTTAAAAATGTATATTAAAATTTTGAAAAAAAAATCTTCAATTTGCAACACTACTTTTCCACCACTGTAGCCTACGTACAGTGGTACTTACTTAAAGGACAATTCCGGCGCAAAACGAACCTCAGGGTTATTAACAGATGTGTACCCACTCTGTCGCTCTCTGGGACATGTTTTCATGCTAATCGAATGAGTTTGGAGCTTGAAAGATGCTAGTGCGGAGCGCTGATTAGCTTACAGCGCTAGTTTTCGGGGCACAGGGAACGTAAAAACAAATCGCTATTTATACCACTAAAAAGGCTCAAAATATCACCAAACTTCAACGATAGCATAATGAGGTCCCTAAATGTCAACCAAAGCATTGAGAACTTTGTAAGTGTACAGACAGTTAGATTATAAAGACACTTGCGTTCATGTTTATATGCCGCCACCGTCTTGGAAACCAGTCATGACTTACAGCTGGCGATGCAAACTAAAATCAAAAGCAATTTGCTCAATATATCTGAAATAATCGCACTCTGCATAACTTGTCTAGTGTACTTACTCAGTGGATAACTGTCCATCTGGTCCCTCCGGTCTGGGTCGCCGAAAAAGTTTCAAGTACAGCCCTGTTATCAGAGAGGGGAAATCTTCAGACTGTACAAAACACTGCGTCTCTTGGGCATCGTGACACAACAGGTCCCACTCCTTGCAACACAGACACTCCTGTTCGGTGGCCATAGCTTCACAATGTCCGAGGGACACCACCAGTTTCCCGAAGTACGAGGCTGTGTTGCGGCATTGAACACCAGTAGCTCTCTCTCTCGTAGCCCTTTCACAGAGCTCCCGCAGCTCTTCGTTCAATAAACTGTCTGTACACTTACAAAGTTCTCAATGCTCAGTGCCCCGAATACTAGCATTGTAAGCTAGCGTCTTTCAAGCTCCAAACTCATTCGATTAGCATGAAAACATGTCCCAGAGAGCGACAGAGTGTGTACACATCTGTTAATAACCCCTAGGTTCATTTTGCACTGGAATTGTCCTTTAAGTAAAATTACTAATAGCACACTGTTAAAATACTACAAGTACATTTTCTGTCATACTGTTTTTTCTGAGTCTTCAAGGACTGAAAGTGCAGTTTAGAAATCCCTCCCCCTGTGTTTAAAAATAAAATACATTGTGTTCAATGGGAAAAAAAGTTGTTTTTTTACCCAGTCATTTAAAAAAAAAAAAAAACATTTATTGCTGTCATTACAATAGTGTGATACTGTGATATTTCTGCTGAAGGTTATCATACCGGCCCATGCCTACAGTCAGCACGGGTTGGTCTCCCCGTCTGCCCAGGTGGAGCTTGTCACTGGCGATTATGCTGCGTTCCTTTGTAGGCTACTCAGAAATTGGGAACTTCCGACGAGGAAAGATGCAAAGAAACGGTATGTTAATCGGGCGCCTACATTTCATTACTGCTAACTCACAATGACGGACCAACAGACAAAGAAAGAAGACAGTTCAACTTCCAAATAAAAGTAAACAAAAAACTGAACACCCACACCCACAAGAGCACCGAGCTGATGTCGGCTGAAATCACAGCTAAACCTTTGCCATTGACTGCGGCCAGTCTTTGTGCAGCTTAGGTGGGACACAGACACTTCTGGCTCGGTCTGTCCTCTCTGTAATGAACCACCTTCTCTCCACGGAGTCGCCTTTTTGGACGAACATTCAGGAAATGATAGTCAGTAAAGCCTTAAAAAAGCTGGGCTCTCTTCTCTGCCCACAGTTTTTCTTCCCTGCACATTATGATGGTTGGTTCAGATGTTAGCACTGTTAGCCATGTTGTGTCAGCTCATAATGTTGGCAATGTGAGGCACCGCAATCGGGTCGGATGGGACGTTCAGCCCTTTCCTCCTCCGGTAAGGCGAATAAGGGGAAGGTGGTGTGTGCTACCCGCTCTTCCACGGCCTTCACTTCATCCAGCCCAGTCTCATGGCAGTTCGTGAAATGGTTACGTTATTGAATCTATTGAATCGTGAACAGGACATGATTATTATGAATTATTAATTATTATTAACACGGTCAACAGTGCTAACGCAGCTAGAGGGATTACTCAAGAGGGTGTCGGGGAGGCGCAGTGTGTAAAACTTCGCGCCTACCCGACCCCCTTGATAAGTAATCCCGCTAGCTGTGTCAGCACTTTTGACCGTGTTAGCATGATTAGCCACGTTAGCTAGCTGCTGCCTCCCCAGCTCCATTATCTCCACAGCTGCACATGCCCCCACAGTGTGGACTGGAGCACGTGAAGGCATTGTGCAGGTAAGAGCTGCCACTCTAATGACGTCATACAATTGACACTGTTCGTTTTCGAAAGGAACTCTGGGAGATGAGGGCCCAGAGGCCCACCTGCAATTACATCTTACTGCCATAGCTGCTGCTAGAAATAACTCAAATCTTACTGACTAGAACTTTAAAGTATGAAAAGTAAAAGTACTTCTTGTGCAGTAAAATGCTCACTGTCTGTGTTTAACTATTATATATGATGTTTTTTTATATATGATTAATATCACTGCTGCATTCATGTGTATGTTGCCTTTTAATGCTGTAGATGATTAAGGTTGGGCTCATTTTAACTAATTTATATACTGTTTGGTAGTTTAATCTACAGCAATGCATCATATTCTATAAGATCACCATATGTTTGTAACGTTGATGTCCTGTGAGAACCAGGTATCTCTACAAAGGTCAACTTTTGTGTCAGAAAAACAGCCCTGTTTTCAACTTTGTGATGATGCATTTTCCAGCTAATCCAAGAGGCTTTTTTAATATTTTATTCAGCTTCATAAGTAGGAGAATTTTCTCAACATAAAGGAACACTTCATCCTTCAGTTCATCACAAACATTCAAAATCAACACATCTGGAGATATATGGTTTTCACTGGACAGGAAGGGGATGATAATGTTGTGGAGCAAACAGTACAATATGTGCCTCTGAGATGTAGTGACGTAGAAGTATAAATTAGCAGATAATGGCCAAGTACAGTACTTGAGTAAATGTACTTAGTTACATTGCACCACTGCAATACAAGACAAAGGCAGCACATCATCGCATTTAAGACGTCAGAGTCCATGTGCTCTGTCGTACTGGAAAATACCACACAATATCAAAAAGATCTAAGAAATAAGAACTTTTATTCATAATATATTCATACTTGTACACAAGTAAAGTAAAATGCATATCTATGGTTCCATTGCAATCTCCATACACAAATTGACAGCATTCTTTTGGTAAATGCAACCCATAAACCCTTTCTGTCATGAAAATAGAACTAAAATTTGGGGCGATAAAACATTTGTTTTTATAAACATAAAAAAAACATAACATTACCCAACAAATGCATCACTTTGAATAAATAATGGGGGGAGATTGTTTATCTTCAACGGACCCAACATTCTTTGTGTGCGCGCTGTCTCTGATTTCCTGTATTTGTTTTTTGTTCTTTTTTTCGTCTTCTGGTGGTCTGTCTAAGCAGTAAAAGCTTTTGAGGGAAAAAGGGAGGAGTCCTCGAACTGTAGCTTAGACACAGTACAGTTGAGTACATAGAGAACAAACAATTTTGGGCACCAATTCATTATATACATTAGATTTGTAGTGTTCTGTAAAGGCATCAATTTTGTTAAATGTACTCTAAAGTCTTCATCATCATTGTTTGTCCACGCCCACAGCGGATCAACGTGACTCCTCACTTTTCAGTCAGTGTCTGTTGTAGATGTCACTGTATCTTCTGTTATCATTGTCATAAGCATCAACAATCTTGAGTCCTGTGTTCAGAGTGAGATCAGGAGTCCTAAGACATGGCTAGAGATATCCAGATCATGGGAATGAAGAGAAAGTGCAGCACTTGCAAAGTAGAACCTCGGCCTTTGATGCAGTGGGCGTCTGATTTGGGCTTTTTGGAGCACTTCTTTTTCTTTTTGTTTGATGCTGTTGATGATTCCAGATTGTCTATAAGGTCAGGGTTTAGATTTTCCAAAGACTTGTCCAGGGTGTTGGACAAGGTTCCCAGTGGTCCATCATTCTGCTTGTTTTGGGTCTCGTTTTTTGTTCGTTCCGGCTCCTTATACTTAGTCTTAGACATGTTCTCCTTTTCCTTAAGGGGGTTGTTAGTGATTTGGCGGCTTTTGCCAGACAGGATGGAGGACTTGTCATTATCTCCAAGGCAACATCTGGGAACGGTGTCCCCGAGAGGATTTTCGGTGGAAGAGAATTTCCCAGCCTGTCCCTTGGAGTTGAAGAGACTGGTCTGGATTTGAGGCGTTTCCACACACCCCTCCAAGTCTTCACTTTTCAGTCGTTTCAGGTCCTTTCCTGCCAGGAATTCGGGAACAATGCACTCCAACTCAGAACTGGAACCTTTGAAGCGTTTGAACCAGTCCCACAAGGTCCTCGCCCGGCAGTCACAGATCCACTGGTTCCCGTTCAAACGCAAATACTGGAGAGACTCCAGCGCGTCCATGGTTTCCCCCGTCAAGACAGTGAGATTGTTAAAGAACAAGAACAAGGATTTCAGCTTACCAAGATCACTGAAAGCCCTTGGTTGGACATAGATAACCCGGTTCTGGTGTAGCAGCAGCCTGTCCAGATTGACTAAGCCTCGAAACATGTTGTCTGTTACTATCTTGATCTTGTTATTGTGCAGATAGAGATAGGTGAGGTTAGCAAGGTCCAGAAAGGTGTCATCATGCAGGGCTAGAATGTTATTGTCCTGCAGGTAAAGGTACTGTAGGGAGAACATTCCTCGGAAAACCCCAACGGGGAGCTCTGACAAGCCACACCTGTGCAGGTGGAGGGTGTGCAGCTTAGTTAAGCCCCGAAAGGCTGTAGGGTTGATGGTGCGGAGGTTGCTGTTGTCTCCAATGTCCAGTTCCTCCAGTCTTTCCAAGCCGTAAAAGGCACCAGCCTCGATGTAGCTGATGTTGTTGGAGTATAGCCATAGAACAGTAAGATTGTGGCAAGAGCTAAAGCTGGTGGACCTCACCACCGTTAGCTTGTTGCTCTGGAGGAATATCCGTTGGCTCCGCACGGGGATCTCAGTAGGAATGGAAAACAGTCCGTGTTGTTGGCAGGCCACAGTGGGCTTGGGCTCACTGTAGCACACACACTTGGCAGGGCAGCTGTCACTTTGAGGCACAATGTTCAGCCACATCACCAGAAACAGGAGTCGACCCCCTACGGAGACAGAGAAAAATCAGTGGGTTAGTAAATAATGTATGTAAATATTAAAAGTCACAGTTCTAATATAGTCGCAGAAATCTGTAGAAATAGATGAATTCAGGTCAAGATGTAATATGCATAAACCTTTGAAAGAACACTGTACATTTTAATCAGACAACATAATTTGAGAAAAAGAACATGAGGGTAGCTATCATAAAGTGTAGAAGAAACAGATGTCTAATTTTTGTTATTTTTTATATTTATATGACTGAAAATACATTTTTGAAAACAGTATGAGCAATAATTGATATACACAATAGAAGCCTATGACACTGCACACACCATCAAATCAAATAACAAAGTTTAAAAAACAAAAACATTTTTTGTAAAGTTCAGCACAATACTACATAATAGGGAATTCTCTACATAACAGTGATTTAGCATGCATTTTAACAGTGATGTTATTTGGATCTGGGAACACATCTCCTCCCTGCTGCTTCTGCTGACATGAGGATCTAAACAGCTGAAGAGAATCCTGTGAAGGCAGACTCATTTAAAAATGATTGGGTGACTTTTATGTGGAATTAGCTTGCTCTAATAAGACGGACATAACTAATGGTGTTTCAGCGTTCCTGAGGTTGACATTTAGCCTGACGCTGGGAGATAAGCTTTCATGCCAGGCTGAGAGATGGGTCAAGGTGGAAAGATGGCTACAAAGGCCCTGCTAGAGTTTCCACTGTGCAGCCATGACTGAAGCATTTTTTTCTAAGTGCAGCATGAAGATGAGACATACAAGAGGTGTGGTAGCACTTAGGACGAGGCCCGAAGGCATCCATGTTTAAAATAAGGCGTGTTCCTGCATTTGCTCACATTAATTATTTCTGCTTGTCCTCTGCCATGGATCAGCTTGATACAAAGTGGAAATAGACTGGATTACCACATGTAAATGATTACTTCTGTCATTTACTTTACTATTTACTATTGGGGCTCACACATTCCTTCATGTAGAGACTCTGGTGTCAAAGTGTCACAGGCATGTCTAGTAGCAGCATATAATAACAGGTAATGCTTCAAATCTCTGAATCCTCTTCAGCTCCCTGTCCTTACTGAGGATTTCCAATCTCTGCTCCCATCCACATGTGAGGAATCCCAGGCTCACAGGCACGACAGGTAGCAAGGCTCTGGAAAATGCATGAGCCTTACTCAGCCCTCCTTCCATTCCCACTCTCTCTCTCTCTCTCTTCTCATTCCTCTGCAATGTGTTGTGGTGCAGCTCATCTCTGGACCTTGTTAAACGGAGCTCTGGTGTGGCCTGACAGCAGCCCTCTGTTGCACTTTCCTTCCAATCTCCCTGCTCAGCCGTCAGACTGCCACCGGAAAGCTGTCAAGACTTTCCACTCTTTCTGCATCGCAGCACTTTTCCCTCAGCACTGCCTAACAATAGCCGTATTTTATCACACAGCATGCTTCGTGTATCTCCTCTTCTGTCTTCATTCCCCCCCCCCTTTGCTGTCTATTCATTAACAGGCTATTTCCACCCACGCGTTGCATGTCAAAGCCTGGTTTCCTCAACTCTCAGCATAATATGTCTTGTCTTTGTTAACATCTGTTGAATGATAGCATAAGCCCCACAATGTCATCAACTCCGTCCCAATCACCTCTTTCCCACTAAAACCATCTTCTCATCTGCATCATGATTGCCTTACCAGATGTTGCAAGCAAATATCTGGGAGTCATGGCTTCCTGAAATCATTGTACTCTTTTGTTATCACATTTCTGAATAACCTCTGCATGACTTCTTAGTTACACATCTCACCTTCACTCTAGAGACTTGTATCTATGGACAGCTGATGTACAGTAAGAGTGGGCTTCACACCATTGATTGGTCAACAATGTTGACAACAATGGTCAACATTGATTGGTGACCCCCTTTTATTTTAATCACTACCGTGTTGTCTTTGTTCCAAATCTAAACAGTTGCAAAGATTACACAAAAAGGAAGTTGTGGTTAGCTGTCCTCACGGCTGTTGACACAAACTTAAATATCTTAAAAAACAGCAACAAGGTTGCGGGTAGAACATAATAAAAAGAATGAATTCCTTATCGTTCTCTGCCAGCTTTGGTTTTGACACTTAATCTTCCCTTATCTGCTGTGTCAAAACATGGCACCAAGCACTGCCTTCCTGTTTCAGACCCTGCCAGTGGCCTTTCTTCTGAGTGCTATATTATTGTACAGTAGCAATCATCACTCTCTTTCAGAGGAGACATTCCTCTTTGTTTCCTCCCAACTGACACTATAGCCCCTTCAGCTTTAAGTAAAGTTCCTCACATCACCCCTTCCTTCTCCTCCAAGAAAAGCACTTCTATTTACAATATGAGCCTGACAATATATAGCAGGTTAAAGAATTGAGGCCGACCAGTATTCTGTTATATAGTTTCCCTGCTCGACTAATTAAATTGTCTGTCAAAAGAATTTCTCCAAAATGATGTGATGCTGCTGAGGCACTCTGATTAGGACATAAAATTAGGTTGATATTGGTCTTCTACCAAAAAATTGGATATTGGCCTCTCAATGTCCCTTTCTTTGATCGCAAAGGTAAAGATTTTATTCAACCAGCTTCAGACCTTGACAATCTGAAAGACCTTTAATGAAACCTGTGTTTTCCTTCCTTACCAACTCACATAAAAGACTTGCATTAGTATGGATTTCAGAGAGAGTTTTGTCCCATGGTCAAAAGAACGACTCAAGCATGACAGTGGATAAATAATATCAGCTAACTGCAATTTTAGTCGTAAAAAATACTGGTACCAGTTCTCTAGAAGCAGCTAGAGAAAACATTCAGTAGCAAAACAGAAAGATGCTCACTGGAGTGGTATGAGTAGCACAGACAGCTTTGTTTACTTATTGTATGAGTGCATCACTAAGCCGAGGAGTCTAGCTCATTTGCATGTGTCCCTGGCATGTTTTGGAGCTCTAAACAAACTATCAGCACTCCTCTGTCTTATTGTGACAATACAACACACATTTAAACCCTTCCTCATGATTTGAAACCCGCAAAGAACACAGAGGGCATGTCGGGACAGAACATTCAGAGGGCCCTGCGATTCATCACGGTGGCTTTACTTTGAAGGCCTGGGGATTGGGCAGGGACGGCTAACATGACAGTCTTATCCCCTTGGCCCAGAGTGGAAGTGATGTCTCTGTCAGAGATGAATCATAGTAGTTCTCCAGAGGATTCTCATAGCCTCTTTCTGAAATCATTCATTATTGTGTTGCTCCAAAGCGGGTCTGCATTTATTCATAGTCATGATCCTCTCTCTGAGGTCATTTGTCTTGTGTGAACCCATCCATGCATACATACGTTGTTTTTATATCATGTTGAAAGAAATAACTTAGACAGACTGTACAGGATATGACAGTTGCATGAAGCCCAATTTTAGCACAGCCAATGCAGCTATAAATTACTTTGTGAACTGAAAGTAATATAGGGCAGTAACTCGGTGCAGAACAGACTTGCAAACTCACAAACAAACTTCTTACAGCTGGAACACACCGCACGAGTAAGTGTCGCGTAGCGTAGATAGGTGCCTGATCGTGCGCCTGGCCATTCATATGGAATGCATATTTCTACACACTGGTCACCTCTCTCTCTCTCTCTCTCTCTCTCCGATAGAAAGAGACGGGATGAGTGGGGAAAACTGTGGTAATTGTAGCTTAAATGTGGCTCTGTGTGTGTGTGTGTCTCTCTCTCTCTCTCTCTCTCTCTCTCTCTGTCTGTCCGTCGGTCTCTCTATCTGTGTGCCTGATCGCGTGCCTCGCTGTGAGTAGTCAAGACGGCCAAAATCACCATAAACCTGGCTGTTTTATTTTAAAAGTGTTTATTTTGGTAAAATATCCAGCTGCTCTGTGATCTTCCTGTATGTGATTACTTGCCTGGCTTGACACATACGCTTGCGTATCGCGCAAGAAATGAACGAGACGCCAAAACTATTGCTGCAGTGTGCAGGCCTACACGGACGTTACGCGGATTGGATAACATGGGCGTCGAAATAAAAATAGCTGCGCTACACTGCTATACGCGACGCTTACGCGTGCGGTGCTGTTATGAGGACATTTATTTCTTTAGAATTCCTACTTTATATCTTATTTTTTTAAACTACACTTTGCCTTTTTATTATATAATTTAATATATAAAATATAAAGTTTAGCGTTTATACCTTTAGATAGGCAGGTGATTGGGACATTTTTTGTATCAATTATACTGTGTTTGTTTGTGTTGGATTTGTTGATTTCTGTTTTATTTCTCAGGCCTGTCATCAATGGCTAACTGTTCTGCTTCCTTGTGCTCTCCCTTCTGGTACTCATTTTTCATGAGGTCAATATGGCTATTTAGCCATGCTAAATACTTTTTAAATTTTGCATTAAGTAGGTGGTTAGTAATATAAAAATGTTTCTTAATTACACTCACCCAGAACATCAGCCATGTTATTTTCAAGTTCAGGCCCACCCTTGATGATTATGATTGGTTTATGACAAATAATCCTGCATTTTTCTTTTCTCAGACAAGTGGGATTAGTCTGACACTTCTCCTGTGACTTAATCCATTGTAGAAACTGACACACAGACAGTGAACAATGGGGAAACTGAACATAAATTTATGTTTTTTTTTTATTTCTGAGTGACTCATCAAGCCTTCACTTTTGGCTCTGATGGGGTTTTGAGTGATGTCGTCTTGGATGTAAAGCAAGTAATTACATACTCTTGTTCTTGTAAATTAATCCCTTTGTCTACTTGTACTTTTCAGAGTACAGTGCTTCTACTTTGACTCAAGTAGACTTTTTGATAAAGTACTAATTTTGAAAGGCAAGAATTACAGAGTAGCCTACAGTTACACTGTCATGGCAGACCAGGAGAATATTCCATTTTGGATGGCTTTGAAACTCTTTTCATTCATAAGCCAACACAATTAGTCTTACTTCAAGGTCAAGTTATATTTCTTAATTTGTTCATTACAGTACTTTTTTTAACTGTGATGCTGTCTAATTTCACTTCTGATTATGTGTTAGCCACTACGATGTGATTCTGTTTATAATAAAAAGTGCACAACCGTTTACTTTTGACTTAAATAATGAGTGGATGTAATGTTTATTATTGACAACATTGCCTATATTTCTGTATCTCAATGGAAACATGAGTCATCTTCAATCCACTTCTTAATAGAACGCACAAAACAAACATACAGACCAGCACACACGGACAGATTTGTGCTTGCCCGTACAACATTGATGAACCAGATGCTATATTCTTAAATAAAGATGCACACATCAGATCAAACAGGTTATTTAGGACATGATGGACCAGAGAGTCGAACTAGAGTCCCTTGGTTAACCATGGAGTGTTGCATGGGCATCAGTGGCGGCTATAGCATGCAGACGAGGACACAATTAGAAGACGAACAAGGGGGACAGATGAGGTCCTGTTTGACACACATCTGACACAGCACTTGCCCAAGCAGATGGCTCATGAATAACTGAGGGAACCAGAGGTCGGCAGGCAGAAGGAAATACAGAGACAGGCAACAGTGTGTGTGTGTGTGTGTGTGTGTGTGTGTTGAAAAAGAGGGTATATATATATATATATATATATATATATATATATATATATATATATATATATATATATATATATAGATCTGTTAGCATATATGTGAACATGTGTGCACTGCACAGACATGGGAGAGTCTTCATGTCTGTGAGAAAGGCAGAAGGCTGGTGATATCCTGACAGTGAGAGAATGAGCTTGCAATCAGAGGGCTGTCAGATCGAATCCCTGCTCGACTGGAGAACAATTGGAAGCGAAAGTGGAAGGGAAGAGTTCTCCCTTTCAACAACTGACATCAAATTACTATCGAGCCTTGAGTGATGCACTGACTCAGTCATGACTGTGTTGTGTTCAACATTTACAAACTGTTGTTGCTGTCCACAGTGGTATAAAAAAAACTTGATAAACTAGATCTACTCAAGTACTATACTTAGATACAATTTTGAAGTATTTGTACTGTATTTGTACTTTAACTGTATGCCACTTTAGAATTGTACTTCACAACTTGTAATATCCAAATATTGTTAGTTATATTTAACATACATCATCAGCTCATAGGATAGCATACCTTGTTAAAGACTAAATTACCTTATAGTAAAGGTTAAGGTAACGCTAAAAGTTCACATTTGCTCCACCATAACCAGCCACATTAAAATTCTGCTTGCACATTCATTCTTCAGCAGTAATAATTAACACTGATAATTCTGACTGCATACTGTAAGTGGTACTTTTACTTTTGATACTTTAAGTGATGTTAATACTTATTAGATTGTTGATTCTTACTTGTAATGGAGTGTTTTACTTTGCGGTATTGCTTATGATGGTAATTTAGTATTGCGCTTCTATCAAATATGCAGTGGGGGACTGCAAAAGCTCAAAAAACAATTGATCCCATAACTACTACTGCAAATTGAACACCAGACAGGAAAGGTCTATAAACGATGGTTATTGCCTATATTTTTCAAACCCAATGATAGTGTGTATTGCAGACTTTCCGTTACAAATTTATAGTCTACAAGCTAAGGTTGAAATACTTCGGCGTTGTAAACTAAAAAATATCTCAGGCTTCACAAAGCTCCTCCAGAGCCACAGAAAACATTATTTCCCTTACTTCTTACACCACTGACTGTATATATTATGGGCAGCACTCCTACAACTATAAATCCGATTAGTTGCTAAAATTACAATGCTTTTTCTTCGTAGTTGTATTTAAAGCTATAATAGAGTTATATATAATATATAATAGCTGAAATAGAGTTAGGTATGGTATGCCACTACAGAGGATTAATTGTTGAGTGGTGGTGAAGCACCATTGGATTAGGGGGCAAAAATTGCACATTTCTCACAACACTATTGTATAGTTGGCAGCAAACCAAGTTGCCCTTAGTGCTGCTAAAGCTCACTATGAAATGTTCCACGGAAGGCGTTGGGAGTCAAGTCTACCCGTGAGGTTTAGCAGACTGGCTCAAATCCAGCTTTGTGCCCGCCTCCACATGTCACAGACATGGGCAATTTCCACATGTAAAACCATGTAAAATGCATAATTCAAGTATTGTAAGTGGAAAATAATGCAGGCGTCAGTCGAGCATGGGTGTGTGGGGGTGTCCAGATGCACTCTTCAGGCCACAGAGGAGTGGAAATTTGGAATGCCCTACTTTGGAGTTTTGTACCGTGCGGTCTGCCAGTGGTGCAGCCAAGGATTTTTGCTTAACAGAGTGAATAGGGCTTTATCTTATCAACACATGGCTGGAGAGAAAATAAATGAGGGCAGCTGCTACAGTACTACATGCCCCATGTGTCTTGGTGTTGCTTAGCTCTCAGGCAGACATTAGCACAGGTGTTAACAACATTTTAAGAGATATCCTCTTTTTGTTTATAACAGAACATGCCATGCTCCTCAAGTACTTAAGAGGGTTTGTGTGAAAATATAACCTGCACAGAAATACACAAACATGAGAAAACAGCATTATATCAGTTGGGACTGGCACTCCTAAGTATCAAGTATCCCAATCAAGTGCTACAGCTGAACTCTAAGCTGTTTGTTTGTTCCTATAAGTCATTCTATGTCTATTGTGCCATGCAGGATAGCTTTGACATGTCATTGTTTGGTATGTGAGTGGTAAAACAAATGTACATGGGAAAAATTAATATGTTTTGAAACATATTAGTTGTATTTGAAATATTTTTTAGTTAGTTTATTTTTTTATTTGTTTTTCAGCTAAACATAGACCCTTGATAAACATTTTAGGCTTTTGGCCTCTCTTGCATATTCCGTTATTATTACTAGTGTTCTTTCTTTATGTGCTTATGAATGACATTAATGAAAATACATGTTCATACATGTTTAAGGAAATGTTTTATGCATGCCCATAAGCTTCCAACACCACATAGAATGGAAAGAAGAGATTGTGATATAGAATATAAGGACATTTTATACCTTAGTTCAGTAAACACATGATGATAGTTAAAAATGATGCTCATTTTGATGATTTTAACTTCTATTTATTTTATCCTATTTTCATTTGAATGTTTTGAGTTCTGTCACTATAGGGTTTTTTTTCCAGACATATTTGTTTACACTTTGGCATTTCTTTCCTTAGTTTCTAGCGTTTCTTGTTTGCTCTTTAATTAGCGACATACATTTAATAAGAAATTGATTCACTGTGTATTGTCAACAGACATTGATATCACTGGATTTACTAAGTGGTGTTAATTTCCAGCAGTATGTGTATCAGGTAGTCGTGACTCTGAGAAGTAGGGGTGTATCACATTTTGAATGAGGTTCTTACATTTCAGGTGTTTTAAAAAAACACCACTCTCAAAACTGGTCTCCTATGCAGTTCTGGGGCTCTCATGTCAACAATTTGAGGATTGTGAGCACTGCACTGGCACAAAAGCAAATGAGGCCTAATGAATCACTGCTGTATCAACTAAAATGGATAACCGCCCCAGTACAGTAAATATCGGATGATAGCTTCAGATAATGTTAACACCTCCTCGTGTGAAGTGCCAGTTGGAGAGGGAGACAGCAGTGACAGCACCCACAGGCAACCTCGTATATTTGGGCAAGTGAGGATGAGAAAACACATTGAGGTGGTCTGCACAGAGAACATGCTGTAATGAGTGGTTACACAGTTTGATGTCATTGTAGCCTGTCTTTGCTGTAGGCATAGTTGAGCTCTCAAAGAACGGTGTATTATGTTTTCCAGGCCGGGACGTGGAGCAGGTGCAAACATTATCCACTTCACATCTTTCCGACAGCTTCATTACTACAAAATTCCTGTATTTGGCAGCGACCCTCTTAAACTGGCACTTGTTGTGCTTGTTGAAGAGGAACTAGCTGCTGATGGAGTGTTGTGTTTGTGTGAGTTACAATTGGGGGAAAATACAGGCACTTAATCTTTGACCAGTCTAGACTAAACCAAAGTCATTCTGTGAGTAATCCATGTAGTTGGTTTGGAGAAGTGTTGTGTAAAGTGTAGCTGTAGGGGAAACCAAAGGATTTCTAAATTGCCAGCCCCTTTGCTTCTTTGTTCTTGACATGGGTGCTCTTAACCTTGCAAACCTTTGTTCCCAGGATAGAAACAATTGCAAGCACACACATTAGTCATTCCAATGTTATGCATAGGTGAATGCACCTTACTGTACAGCAAAGAGTGGTATTTTGAGTGGGAGATTTCTCATTAATGTGAACAGGCAATGTATGATACAGGTAGATCCACTGCCTGAGGCAAGAGGTGGTGAAAATGTGCCTGACAATTCTTCACAAGACAAACTATTATTGACACCCTTTTTACTGTCATAATGTATCATCTAACCTTCTTCTGTCTTCTCCAGTTTCGCAACATTGCAACCTGCTGGATTGGCTAGCTGACGATGCAGACCGTCTGCAAATGTGTCAACTGCAATCACCTCAGACTGACTGAGACAGGGCAGGCCCAGAAAAACATGCTTTAACCAGCGAGTGTGGCTTCAAAAAACTGCAAACTCTGAACTTATCTTCACTGGAGTGGATATAATACCTACAATGCCCACATGTCTTGGCATGCAAAAACACACAAATACATAAACGTGTACACAAATCCATATGCTTTTAAAGATTTGAGCAAGCCATTGCATCTGCTACCCCAATATTCACACATTTAATTAAACATGCATGTTTCTTTTTTCCTTTTTTACCTTCCTTTCCTTACATTCTTATGAGTAATACAAAAATCTAAATGTATTGATAAGACTAGAGGACACATCCGTTCCTACATACAGTAAGTCAACTAGGTATTTAAAGCAGTTAATATTAATATAGTTATATTAACAATGTTTAAATCACTAGGTGACTAACGGAAGATGGACAAACTTAGCAACTAGCTGGTGAACATAGCAAAGCATTTAGCAGCTAAAGAGACTCCTGAAATTCATGCATTCATGCATACATGAATACAAGAAACACAACTCCAAAAGAATGCTAATGTTGCTCCATATTTTCTAGATAAAGTAACATAAAAAGGGAAATGTTTGCCAACAAGTTTGCCATAAACACTCAAAAGTTGTTAGTACAGCTTGTTTCCCTAAAGGGGCAACAATATTGGTTCATGCAGGTTTAAAAAACAAGAAAACCAAATGTAGTCTGTATTTTATTCAACTTATTTTGGCACATGGCTTTTGAGTTTAAATACAAGTTTAGCAGTTTTTGTACTTAATAGGTTTTTTTAATATTTACTTTCCAATTATGTAGTTTTTGTTGTGGACTTTTATTTTCAAATGTCTATGTTGGTGGAGCATCCTCATACTTGGCTATATGTGTCTAGGCCTTCATTAGATAACTGATAAAGAAAACAAGATAAGTATGCATTAAAACACCCTGCACCAAAACAATTTGTTTGAATAGTGTCAAAGTCAGTTAGTGTTGCAGTAAGTTTCCACACTAAAAATGCAGACAGAATGAAATGAAATAAAAGATAAATGAAACAGATAAATTGGATGTGGTGGTCAGGTGGCGACCACTTTGCAGTTTGTGATGACTGACCGGTTTGTTGTTGTTGTGCGGTTGGTATTTACATGCTCTATTTAATCACATCAGCAAGTGTCAGCATGTTTAATCTCTCAATTCATACGGCATATTCGATTGCTCCATCTCACACGACACATGCTCTCAAGTATCATCTCATATGGTAGCCATTAGTTATCCATTATCTCGAACATTGACTGTTTAATTCCTTTTTGGTCCCTGTGCATGACTCATCAGAGACGCAGTGGAAGGAATCCAGAGACACAATGTGCCCACAAGCATCTGTAAGAAATCGCCAGAGGAAGAAAGATATCCTGAGGGTAGCGGAAAATGAAAGGAATCAAATAAATAAATAAGTTAGGTAGATTATTGTGCAAGCGTTAACTAATTCTGGCCAGCTTTCTTGTAGATACATCTATTTTGGATGTGTAGGCAGCCCTGGAGGCATGTTGACCTGAAAAAGACAAACCTCTCCCTTCCTTTCATCTTTTGAATCAGTTTCTGCAAGCAAATGTATTAGGGCCAATCACACAAGGCCTACTTCTGCTGTTCTGCCCTGTAACAAGAGCAGTATTCTCAGCAGTGTTTTGCTCCCATCACATTGGATTTTTTTTACACATCTTTTCTTCCATAATAGTGTTGTTAAAGGGATATGTTTGGATATGTTGTGCAATGGAAACTATTGAAAATTCAATAAATATATGTGGGGGCTACAATATTCTCTGTGTACGGAGGTGGATTTTTGACATTAGTGAGGTATAGGATCTCATATCTTCCCCTGCCTCCGCATACATCTGATTCATTCTCTATCCTAGACCTTCCACTTAAACCTGATGCATGTGAAAACTGCAGCTTTGAAATGAATTTGGCCATTCTGTGTTTGACTCATATATACAGTATTTACTGCATATATTATTAAAACATAATGGAGAATAGAGACCTTCAAGCACACTAGGTCTCTATTCTCCGCTGTGCTTTGAAGTAAAATGGCAACCATTGCACAATTGTGACTGAAAATGAAACAGCACTGGAGTGGAGTTACAGAATCGGTTTAAAACAGGAGGTGAACAAAAAGATCATCTTTATTTGTAGAGAAAATGGGGAAAAGAAAATCCATGATGAAACTCAGAAAAGGGAGGGAAAGCCAAAAAGGGCCATGCCAGAGTAAGTCACTTTCACGTTGAGGTTACAGCGCTGCTTGTCAGAAAGGTGAGCAAGCTTTCCAAACTTGAATTTTACCGACCATTGCTTTGAATCCTGTCCAGAAGATAATGGCCATCTGCTCCTCTCTTTCAATATTACAATTCGAAGCAGCAACTAGGCAATGTTATCTTTCTGGAAGAGATGAGGCACAAACTGAATGCAGGATGTCTGCAGTGCACCACAGCAAAAGCCACACTTAGTGACTTTTGGAGCTCTATGCACTTCCCATTTGGATTCGTCTTTAAAGCAACACGATGTAACCTTTAGCTGTAGGGGGACCGAAGCGGTGGGTAGGAAGAGCTGTAGTTCCAATGAGACAACCTGTAGGGGGACCGAAGCGGGAAAAGTTACATAGTGTTGCTTTAAGTTTCAATGGGTAAGGGAATGGGATAATGGGCCCTTGCAGCAGAATTTTTCTTTAGGGATATTTTCACTTTTTCCTCACCTTGCCCCCTAAAAAAGGAATAGCAATGGCTGCGGCCTGGTTGGTTTAATAAGTTCACTTCTGGGAGGGTCTTAGTGAGCGCCCCCTCCATTGGAAGAATTAAAGGAGAAAGACTTGCATTATTTACCACCCACCACAGTACCGCCGCACCCTGCACAGACAAAGCGCCCTACTGCAGGAAAATGGATTTTTCTACAGAGGAGCTCAGATAAGAAAGATAGAGGGAGGAAAGGAAAGAAAACAGAAAAAGGAGGGGATGAAGACTGAAAGACATTATGAACATTCCCACCCAGCCAAATTGCGAATCAGTTACATTTCTTCGCACAAGCCTTTCTGTTATTTCCTCATCTTCCTCCCTGTTGGCCTGGTGAGGGCAGTTCTTTACATCAGAGGCCTCCACGGATCACTCACCATTTTCACTGGAAAGGTCTAATGCTGGCCCAAAGCTCAGTTCAAGCTGGAAAGTCATCATTCCTGCCCTTTATCTCCCAGGTGAGGAATGATCCAAGGCTAAGTGCCATGCCAGTCTGCCCCCAATATGCCCTCAATCTCCTTCAACATTTCCCTCGCACCTCCTTAGGCGGCATCCAGAGAGATAGGAGGAGAGCTGGTGACGTGTGAGCGTCGGTTTTACAACACCTCACAGCAGAGTGTCCATCAGATAAAACCAGAGTAAAGATCCAATAGTGGAAAGTATTCAGAGTGGCGCAGTAGTATCTGAGCGATGGGTTGGTCAGGCTATCTCCCAACACCCCTCGCTTCTGAACAAGTGAGCCACGAGATGAGAAGATGGGATAAACATGTCAGCATATGGCAACCACCTGAGACTTTACCCTATCTCCCAGAAAACAAAACACTCCCGCAATCTGCACACATCCCTTCCCTGGATTTCAACACAGGTGTTTGTGTGTTTATGGGGACTTTTTGGAGTGTACAAGCGTATGTGTGTATCGCTGTTGTTGTCACAGTCCCAAAACGACTGTAGCACTATAAGTGAGGCGCTGGCGCAATTTGCGCGTCACTGTACTGTGGGACGACCCAACTGACAAGACTCCCTGCTTTGCTGCCTGGGTAATGAGTCATTCCAGCCCTGGAGAAAAACAATCTGGTATTTTTAAACTGCATCCTTCAGCTGTTCCTTGCTCCCTTGAGCTCCAGCTTGTGAGCTCTTGCTGGCTTGTAAAATGAATGTCATTTCTAGTTCTTGTGCTAATGGGCCTGATATGTCTGAATAATACAAAATCATTATAATGCTTTCAATGGTACTTTTGGTTCATCTATGCCCTACTGATTAAGACGTAATGCTCTGCACAATGCAACACAATACCATATGTGTGTGAGTCCAAACCCTAGACTGGTGTTATTAGTGTGTGGTAAGGTTAAATGCTAAAAAAGGGAACACTATTAGTTTAACCAAAGTGTCACAAAGCATTTTTCCCCATCTACCCAAGTGCCTCAATTTCAGGAGCAAAAGAGTACCGGACAAGCATGTGAGTATTGATTTGTTGAACAAATGTGGGGAAAATTAAAGATATAAAACTAAAGAGATTCAGTCCCTAAAATTACACAGCACTTCAATAATTAAAGAAGTCAATTCTAATCTTACAAAATCTTAGCCCTCTTTTGTTTTTTAGCAAGGAACTGATACAAGGAATTGAGAATAATGATGACCCGATTTACTGTTAAAACCTTTGTAAATGCTAGTGTTCTGCTTTGTAGTTTTTTCCTTTTCATGTATAGAAAAAAATCATCCACGTGACGACCGGTTATATGACAGTTAAGTTTAGCTGAGGAAAGGTGATTGTGAGCCAGATAAAGAGCACCGTGAGGTCCTGGTCGTTTCAGCGGGCGTTGCCATTAAGTTTAGCTGACAACAGGTCACAATTAAATATCAAAGTGGAAATACCTCAATATTGTACATATGTACAGCAATTGAGTAAATTACTGTCATAGTCTTGGGGTTTTGCTTCACTCACTCTTCTGCATCATGTCTTGTTTTACTTTCTGTCTGTGTTTTCGAGCCTGTTTACCATCGCACCTGTGTTTATGCATTATCACTTCATTCCCCTCACCTGAGTTTCTCCGCCCATCTCTCCAGCTGCACTTCATGCCCTTGTTAGATAGTTTTAAGCCATGGCTTTCAGTTCAGTCTTTGTTGAATCCTTGGTTTTAGTTGAGACCAGTTTTTCTTTCCTGCACTAAACCGGCAATAAAGAGTTGTTTTCATGTTCCTGTTGTCTGCTGTCTCCTGCGTTTGGGTTTTCACCTGCTTCATTCAACTGTGACAGTTAGAAATTACTTAGTGTTTTGCAGCAATGCAAAAGTAACTAACAGGCTTAAATTTTGATTTTTAAATGAATGTCATATTCATAAAAATCCTTAAAAAATGTGGAAGTTGATCATTGAACCATAGAAGTTCTTTTTAACATGTCATATGTTAAAAAAAAAACTTATATGGTTCAATGATCAACTTCCACAGGTTCTTTATAGGTTCTTTATAACCATAACATAACCATACCCATAACATATCGCTCACTCGGCATGGACACATCCAAGGGTCTGGTTGCAAGAAACCATCAAGTCTTTTAAGTTAGTCCACTTTTCTACTTCACATCCTTTGATTGATTGTTCGTGTTAACTTATGTGGCAGAATGTGTATTGTATTAGCTGGTGGTTTGTACAATTGCCTCTTCACATTATGCATGTGTTTGCTACATGTGACATGCGGTTCTGTCAATAAAAAAAGAGAGAGAAAGCTCAGAATGAAATTCCTCCTGATCCTCTCTCATATAAAAACCTCTAAAGTCACTCTGCATCTGCATTCTACTTAGAGTGGTGCAAGCGTTGTGCCGTATCACCTAAGCAGCCATCACCTGACAGCAGGAATTTCAATCACTGTGCTGAGCTTGTAACCCCGTCCCCACCACCGCCCTCTCCCTTATTCCCAACGCAGCCACCCGCCACTGTCATGCTAATTTACTAGTCCGCACTGATGTGAGCACTCACATTTTATAGCTTTCTCATAGACCCCATCATGGGCTGGCAATTAAAGTTATGCATGGTTTCAAACAGGAGCATAACTATGATAATTCTGCTCTCCCCTGGAGAAAATCCTCTCAATCAAAGGTCATGAGACAACAGTGCATAGTTATACACTCATTTTCCAAAAGAAGAAAATAGCTTCTAGGCAGAACGCATTAAGCATTAGCTACAGCACATGTAGCTTCACAGGTACACCAGTTCATTTCTACAGGATATCTACAAATAGCTATGCAGCAACTGAAGTGGTTAACAATAGATTATGTTTGCTCTTCCACTTTTGTTGGCTATATCTATGGTAAAGGGCCTCCGGTAAAGTAGGGTAAACAAGAAAATAGAGGCTCTGTGTCTGCTCAGAGCAACAAATCATGCTCCCAGAGATTATCATTATTCTTACCAGCCAGCAGAAAGCAAGAGAAGAGGTTTGTGCTGCAATTAATTAAGCACAAATTTGGTCATAAGAAGAAGAACACCAAATCACAGTGTGTTTGTATGAATCCAAGTCCAACCAACAGAACACCCTGATCGGCTAATCTCTACATAATATCCACAAGCCTCTGCATGAACTTTTGAAGACAAAGCACTATGCAATTTCAGAGCTCATCAGGAGCTTATGAAGCTTCCACACTTTTCTCGAACATGACATGCCATTTATGATTAATGACATTACCGGCTGGGCTAAGATAAGAGCTCAATTAGCTGTGTGGGCAAGGACCTTGACTCTATCTCCAGTGACTAATCCCATGGCTTTTGTTATGATTAGCAAGAGCAGACTTTTAATCTTGGCTTCTGAGTGCCTGGTATTGGATTGAACACAACTGATTCATTAGCAGTTAAAAATGCACTTCTTCTGTGAGTGGCACAATTCAGCGCTTCTTGATGGTGGCGGCATGGATGTTTATATTTCCCAATCTTCCAATCTCTGCCATTTATGTGCTTTGGCAGTATCAGTGGCAACACTCATTGGCAGACAATTAAATTCAGTCTTTTAAGTGAAATGAATCCATCAACCTTGTTAATATTTAAGCAAGAGGGGGGGCCCCTTGAGAGTTGTCATCAGTAAACCCACTCAATCTCTTGGGGGTGTGTGTGTGTGTGTGTGTGTGTGTGTGTGTGTGTGGGGGGGGGGGGGGGGGGGGTGTCCTGCCTACATGCTTGAACCAATGTTTCCTCCAAATATATTTCTAGGTACAGCAGCATTGCCCAAGGAGTTTTGCTGAAACCCATAATCTCTACAGAACTCGGAAACTTTCAAAAGACTGTGGATCTCAGAGTATTATAGCACAAGTAGGTCCCCTAATAAGCTCTTAATAATTCACCATATATCCATTGAAAAAGTCAAGGACAATCCTTTCAATCTTGCAGCTTTAATTTGGTATGAAAACTTTTAGCGACGCATTGTGAGTATTAAATATTTAGCAAATGAATATGAGGATAAATCTTTCAAAGAACAGGAGGGAATGTTACAGTATGCAGGGAGGTACAAAGATAAGCTGGGAATGCTGTGCATAGAACATTATATAGTGGTATTCATCTGTGATGCTAGTTTGTGACCGCTAGTATGCTAGTTATATATACAAAGTATAAGAGTTCTACTGTGGTAGTCGTTTCTGCAGTAAAACCCATCTTGCATGATGCTGCACTTTGTAGCACTCTCACTCTGCAGGGGGAAACGTAGCGCACCATCTGTTCGCCGATCCCCGGCAACAAACAACAGACAGACCAACGCAGAAGACAGACCAGCAGACACAGGCAAGCACCACTCCCGCACCAGCAAAGAATTGTGGAAAACAGAGAGACAGATACACGGACGCAAAGCAGCTAAACGTGGGATGAAAGCAGTCATCAGCTGCTTGATCAGGAGGCCTGAGCTGACACCGCACACCGAGGAATGATGCAAATTGAGGCAGACACTGCAAAGGAGTCGCCATGCAATGAGAGAGACTCTTGATAGCGAGGGACCAGGCGAAAGGGAGACGATGGGTTGGGGCAAGAGACGAAGAAGAAAGAAAGCAAATACAGCCACCATACGATGAGAGAGCCTCAACAGAGTAGAAAAGCTGGAGAGAATAGAGAAACAATTAAAGGCTAGTGTATCTTAAGAGACAGCCTGCAACAACAGACTTGACAGTTTGTGTAGGGGTTGCAGAGAAAGAGAGGGAGAGAGAAAGAAAGAAAGAAAGAAAGAAAGAAAGAAAGAAAGAAAGAAAGAAAGAAAGAAAGAAAGAAAGAAAGAAAGAAAGAAGGGAAGGGAAGGGAAGAAAGAGAGGGGAAGATTTAGGGATGCAATACTTTTTTTTAATCCAAAATGTTGGAAGTCCACACAACTTGCCTCAATCAGAATGGTACATAGTCCAATAAATGTTATTTTTGGATTACGATTAATATGGGTGGCTTATCACACACAAGCCCACACCCAAACAAATATGAACAAAAGTGGGACTTCACAGTCTGTGACATGCATATACCACTGTGAAGCAAACACACAATCTAAAATGTTAAAGGATTGGGGAGGAGAGGGGAGATATAATTGCCTAAATATGCTATGGACATGTGAGAAAGGCTTAAGCTTGCCCCCTAGTGTTCATTTCCTTCCCTGATGGCATCCGAACAACAGTGCAAAGCAATCACTGTCTAAACAAGGTATTATGTCTGTTATTGCATACTTGAATCTCATTTTCTTAGAATAAGCACAAAAAAGTCTACCAATAAGGTGGTGTTTGTGTTCAGCACATAGTATTTTGAGATTTTTCTTTAACCAAGTGTCATTTTCTTGATTTTACTGCAGCTATCTGCCTTTTCCAGTCTAGTTTCAACATAGTAATGATCATTTCAATAAATCTTGACAGCTGCATTGGGAACAAGTGAAATAATCGGGCCTATATGGGGTTTAAATTGCTGTTGGCTTGCTGTTAATGGTCAAGGATCCTTTTAAAGCCATCAGTGTTACGTGTTTTCACTGTTTTGACTTAATAATTTGCAAAATCAGATCTTTGTATCTGACAGCATTTGTCCTATTTTAATATTACTGTGGCACGAGAATACATTATGCCGTATAGTCATGAATAAAACAGGATATCCAGCATTTGGGCTGACGTTTGACCACCTTCCCCTCCCTTTTTTTTAAATAGATAGATGGACAGATATAGATATATATATATATATATATATATATATATATATATATATATATATATATATATATATATATATATATATATATATATATATATTCGGTATGTACATGTGGAAATGTGAATCCAGCATATAAATGTTTTCTGCTACTGGGTTTACAAGTTTGTTGATGAATAATCAAGCGGTCTGGTATCAAAGGCCATGAAAAAAGTATGTCTTGCAGTGAGACAGCTTCATAAATAATAGTTTAAGCCTGTGAATCGACATTAAAGTCAGCACTACATTAATAGAAAGATTAATTATTTTAAAGATGAAAAAGAATGTGATCCTTTAACTAGACCTTCCGCTTGGCTCTGGAAATTCTCAATTTGTTATTGCTAGCAGCAGATTTGATTTAATAATTTGCAATGATTCAACACTGAAATGCCAGGCCCAGGCAAGCCAAATTAAGAAAACACAAAAGAGTATTTACATTCAAAATGCTTGGTCAAAGGAAATGACAAAGGTATTTTAATTAAAATGAAATTGGATGGAGACACTGTCTTATACAACAGTATCACGTTTACGTATCAGCATACACTCTCGCCTGCAGTGCTGTTTGTCTTGCATGCAGTTCATTTCCATTTTTGTTAACCTTTTCCAGCTGCCTAGGCAACATCTGTCTGTGCATGTCATAAAAGGCATATTCGTGAGACATGTTGCCCTTGTGTCCATGCTTTACACCAGAGAGATGTTCTAAAATGTTTTTGTGTCTTACATCGCTTTGTTTTGAGCTAGGCTTTGCAGTTTGACAGCTCAAATCCCAGTGGCCAGTGGTATAAAAGGCAAATCACAGCAAAATGACTGGAGCAGCTTAGCTGTCATCAGCTTAACATGGTTATCAATGGTGTTTTTTAAAATATCAATGAACAGTGTCATTAGCCCTCATCAAGGTAAAATCCTATAATCAACACCATGTCAAGAAAGGATTTATCCTCCGGGTAGGTGATAATAATAGCAGACAAGAAGACAAAACAGTGATTAATAGTGCATTTGTAAACCCGACAGTAGCTTAAAACAATTAGCCAAGCCATGAGTTGGCATGAATTTTATTATTTTTTCCAAATTTGATGCCTCACATGAAAGTATTAAAATATAAAAAATATTTTTGGTGTAAGAACCTAAATTTGACCATTGCATAAACAACAAATTGGACTTTGTTGGCCATGGACCAATATAGAGATGCAAGTAAAGATTACTTTCGTTATTGTTTCATCTGTTGATTACTTTTTTAAATTAGTTGATCATCACAAGTTCCCAGAACTAATGTCATTACATCACTTGTTTTGTTTAACCAACAGTTCAATGCCCACAGATAGATATGGTAAAAAGTTGCATTTATATAATGTTTTTATCAAAGGACTTTACAATTTGCATCTTATTCATCCATTCACACACACACTCCCACACACTGATGGCAGCGAGCTACCATGCAATGAGCTGGTGGCCTAACCATCGGGAGAAATTTGCAGTTCAGTGTCTTGTCCAAGGACACTTAACACATGTGGAAAGGAGGAGCTAGGGATCGAACTGCCGGACATGTGATTAGTGGATTTAGTAAGTCCTGAGCCATAGGCGAAAAAATTATATTTATCAAGCGGAAATGCCAGCTTCCACCTTCTCAAATTTGATGATTTGTTCGTTTGTTCGTTGATCAACTTATCAATTATTCAACGTTTCAGCTCTAGACCAATGCACATTATAAGAGTCAATTGTTAATTCTGAACCTCATATGTATATTATTGTAAATATGATTCTATACAAACATAGTGGTGTTATTATTGTTACTCTGTGGTGTTTTTATTCCCAAGCTCTACAGTCTGGGAATCATAACACTGGAAACCCTAACTGTCTATGATGCTGGCTCCCAGTCAAAATTCTTGCTTGTTGAGGGCCAATTCTTGGTTGGGGCAGGAAACGCCTCTGCAACAACAGTCTGTGTAAAGACAAGCTGCTTATTTTGGTTGTATGATTTCCCAATTAAAAATGTACTATTCAAGGTAGTGTTAGGCTAAATACCAGAGCAAGAGTCAAAAGCAGTGCCATAAAGATAGGAAGTAATGTGACAGACAACCATGGTATCAGTGTATGCGGCCATCCTTGGTAGCATAATGAGATGATAGATGTCCATGACATAAGGAATTTCTAATCAAAGGTTGCTAACTGATTTCTACCTCACTCTTTTAACTTTTAGTCTCTTGTCATGTCTTCTCATTATGATTTAACAGGGCATAGAAAAACAAGGCTGACATCCCCTTGATACTTAGACCTATTATCTAATCATTTCTGCCTCCCTTAGTGGAACAAATTGGTTGTCTTAACCATGACTCCCCTTACACAGTGCAAGATACAAAAGGAGAAAAGGCCACAGGAAGAAAAGCACATGTTTCTCACAAAAGAAAACATCTCATTAAATGGATTTTTCTACAGTATTTCCCCTGGTTTTTCACTTAAAAGCTTGTTCCCCTGCGAGAAATGATCGGTCGACACATGAAGGTTATGATCTAATGTCTCCACACCAGATCAGTCTGACCAAAGGATCCTATATGGACAAGATAAGCACCTGCCCTTTATAAATGAACTAGCTTATTACACGGGTTTGTGCAATCTCCTCTTTGAAGGCTGTCCTCCGATACAGCCGGCAGAGCTTAGAGGTGAAAATGCAAAGCCATCACTTTATTGCAAGGAAAGAGAGACTTTGTGAATTACAGTTTTTTTTTTTTAAATATATCACAGCACAAAGATGGAATAAGCAAACAGCAGGAAATCTGCTTGTACTTTTAAATACTAGCAGGCCTGTTTGTGTTTGAAATAGTTTCTTGTTTCACATTTCCATATGTGTGCATATGCAAAGGGATTCATTTATCTGAGAAGCTTGCAGGCTGACCAGCTAGACATTATTGGCAGCGGATTGGAGCCAATAGTCGGGGTGAAAAAAGACTCCAGATCAAAAGCAAACATCAATGGACTGTTGTCACCTAAGCTATTGCCATTATTCAAACTCCAGTATTTCTTGTTCTGTCAATAGGATCTGGCACCGAGCACGAACAGTCTGTTAAATTTTGCCCTCTCCTCAAGACTAATATCCTACCAGGAGAACTCATCTAATGGGACCTTACACTTAAATCGACATTTTGAAGATCAAGTCTGAGGTCACTATTCTGAGTTTATTCCTTAAAAAAAGCTTATACTTTCTTGTGAGCATTGAGACTAGACACACTCCCCAGAATGAAGTCGATAAAGTATCTGCTCATCAGGGGAGCGTGACAGCCTGACAGATGAGACCACATCAATCATGTGGACTCCAATAGCCACTCTGTGACACAGATAAAATAGGGAGCACAGACAGTCGGCTCCTTAAATAGGCACCAAAGGAGCCAAGTGGAGACCTTCTCCATCTATCTTATTTGGAGACAGGTCAAGAGGTCATTATACCCTCAAGAACTTTTGGGTCTTTCACCGCTGCATTGATTGAGAACCAAACAGTTCCTGAATCCTAAAATGAACTATCTTTCTTTTATGCTTCCACTAATGTCAGGCTGATTTTTCTGAAGTGATTACTCTATGCAAGATTTGCCCATACCCTCTGGGAGGAAATCAAATGCCATGCACATTCCTGAATAAAAAGGAAGATGAGACCTGGTAAGCCTTTTCATGTTCACGTCTCATTTCTGCCATAACAAACTTTGCAAAAATGCAAAACGGGATGCGTGATGAACCCAAACCAACTCCGGCATCAGGCTCCCCAGGGCAACTTCAGAGCAGGCGAGTCACAGCAGCAGCAGCTGTTATGTTCTGGCACCTGTTGACTACGGATGTCACCCGAAATCTGAACAAGTGTCTATGAGCTACTTAGAAGCACACTGCCTTTACGTATATTGCTGGGGAATCCTGGGTGTTGTTGGTGGTGTGAATGCATTTAGACAGAGGTCCCATGCCCACTTCTGACATACTTGTTTCTCTTAAAATTGTATTTTGACATTTTCTGTCAAACATCGAACCCTGCAGTTAAACATTGGCATTTGGTTTTTTAAACAAGTCAAGTCAAATCTTTTCACAGTGCACATTTACTTTAAAAATACCATCCTGTTGTGTGCCGCATTCTTTACAGCCAAAAAAAAACATCAAAGTATTTTGAGGTGAACAAAAAGTTACTAAATGTAGGGAATAAAATCTGGTATTTAATCAATATGGCCTCTTCTTCTTGTGAGTCAAACAGCACTATAGAACTTGTGTCAGGGAAAAATTAAGCCTTTTTACACTCAAAGCTAATGCCTTCAATGGCTCTGAAAGGACCGCTCCTGTGTCTGGAAAAATATAACTCATATGATGATTGCGAACGCCATTCAACTCTGTTCTGCTGTTCTGCTCTTCTAAAAAAAGGACTTCCTGGAGTCTTTTCTGAGGTTTTATAGAACACATGCCATTAATAAGACCCAAGACACATTTCGTCTTGGGTCTTATTTTTGTTGATTTAGCTGTCATTTCTATCACTTATGATGACATACTCACTTAAACAAAAGAAACAAGCAACATTCTCAACAAAACAAAGTTAACTCGCCAACGTTAATTGCTGTGCTCTGGGAACATGAGCAGTCAGGTGATCTGACGTAAACAAGTCATCTGTTCATTTGCATATTAAACCGAAGGACACCAGAAATGTCTATAATAATCCCTTGATGCACTGGAAAATGCGGGCATGCAAACAGTAATGGAACAGTATAGGTCAAAGTTGAAGCAGGAAGCTGTAAACTGTGATGGATGTTTGCAAAACTATTTGGGTAATAATATTTACTGTTCGTCTTTCTTCCAAATAACCTTTTGGGTTTAAAAAAAGAAATTATTTATGACAATCTGACTGCTCATGTGTCTTGACCCATCTGACATCTTTTTTTTCTAGATCTCAGGAATTAATTTGGCGAGTGCAATGTAATTATTAAGGACGAGATCGATGGCCAAAACTGCATGAAATCAAAATATTCCTTTACAGGGTTTTTTTTTTTTACCTTTATTTATCCAGATCGATTGAGAACAAATTCTCATTTGCAATGACTACCTGACACATTCACACATTCATACCAGGAAGCTGGTCGGCCACTGAGCAGCGGTTGGGGTTAAGGGCCTTGCTTAAGGGCACCTCAGTTGTGGTAATGAGGCACTGCTCTTTCACTTTCCCTTTTGGTCTGGGAATTGAACCAGCAACCTCCCGGTCACAAGCTCGCTTCTTTAACCATTATGCAACCACTGCCCTATCTCAACATATCTCAACATATGACCAAGGCTATGTATGGCCTAATGGGCCATTGGAAATCCCCCCTTTGATCTCTGCCTCTACCGGAAAATGCCAGCATCAGTCACTTTCATCTGTTTTCATTACCTCTTCTCAGACAGATAACCAGTTTGAGGTAGGTATTCACTGCGGTACAGTATGCAGCTAATGACACTAATATACTACAGGTACCCCGTCGTTTATCTTCTTACTACTATCATTTCTAAGTCAATTAGCCCAGTCAATATGTTGTGTCAGTTATTACCCGCAATATACCATAGGTAAATGACTTTTATGCAGTGCAGACACCTTAATCAGGTAGACACCAAGGTAAAGGCAGTCAGAGGGAAATCAGGGTGACAGATTGACGGCACAGAATGTAAACAGGTTAGCTTGTTGATTCATGAGGGCTTTAGTGGGGAGGTTATATAGATACAGGAACATTGTGTAGGAGGAATCATTACATGAAAATAGTGAATTTTAAAGTTGAAATAAAGACCTCTATATGCAAAGTAGTGAAAGAGAGACAAGAATCAGGAGGGTGGCTTAGTATGCATGCTTCCCCTTTCCTTTTCTGTCTTTCTCAGTTCCCAGAGTTCTCTACTGCAGTCTGATCTTCTGCACCATCACCAGCCCTGCTACACCAGCTTCCAAGATTCTTTATTTCCCATTTTATCTTAAATATGCTATCTCGGTGACAGCGACTTTGCATGGGGAAAGAGCAGCTGAAATCTTCTTTCAGAGAAGCTGAGGAAGCAGTTGTGACACTCGATCTCTAACATTATGCTGCCAGCTGGCTCCGCAGAGAAGGAAGAAGGTATGTATACCCCTGTCGAGGGGACATGGTTAAAATTGACTACACATTTTGAGATACAAACAAGAAACTTTCAAAGAAACACAAGGCTGATGAAATATATATGGGGTGACAGAGAGAAAGAAGGTTTATCTTGCAGTCACACAGCTAGAGGTATGTTTGGTTGTGTGGTGGAAGTCAATCCAGAATATGCCATTTCCCTTCCCCTGCTGATTTGAACAGCCCATAGAAAGCCTGTGTTGACTTCTATGGACTTTATTTAAAACCTCTATTTGTTATTCAAAACAAGTTGCACTTGGCTTAACTCTTTTAATTTCCACACCACATTTGGGAGGCAGTATTGCCTCATCAGAAGCTCATTTTTTTTAACAAACTGAGAACAGCTGCAAGTCTGGAGATTTTGTTGCCGACATGGAAAACAGTCATTAGAGCAGTTACTTGGAGTGTTTGTGGAACCCAATTTGCGTACCAATGAAATAGCACTGTCACCTGGGAATCAAATGAATTCACAAAGCAGCATGCCTTGGTGAATATTGTAATTCAGTGTTATTAGAGTGTTATTAGGTTTACTGACTGAACACCTAAATAATGATTTATATACAAAATATCAATAAAGGGCAAAATGTCCCATTTAGCATAGCTCAAATTTCATGCAGATCTAATCATATCTGAATGATAATGACCCTGACAATTCTGTGATTGAATTATTATACCTGCCACAAACTTGTATGATTTCAAAATATCTTATCCTGTGTAATCAGTCAGGATTTTTAAGAGTCCGTCAGTAGTGGAACATCAGTACACCTTATTTGGTTTGGTGTAATAGAATGTGGACAGTACAACAATGGATGAGTTGTAAGTGGTGCAGTTAATACTAGCGATGTTGTCTTTCTAACAATCAAACCTGATTTTTTATTTATTTTTTCCTTCTCCCCTACCTTTGTGTGACTGATATTTTAGGTTCATTTCACTCTCATTGCATTTTAATTTGGACTGGCATTCTGAAAATTAAAGGAAGATAAAAGGGAAACTGACATTATGTTAATATCTCTTTGAAGATGGAGTCAATCTGGCAACAGAATGCCGAGCCCTTATTTCCCCGTTCCTTTCCCCCCTGCCTGTATTCAGCACAGTGAATAAGAGATAACTGCAGACTCAGCTTAGCAACAGCTTACTTTAGGTGGAGAAACTGTTAAAGCCCTCTGCTTTCATCTTGCTCTTTGTGGCAGAAACCAAGCTTTGTTTAGTCTTTTCTAATCTACATCTGGACACTGAATATTTATCTATGTAATTTCTGCTTATTCCTACATCCTCCCCTGCAGAGAGACACAGACTGCACCAGTCTGGCTGGATTTCCAAAGGTATAGACGATAGTGGAAAAGGTATTCAGATCTTCAGTAATTTACAGAAGTTTATACAGCAAAATGTAGTGTGGTATTATATGATTAGATTATTACAGATGTATTACTGTATATGCAGCATTTTGTGCTGTAGCAATGTATCATGCATCATAATTTATAAACTGATCATAAAGTTTGTATTTAAAACCTTAATCTGCAAAGTTATTCATAACTATAGCTGTGAAATAAATGTAATGGAGTGAAAGGTGCAATATTGTCCTCTAAAATATTGTGAAGTAGAAGTAAGTAACATGGAATAGAAATACTTAAGTTAAGTACAAGTACATAAAATTTGACATAACTACAGTACTTCAGTAATGTTACTTTCCACCACTGGATATATATCAACCTCATTAATGGTTTGTATGATGGGAATGTGTGTACATCAAGTAGGGGAAGTAAAACACTTTCTGCTCATGGGCGGCAGGCTGTTGTCAGCCATTGTTTCTGTACAGTAATAATGACTATGTGTGTGCAGTCGTAACCATAATGCAAGTCCTTCATGCAGTTAACCTGTATAATCCTCCATTAGAAGTGCAAATAATGAAAATGTTATAAAGTAAAAAGACAACTTGGTACATTGCGGTACAAAACGCAGCTAATCGGCAGACAATTTTATGTAAATTCTGATGATGTAACCTGTAAGAGTTACAGCACCAGAATGTGTAACTCAAAGAAGTGCTCTTAAAAATTGCTTCAAAGTGAGGCAGAGTTTCTGAAGTTGAAATAACTTTAAAAGCAGTTTTTTCATCACTTCCTCAAACACCTAATTCTTCTGTTTTCCACACCTTTACCTGCTGCAGGCTTTTTAATATCTTAATCATCTCTGCCCAGCAGATAAAGTACACAAATGATATAAATGCAGGTGTTTAGATGTTGATCCACCCTTTCAAATAAAAAAAATGAGAGTTCTACTCATCTAATACTCCCACTAGTAAAGCATTTGATGGACATCTACGTTTCATTTCAGACATTCATTTGTTTTCCAAGGGTCCTTGAGGAGAGCTTTTGAACCAAAAAGTGTGAAGTGTGAGAAGCAATCTGCCAGAGTTTTGACGACATCCGTATCAGGACTCTGCACCCGACCCTGCATCTTGACTCATCTAAGAGCTGGCGTACACATCACACTGCGACTTTAAAACCCATTTAATTACTCTCATCTTGACCTGCCGGTAAAATGAGCCCGGCTGCCACTGCCGCCCATGTTTCTGTTATCTAGCGCGTTCCCCCTTTAATGGCTTTAATTAGTCGTAAACAGAGCTGATTCTCCAGTTAAGTGGACGAGGAGTCGATACTGTAATACAGTCCTAATATGCACAGCTCCAACTCTATCTCATTGAGAAGGTGGTGCACAGGAGGATAGTCTGCCCGGCAATGGCAGAAGGCGGAAAAGATAAACCCTTTCAGTAATAAAGAAGATATCACATACAGAATCATATCAGGCAGTATACTCACTCACTGCTCTGAAAAGGACATAATTAGAGTGCTGTTCTATTGACAGAGGAATCCTTATAGAGGAGCAGTTTCAATGTCAGTTACATAATGTAGAATAAGTTTCCACTAGAGGAGATTAAACATCAGCAGGGCCTTTTGGAGCGAAAGGGACTTTATTAGTCTCCCTGTCAAAATAAAGTAAACATATTATTTAGATAAGTGGAAAGACAAAGAATATGGTTACAGCAAAATTGAAAAAATAACAAAAGCTACAATAAGAGCTGAATTTTTCAGTCTTTCATGAGTGAAAGCTGTCTAAAAAGAATACTGGAAACACAAACATTGTTATTTCAGCATTAGCCAACGATGTTTGCCCAATAAACACTTCCCCATATAGAAAACCCTGCAGTTTCAGTAAATAAGGCTGCTTTGAGAAAGAGAGACTCATAAAGTCCATGTCAGTAAACCATATCTTCTTTCATATGCTCATCTGCAATAAAGTTTCCAGTCTCCAGTCCCTCCATTTGCTGAGTAATGCCTTGCCCGGCCGGTGGTGAGATGTACTGTTCTCACACTGGAGGAAGCTAATGGCTTGTTATGGTTTCTAATGCATGACGCTAAAGCTTTTGAAATAACAGGTCTCTATTACGACTTTTTGTGCAGATAGAATCCATTGACGGGAAATATTGCGATACCACAAGTGACCTCCTAGAATTTCTGAATGTCTTGTCCTATTTGAAGAAGCCTTTTTAATGGAACAGTACCTCTATAGGAGGAGATAGGGATACTCAAAAGTCATCCTCTTTTCCCAAAAAACAACTCCCTTTAAGGTAAAGGTACTTTATTGTCACATATACATACATGTAGCAAAATTCATTCTCTGCATTTAACCCATCCCTCAAAGGAGCAGTGGGCAGCCATTTACAGCGCCCAGGGACCAACTCCAGATCTGAGCCAGTGCCTTGATCAAGGGCATTGACTGGAGAACTTAGTACATGTTTTTTGATGGTGGGGGAAACCTATGCAAGCATGGGGAGAACATACAAACTCCACACAGAAAGGCCCAGAACGACCTGGATTCTAAGCCAGAATCTTCTTGGTGTGAGGCCGCAGTGCTAACCATTGGGCCACCAATTTAATTGACTTGAACAAAGACAATCTTTAAAAAAAATGTCAATTGTAATGCAAAGCAAAAAGTAGGCAAAGGGACTACTTAAATACAAGGATTACCTGTGCTGTGGAGAAAATCTAAATTAAATCAACATCTGACTGATTAAGACAAAAATTGAAATAAGCAAAGATAAACTACAAATTTCCAAATGGTACACAACAATGTAAAGCATGCAAACCATGTTTTAGTTGTTAGTATTTGTTATGGTTTCAGCATTTTGCTATGTATTTTGTTCTATTTCTGTTGCCTGTATTATTATTGCTGTATGTTTCCTGTCTTTGTATATGTATTCTGTATTTTTCTGTTCCCTGTCTTGTAAATTTATCCTGTGTTGTGTATTTTGGTCTGTGTATATTTTGTTGTGTATTTTTCTGTTGTACATTTCCCTGTTTATGTTCTGTTTCCTGTTTTATTTTGATAGTCCTGTTTTCTGTCTTGTCTTGTCTAGTTTTACTTTCTGTTTTCCCGCCTTGGTTGATTGTCCTGCCCCGCCCTGATGTGTTTCACCTGCTGTATCACCTGTCCCTCATTTGTTCATTACCTCATGTATTTAATCTCTGTGTTCCCTTTGTCTCTTGTTCGATCATTGTGTGTCCGTTCGTGGCCATTGCCCTGCCTGTGTGAGTTTGTGCTCTGTTAGTTTGTATCCTGTTTGTTTCAGCCTTATCCCTTTTGTAGTATTTTTTTTCCCCTGGGTTTTTACCAGCCTTAGTGCTGCCATTTTTTTGTTAATAAATCCCCTTGCTCAAACCTTTTCCTGCCTGCCTGCTCTCTGCATTTGGGTCCACTATTCCCTGCCTCCCCGTGACAGAATTTTCTACCTTCAGAAGAAGAAAGTACTTCTAAAAGAAAACTGTCTGTAGTGACAATCATCCTGTAACTCAAGCAACAAGGAATTTTTTTCTGGAAGAACATGTTGTACTTGTTAGATTCTTTAAGCATCAAAAAGAAAATTCTGTTCACCCTCATATATTTAATGTATTAATGTGGAGGCAGAAATCTCAGCAGCAGATATCTCAATCTAAAGACTGCATTGAGTATGCAGTCTTAATTGAAATGCAGTATTGTATTATTTTTGTATAATTGTTGTCCCCAAGCCAGTTTTTGCTTTTAAACTACATAACTTTAAATATTGTACTTTGGATTTGTCTTTGTGATCTCAATTGTGATACGTCCTTGTATTCCCTTGTTCCTTATTAATCTATTTAAATGTATGCATGTTTTTTAAACTTTGCCGTATTCTTTCTGTGATTCTTGTTATCTGCTGCTTCCTAGAATAATTCATGTAGACATGGATGTTAACATTCTTTCTTATGTTCTTTTTACATATGTTCAAGTTGATATGTTCAGATATGCTCTGTGGCATACTTGATTTGAAAAGCCCCTTCAAATTAACTAGGCTATATACACTCACTGATCACTTTATTAGGTACAACTGTCCTGCTTGTATTTCATATATCTCATCAGCCAATCACGTGGCAGTAACTTAATGCATTTAGGCATGTAGACATGGATAAGATCTGCTGAAATTCAAACCAAGCATCAGAATGGGGAAGACATTTGGAAGAAACATGGCATGGTTTAGTCTGGCTATCACCAGAACAAGCTCAATCTTTTAAGATTGAACATTAGTCTGGGGAGTCTGCTCTGTATTCTCTCTGCACAAGAGGCGTGATCAACGGGCATAATTCAAATGACTCTATGCAATTGGATAGTCCTTCAACCAGTCAGACCAACGATCCGGGTGACGTAGCAGCGACAGCAGCATCAACGGGTTGCTGCCATGTCAGCCTTGTTGAATGTAAACAAAAAGCTGCATGGTCGCTTCTCTATCGTCATCGTGTTAAACCCGCCAATAGCGCGCCAGGTGTATAAGCCAGTTTGTGATTGGTTCCCGCAAATTTGAAATTGAAGCAGGATAGATAAACGTACTGGTTTCCAGCCTGAGCTGCAGGGTGAAATCAATTCGCCTGCAGATCAGTCTGGCTTTACCCAGTCTAGGCATGGTTGTTGGTGCCAAATGCGCTGGTCATAGTATTTCAGAAACTACCGTTCTACTGTAATGGTCCAAAAAAGAGACAATATGCAGTGAGCAGCAGTTCACTGTGCAAAATTGCCTTGTTGATGGCCAACCCGTTCTCACTCCCAAAAATACTGACGCTTGGTCAGGGGCTCTCAGCGTCAGATACCGACGCAAAAATTCTTTAGTGCCTGTATGGGACGCACCAGGCAGAGTAGTAGCTTGAACACAGTGCTAGTAAGATGATTGTAAGGTGACGTAGTATTAAGAGATACAACAGTAGCAAGTAGAATTAAAGACCGAAAATACACATAAGGGTTGGTTGGGGTGGTGGATGGGTCAAACAACACAGGACTTTCACCGAGAAGACCACGGTTCGTGTCCCGTTCTTGTCCTGCATGTCCCTGAAATGTACATTTTGTTACCCCACCCACAATCTTTTCATAAACCTAACTGTCTGGTCTCATTCTTGTGCCACATGTCAGATAAACGTACGCCCGCCAAAAGTCCCGACGCAGATCGTCAAAAAGTGATGCCAAAAGTCCCAACCAAGTGCGTCTAGATATGATGCTAAAGGAGACTTTTTGCATCAGTAACAAACGCCAAAGGCACCTGACCAAGCGTCGCTTTTTGATGCGATGCGATGAGAGTGAAAATTGGTTGTGATGGCAGAGGTCAGAGTAAAATGGCCAAACTGGTTCAAGCTCATAAGAAGGCAACAGTAACTCAAATGACCACTTGTTACAGGGTGGCAGTAGCTCTGCCCATAGGGACTTGGCTTGGAAACCGGATGTTCGCCGGTTCAAGTCCCTGTGCAGACCAAGTACAGACTGTGGACAGGTAGCTGGAGAGGTGCCGGTTTACCTTCTGGACACTGCCAACTCACTCTGACATCTCTCCGTTTGTGCATGTATAGGTTTGTGCATGTGTGTTTAATGATGTGTGTAATAACTGAGTGTAAAATGTATTTCCCCCTTGCGGAATTAATAAAGTATGTCTTAATCTTAACTGAGGTATGCAGAAGAGCATCTCTGAACGCACTACATGTGAATCCTTGAAGCAGATGGGCTATACCAGCAGAAGACAACAACAGGTGCCACCCCTGTCAGCTAAGAACAGGAAACTGAGGCTACAATTGGCACGGGCTCCAATAGATGATTGAAAAAACAGAGTTTTGATTTCTACTGCGACATTTAGATAGTAGGGTCAGAAATTGACGTAAAAAACATGAAAGCATGTATCCATCCCGCCTTGTATTAACGGTTCAGGCTGGTTATGTTGTGGTTAGACGGGAGAGTCGTGTCATGTGTGATGCTATCATGTTAATATGGACTAAAATCTCTGAGGAATGTTTCCAGCACCTTGTTAAATTTGTGCCACAAAGAAATAAGGCAGTTCTGAAGGCAAAAGGGGGTCCAACCAAGTATGCCAGCAAGGTGTACCTAATCAAGTGGTCAGTAAGTGTACAGTATGCCTATTTATTTCCGATGAAGTAAGGTTTTGAACATGTTGACCATGAAGATATTTGCAGAAAAGACAATTGATAAAAGTACAGCTCCTTTTTCTTCAATGAACAAAGGAAAAACCAGGGGAGGCTTAAGTTTCTGGTGAGGTGAAGGTGTACCTATTTCATGGCAGTTTCTCCAGAGTTAACTGTGGGAGATGGGAATGTAACATGTACCACTCACCCTACCTGAAATACGGTCCGCCTCCTAAACCTTGTGTGAGTCAGCAAGCAGCAGGGGGTTCTAACAGCCAGTGTCAGTGTGTGTGTGTGTGTGTGTGTGTGTATGTGTGTGTGCATGTCGAGCTCATCCTGCTGAAGTGTGTATGAGCTGGGAGGAAAAGTGGAGGAAGAGTGTGCCCTCTCTCCTGTCTCATATTTCTCTGCGGTGTAATGTGGCGCCTATTCATGCGATGCCTTTTAAAAGGCATGGTGGGAATCGCTTCACAGTCAGGCACGAAACTCAATATGCTAATGCCTTCCAAGGGAGCGATGGAGGGGGAGAAAACATAACCTGTCAATTACCCACGGCAAAAACCACTGAAAGATTTATTAAAAACCACCAGAAATTTCCACAAGACAAAAGAGCTTAAACATGAGATCAAAACACAAGCCACCAGTTGTTGGATTAATTACAAAATCATGTCAGTGAAATTAACCTCCTCTGACTTAATGGGATCAATTTGAATTATATTACATTTAAGGGTGCATATGGTAGTTTTATCTTCATCAATTACTTCTTGAAAGTGCCAGGTGGAAATTTCCAGCTTAGATTTATGCTAACAGAGAAAAAAAAAACTGGATCTGTCAAAATTCATTATCCAAACAATTGGAGCAGGGTTTGTGTTTTTGATGGGAGATGCAAAACAGGTAAATACAGCCAGGGAAGACAAAAAAAGAATCAACATCACAGATACACCATATGTACATCTGGAAGGCACTGCTGTAACAGCCAGCTATTCCTTCCAGTGGTGGCACAGGTTCACCCCCATGAGTGTTTGCTGGCTGAGGACCCAACAAGTCACAACGGGACCATCAGCATTGATCTCAGATTATTTTGTTTCTCACACAGACATCATCAAGACTTATCAGCATAATTTGTTTACAGCTCAGAGAAAGAGAGTGTTGGCAGCTCATCCCCCTCACTGGAAAAGTTGCTGTGATGATAGGCTTTGCTGGGAACACGGGCAGGCATATGAAAACAAGCACAATTTCTGATTAGAGGTTTTGGAAACTGAGCCAAGCTGACACGTATGACAGCAATATATCCCCAGAACAATCTATTCGCTCATCAGATCAATCCTTTCGTTTTTGCTCTCCGATCCCGAATGTCAAAGGGATTCCATTGGGAATTTATTTTTTTACGCAGGTCTCCCACATGCTCTAAAGTGTTGAGAGTTGTGTCAAAATGCTGTACTGGATCTAAACACTATATTATACTGACACCCAGTGTAGATCTTTCTTGGGGAAATTCGCTACATTTTGCGATTCTAACAGCAGCACTTGTTAGAATAAATAAAGTTTAAAATTTGAATAGATAAAGACAAAAAACAAGTAGTTATCATGATCACTAATGGATACCATATGACTGAACAGACAAATAGTATCAGACACAACTGAAACTAATACTTTACAAGGGAAAATGCAAGGATAAATATGTCAAAACAACATGTATGGTGCATTAACACAACACCAAGGAACACTTAACACTAAAGTTAAGTTAAAGTAGTGGAAGAATAAAAAAAAGGGCTGGATTATTTTCCATTAACACAACATACTGTATACAATGATTCATGACCTCAGCTTTGGATGTTGTTTCTGCTGTTGATGGTACTCTAATTCATGGGACTTGAACCCATGGATGACATATGGTCCTGTAGTCCACACAAACATCATCAGCGGAGGAAAATCCATTTCCGCTATCCCCTGCCAGCTACCAGATACATACTGAATCCCCCTCCATCATCATCCCTCTATCCTCCCACCCCTCCCCACTGCTTCTCCTGAGCCCAGCAGATTACAGATATCATTATAATGGACATCCTGGCAGGCTAGCTGCTGTGGTCACATTTAATTTGCCGTGGCCTGTTATCTACACAAGATAATCAGCATTTACACCTGAGAGTGAAGACAGAAAGATGAGCGACACATGTGTATGTGGGTGAGACAGTAGTAGCATTGGTGTTTGGTGTTTTAAGCCCCCACCGTCGTCTTCCAGGCATTGCTGCCTGGAAGGCACTAGGATTAGGCAATGGTTAGGGTTAGGGTTAGGTGCCTTGAAGTCGATGGTCACAGCGCTGCCTTGAAGTCGACGATGGGGGGCTTAAAACACCATCAAGCAGTAGCATTAGAGAGGAAAGAATGACCAACACAGTGTGAGAGGAGTAAGCGAAAGGGAGAGTGAAGGAAAGGTTGCAAACTATTGAAAGGAATATGTATTCAGCACAATATCCACTGGGACAAAAGGAATGTAACAATGAATCGCACCTGTCAGATTTGCATTCTAAGAAGAATGACCTACTTTGGGCCTCTGAGATGACTGAGAGCGAAACCTAATTGAAATGAACATCCCTGAACACAGATGTTACATTTTACCTTGGAGGGAGTTACCTTCCCTTCATACTGCATTTTGCTTTGCAAGGTCAGCCCTGTCCAATTACATCCAGATAAACAATAGTGTTCTTTCAAAGAGAAGGTTATAGAGCACTCCTATTGTAGCAGACGGGTGGGAATCTTCATTGATTCCACTTTTAAACTTGTGAGTATGTTTGGAAAGACTTTCAGTCCTTCCAGAAAAATGCAGTTTTTTTGTGATTGTTGCGGGCAAAAATCCTTGATTAAGCGGCACGTTTTCTTAAAAAATGCGATGGAATATGCGGGATATTTATGCAGTTTTATGCGATGAAATTGCGGGAAATTGTAAAAATTGCGGGAACTTGCAAAAATTGCGGTTTCATCATGGCTTCATCGCGGGGTTTGCAGCTTTTCGATGATGTTCACGTCGCGTAATTATGTCACTTCATAACGTTCCCATGGCAACAGGGGAAAATGGCTGCTCTTGTGTGAAGTAAATGCAACATTTGTCAATTTTCTGCTAAGATATATGTGACTTTTTTTGCAGCGAAAATGCAGGGATTATGAAATCATGCAAGCCCCGCATATTTTGCGCGGAAATCTGCAATTTATTCGGCGAAAGTGCGGCGTATTTGAAAAAATGCGGCCACCGCATAAATATGCGGACTTTGGCTGATTATGCATTGAATTATGTGATCGCATAATCGCGTTTTTCTGGAGGGACTGCACTTTACTCCTGCAGCTGCTGCCGGATTATGCATTTCCTGCTCGACAAATCCTTTACTCCCACCTACCGTCGAAGTCATGCATTTGTCTATAAAAGAAAGTTATTTCTGCCACCTTAAATTTGTGGAATTCTTGTGTAAAGCCAACAGAACAGGTATCTATTATATATATTTAGCACCTACAACGGAATGAGTCTTCACATCTATAAAAGATCAATTTCCTCTGAGCCAGAGGAGTGACGACCTATTTTCTTTGAAGGGCTTTCCATACATAATTCAGCTGTGAACTACCTATCAAGCTCATAGGGAGACATTACTGTTGTGAATGTATTGCAATGTAACTGTTTGAAAGCACAATCTGTCACTGAGTTTCTGAAAGGCATCCATCTTAATGAGTCATTTTGACTTAAATTATATTCACAAACAAAATAAAAAAAAATAAAAAGTCAACTCAGGTCTCCTGCCAAAGAAGTCAGGTAATTCCACTTGTTCCAAATTACATTCAGTTATTATCTCTCTACATAGTATTTTATTAGTAGTGATGAAGCCCGCTCAGAATGTGAATCCCTCATGCCTACCTAAGCATGAGGGATTTGAATCTTTGGAAATGATTAATGCATGTAATCCTGCACAATTTCATCTGATTGATAACAGCCTCACTGTTTACTGTTCACTCTCTTTACACCATGTTAGAGCTTTATTAAGTTACAGCTCATGCAAACGGAACAACCTTTTGTAGCTTCACATTGAAGACGTTCAACTAGCGAATCACTTTAATTGTGAAGCAGCCACAGAAAACGCTATGTGTTTTTCACAGTGGTTAGCGCAGACCATGGTTGTTTCTCATGTGATATGGGACACTGAATTTGATGAATTTACTATTCATCAGACCACAAATGAGACAAGAATTAGCTAGCTAGCGCACCCCGCGGTCCCTCTGCCTCATTCCCTTCCGCTATAGGAGACTACTTCATCGGGAGGAGAGCGGGGGAAGCTCTGGAGACGAACATTTAGTTTGCAGTTGTAGCAACTGGAATTTAGCCAGTGCAAACCCCAGCCCTGCTGCCGCTGGGTCTACCTACCTTGAGATGATAAGAAATTTTAGAAAGAAAATTCTAAAAATGAGCATCACTATCTTGAAACAAGACTGGAAAAGACACTGTAGCACAGTCAAAAAAAAAAAGTCTCTTGATGAAATATTGTAGGATGTGATAATGGGCACAATATGTTATGATGGAGACTTTTTTTGTCTGTTGTTCTAATACATATAGAAAAAAGTGATTAAAAAAAAAGCCAAATATGTGACCTAGTTTCGGAAAGGCACGTCAAATTCAGCATTCTATCGCTTATTAATTTATGGTTTGTCTAGCCTGTTTGTCTGATTAAGTTGCTGTCTCTGTCATTAAGTGGGCTCCGTGATCTCAAAGTGTTTTTTTTTTCTCACCACAAGAACTACCCTTTGAAAGCTTGCTAAAATATGCAGTCTGCAAATTCAGCATACAACTTCCTTTACATAAAAAAAACATATATGCAGCTATTTGTCCTTCTGAAGGGGTCTTTTAAACGTTGTCTTGACTGAATATGAATAACAAAAAAGAATAGGATTAAACAATGCATACAGTAGAGTAGGGCTGCAACAACGAATCGATAAAATCGATAAAATTTGATTATTAAAAAAGTTGGCAACGAATTTCATTATCGATTCGTTGTATCAACATGCCACTCAATCGGCGAGATAAAAAAAAAATTGAGTTGAGCGCAGAGCGGAGCAGTGCAGCGCAAAGCAAAAGAAAAGAAAATAGAGCAGAGCGGGGGTAGAGGAAATATGGAGAGAGACCGGAGAGACCCTTAACGTTGTTCTGAAACACATGGCGGAGGCAGAGAAATCAGTACGACCTAAGTCATCAAAGGTGTGGGAGCATTTCACACTAAATAAATCAAAAACATGTTAATTGCAAGATAACCAAAAGCGACATGGCATGGCACGGGCGTACCACGGTGATGATTCAGCACCTAAAACGTAAACATGTTGGAGTCCTTGATGAGGAGGAAGGGAGTTCAACAGCAGGGTAAAGTCACTACAGAATCCTACTTTTATTCCGTTTTGAAGTGAGGAACGTAACGTCCCTCCAGTAGCTCTTCTGGTGCTGGTGTGGTATTTACTCGTTATCTAGCTTGACGAGCATGACAAGCTAGCATTAGCTCGTTAATAACGGTAGTAAAGCAGGGGTGGTATAATTTGCAAGACTAAAGACACGTTTTTATTCACTCGCCTTTTTTGGCCCATTAATTTTACAATCTATTGTCATGTATATATTCTGTGCTTTGTCCCATATCAGTTATTGTTGACAAATATATTTGTGTGTGTTGTACTTTTTAATTTCATTTTAAAGTTCTTTTATAGCACTTGGTCATCTTAAGCTGTGTTTAAATGTGGTGTACAAATTAACTTAACTTGCACTTACTACAATAATGTAATGAATAAGCTTCAAGTGAACGTGTGTGTGTGTGTGTGTGTGTGTGTGTGTGTGTGTGTGTGTGTGTGTTGTCTGTATCTGCTCTTTGGGTTACTTACCTTTACACAACTATTAACTAAAACAACAAGTATGTATGTAAGTATGTATTGAGTTGATGTAAATTAATGCTTTTTTTGTTTTTTTTATCCGATTCATCGATTAATCGAAAAAATAATTGACAGATTAATCAATTATTAAAATAATGCAGCCCTACAGTAGAGAAAGGTGACCCCGTTGGCCTAAGCGCCTCAACAACCCGGTTCCAGGGATTCAGTGAGCAAAGCATCAAAACGCCAACTCCCATCTGTCGAGTTTGCATACTAATAACAACAACAGGCAGACTCACAAAGGATGATCACAAGGATTGGTAGGGAGTCCATTTCACATCAATAACGCTAATGAGATCAACATGGCTAAAAATACCAGAGAATATTTATCCATCCATAAAAGATCTGCGGTCCTTCCTTAGGATATCCTCCCTCCAAAATTGTTGTGCTGTTAAAAGCGCAGCAGCCAATATTGACTGAGTGCAGATTTCAGATCAGATTGTATGTCAGCAAAATGTGACCAGTTATATCAAAATGTCCTTCATGCTTACTGAAGCTAAGTATTGATGGACCTGCCTCTTTGCATCAAGCTTTCTGCTGTACATCTATGAGAACTGAATGTTTGTAATATACACAAGGTATACTGTATATCCAAAGTTTAGACATATCAATCTTGCCTTATATCTGTAAATTATGTATCTATTTATCCAGGTCTGACAGATACGGTTTCTGATAATTCTGTATTCATTATGTTGTTTGATTCTCCGTTTTTAAATATGACAACTTTTGTGCTCTTTTTATATTACAAGTAGTCACTTTTTATACTCTGAGTCAGCATTGATAATTAAAAACTTCCATTCTAACCAAATGAAAAAATCTACAATTTGAAAAGAAACAAGGTGTGACTAAAAATGTTACCAAAATTCTTTAATACAACTTGAACACCTGAGTTATATACATTATCTATCTATCTATCTATCTATCTATCTATCTATCTTATGCTAAACCTCCTCCTAACAATGTGATCAATGACATTGTAGGTGTGCTCACATCTTGGATCAGCCAGACACTTTATCTATTTGAGTGGCACTGCAGCCTGCAAGAAGAGGAGCGGAGCAGGCTTGACTTATAAGGCTGACAACGGCTCCATTCATGCGTCTAATTTAAGAGCGGCTTCTGCTCTGTCTAATTAACAATTTACTAGGCCATCAGTCAGCCTCCCTATTGTGGTATAATCAGCGTTCCCAACGTTCAGGCAGCTCAATGCACACTTTCGCATCTGCAATAGGATTAGAACAACCATGCAACTTTCTTGGATACATAGACAGAAAAGTGGAAACGGCTAGTTCCAAGGACACAGCGAGAACAATTGCGAAACCCCAGATTGAAAGATGACACTGTGCAGTGGAGTGAGATGGGCAACGTGTTCGACAAATTAGCCAGCTCTGTTTTTGCAGGCTATAAGTTGCAGCTATATAATGTTATTGCCGTGTTAAAGGGATCAACAGATGCACATTTGCTCCCCTGGGGGGGCTTTCGTGTTGCTTGCTGGCTCAACCGGTCGGCTGGTGTCACGACTCTGGTGTGAACGCAGCTCTGATGCAATTGCATATTGTGTGCAAGTTCCGCTTGTCTTTTATTTAAGGGTTGGGCTTAGGGTGAGGTTTTGATCTGCTCGCTCATGCATAGGCACCTTTAAAGGATTATGATAAATTGTCAGAGTGGATTTTTGTAAATAAATCCCCCCATAAAGGCTCCACCTGCCTCACCACAATAAAGTTGCTAAACACTAATTCTTCTCGTCCTCCCTATTCTCCCACACTCTCCTACAGACAAGAGCTAACAGTAATTGCTATTTTTTAAATATATTTTAGGAGAGGAGTTTAAGGAGTCGGGGCGTCTGCTCATTGTCCCTCCAAATATTCTGACAGTAGAATAATAACCCACAGAGAGGATTAATCTGGGGAAATAGTATATTCCATTTCTCCTGCTTTCTGTATATGTTTCGCCCATTAGATTCCTCTGTATAAATAAATAGAATTGTACTTGTTTATCCACTTAGTTCCTTCTGTCTTGCTGATTAGCAATGAAGAACTAGGGGGCTAGGATAACCTAGAGTGCATGGTTCCAAGGATATCTGAGCCCAGCATGCCTGTGTGTGTGTGTGTGTGTGTGTGTGTGTGTGTGTGTGTGTGTGTGTGTGTGTGTGTGTGTGTGTGTGTGTGTGTGTGTGCATGTACTGTATAAACAAATGCAGTGCTACTTGAAGGGCCAATTAAAAGAAGCCCCTGAAGGAGTGTGCTCATCAGGATGCAGTGAACATAGCAGATCCACTCTCAGATAGCCTGCTGCAGTCTGTCACTGTAACTAAGACATTCATACCACCAAGGCTGTGTAGCACAATATATTGACATCTTCATCCTTTAGACACTGAGAAATCGATAAAAAATATGATCAAAACAATTGTTATGCTATTATATCATGTAATGCATTACCTGAAGAGAACAATTACATTTTAGACATATTTAGACCAAATTGTAATCAAATAATCAAACAATTATTGAACTGCCAGTTGCTAAGAAACTTTAATTATGAATCTGGGTGAGCAGGTACATCTTTGGATGTGAATGTTTTTGACTTGTGAGAGAAACAAAAAGATTACATTTGATGGAACAAAAAAACACAGTGTGGGTGCAGGTATGACAAAGACCATTGGGGGGGAAAAGCATGATGTCTGCATTTGACTGCACCCTTAAATACTTTATGTATAGACCACTTATGTCTCCTTTATCCAGTGACCACCCAGAAGACAATGCTGATGTGTTTTGTGGCAGTACACAACTGAATTACCAAGCCAATTTGGTAATTCAAAGGTGATTTGGTCTGTGATTTGGTCTTAGGTTGCAGCCAAACCGCCCCAAAAACTTCATCACAAAGGGACAATAACCAATCTGTGACATTGATCGACCTCTATTGGTGACCAGAAGGAATTGCAACAACTTTGGCTGAACTTATCTCCTTTTCTTGGAGCTGCTCAGGTCTCTGGATCAGGTAATGAGGCTTATTAGTCATCATAGCTGAAAGGTCTTGCTCATAGCACAGTCCTCAATTGTTAAATACTTGAAAGTAAAGTGAAAAGTGAATAAATGAGACAGGGGAGACTGGGACCAAAGAAACTAGTAATGAAAGCCAGAAAACTCAGCACCTGGCAGAGTAATCAATTAAGTCAGTTGTATTGGACAACTGTTCCAGCTACAGATATATTATCGTCATTTTGTGCGGCAGGGAGTTACAATTTCAACATATTTCCCCCTGAATGCCTCAAGAGAGGAGTTGTGCTTTTATTGGTGTTTTTGCTGACCATGGCCAATTAAGAGAAAAAGAAAAACTCGAAAAGTAACACATTCCACATTGATGGAGTCAATGTTAACAAAAACTGCTGAGCTTTTAATTTTCTATCGCTGTGCTATAGCATCCATGCAGATGACATTGACTTGATGACAATTTAACTGGAAAACACATGGTGGCAGGTATGATAAGTTGCACAACCTTCACACTTCTCAATTTCACATGCATCCTGTTTTCATGGTGTTTTTCTTTCTCTCCTATCCCTTCATCACACCTCCCCATACTCTCCCCATAGAACGCTACACCCACACACACATTATCCCTCTAAGCCCTCCCCCTGTGCTCATACACACACCCATATAAACACAAAGATGGATCAATTTCACATTCCCTTTCAGGATGCGGATGATGCAATAGTGTCTCATTGTCAGTTTACGGCACAATGTTGGATCCCACCTAATGCCACTATGCAAATCAGCCATTGTCATTGTTCTTTTTTTTTGCGTGCCATCTTTTTTCTTTACGCCTTGGTACGTTCTAAACAATTATCTCGCCACCACAGATGTTGCATCTTGTGGCCTATTTTTAAAAATAGGGCAGAGCTTTTGGCAAGGCACCGCCAAAGCAATACAAAAAGTTAACTAATTGAAAAAAATGCCCTCAGTGTAGTGGTTTAAAACTCCTGAAGAGAAAGCTTTCAGTTCCACCATAATGGTTTTATCCATTCATTTGGGCTTTATTGGCTTTGCTTGGCAGTAGACAGGGAGCAATGGCACCCCCGAGCATGAGCTTTCCCACAGAGTCATTTGATCATATGCTGACTGGGTGAAGAAGAGTGTAAATCAAAATCCCTCATCACTCTGGCACTTTAAACACAAGACAAGACAGGCTGTATTTTCTCAGCCAAATCAGAAGCGTTGAGAGATAGATACCAATTATAATTGCAGTGGGGGAAAAAAAAAAAAAAAAAAAAAATATATATATATATATATATATATATATATATATATATATATATATATATCAGACATAGGTGTGTGTCAGAAGCCTTGTGCTAAATCACACCAGCAGTTGGATGATGAAAACCTGCCCGAAGGGTCTGAGGGACCTAGAGCCATTCTGTGCCAATGAAGGGGTGCAAACTTGAATTTGCATCACCCTGTGACATATCAAAGAGAATGCACAAGTAGACGCGCCTCTTTGATTTTGCTATTGTGAAATGCAAAATTACTCTGTAGGCCCACACTAATCTGCGGCTTCCTTACCATAATCCTGTAGTTTTAGCCAAGTAATGAACAACGTGACGAAGAGGGAGTGTGTACAGCATGTTGCATAAGCACTCTGTCTGTGTCTGTGTGTGTCTGTGTGCGTGCTGAGGCAGTGTGTGCAGGGCTGGGGCAGGGTGGAGAGGAGGGGTTTCCACAAGCTCTTGATGGAACAAATTGGATGTTGCATACATGCACTTATCTTATCGTGATGCTGCTTATCAAACATCACACACCATGCCATGTCTTATTCTCTCTGCACTGCTTTAAACATATTTACACAACACAGGCACAGGTACAATCAGGCGTGCAGGAACACATGCACTGAGATTCCAGGTGCTTCCTCCCACCTGCCCCTCCTCTCTCCATTTGCCGCGCGCGCGCGCGCGCGCACACACACACACACACACACACACACACACACACACACACACACACACACAGCCTAAAGCATGCTTCTGCCAAGAAATTAAATTCTTAGCCATTTCCGGCGGGAATGAAGGAGCATTTCTGTCCTCATTAGAATAGCTCCTCGTCCTGTGGGTGAAAGCTGTGAGGCCCAATTTCCTGTCTTTTTGGCGGCACTCTGAGTGGGACGATGCCTCAGAAACACCAATAATAAGCCAAGGAACTGGAGAGTAAAGCGGTATTATTGGGACGCCAAGCGGACCATCTGCAGACTTCATCAAAAGCTCAGCCCATCACGTCCAGACGGGTTGATCGGATGCCCGGGTTAAGTTGCGATATCATGCAAAGCATATTGACCACCACAAACATTTTACGGCCTCTCAATCTCTCACGCGCGCTCGCTCGCGCACTGATACACGCACGCACACAAAGAGAGAGCGAGAGAGAGAGAGAGAGAGATAGAGAGAGAGAGAGAGAGAGAGAGAGAGAGAGAGAGAGAGAGAAAGGGACATGCACAAAATCTGCTCTGAATTATTACTCAATTAAGAGACAGTGAGTCAAGGTCGTTTACAGCCGCAATATCCATAACTGATATCGACGCTGCTTTTTAGTCCGCTCCAAAAAATAAGAACATAGTGTTACTGTGCAGATTAGAGATGTTTTTGCGCAGATTATCAGTCATGTACCAGTTTAACCAAACCCCAGAGGAGCCAGCAAAGTAAACTCCAGTTAGGACATCAGATTTATCTTTGGCTGTATCTGTTCTCCACAGACCAGTACACTGCCCTATGTGGATTTTATCATTGCGCAGTAACCAAGTAGGATCATCCTGTCTGCTTTATGTTAAAACTTTACAAATATGTCCTACTGTCTAATGCTCACTTACCATCAATAATAACGCTCTTCATGATTTCGATGTAGGTGAAATCCAGAAGCTGTATAAATCCAGGTCGAATGAATCCCAGCGTGTGCGGAGACAGATAGGATATCCGCTATTTATTGCAATGTATTGGTAATTGCAAATCGAGTGCACGGTGAGAAACGGACACCCTTGCACCCTTCAAACTTTAGCCGTAGGTCTTCCCGAGTGGGGAGCCACGTCTCCATCTGCACCCGAGTTCAGTCATTTGGACGAGGGATTCAAAAATTGTCAGCAATAAACATCCAAAATTGGGAGACTCGACACACCAGTCGACACCTCCCCAAAATAGAGGACGCGCAAACAGCTCCGGAGAAGAGCTCAAAGTGTTAACGCAGAAGTGGAGAATCAAAGACACAGAAGAAAAACCAGTATTGGATCCATGTTTTGAAATCGCAGCACATATCCAGTCCTATCACTTGCCCCGATGTATATTTCCCAAGTAGGCTACATAGAGAAAAGTGTAGTGGATGCGCACGGATGTCGGCCGCACTGGTGAGCGTCAGTGTGCATTTACCACAGGGAGGTGGATGGAGGGCGGGGCAGCGAGGTGCGTTTGGCGGAAAGAGAGAGTAAGATGGAGAGAGATAATTCAGAGACGGATGTTTTGTAGGTATATATCACGCTGCAAAAATATCTCTCTTAAATCTCAAAAAAGAATTTTCACACTAATCAAAGGAGATTTGACGTATGTATTTAACGTGTTTTCTGCCTGTTTTCCCTACATTTAGGCTAAGGTGTGCACAAACAAAAAATGTACTGGGGAAATAGGTTATTTTACATAACTGATATACTTTTCCTTAAGTGAATAATGACTTATTCAGACATCAGTCATTTTTTGCAGGGCTGCGCTCTAATGAATGTTTTATGTGCATGGGGTGGTGGTGGTGGTGATGGTGGTAGTGGGTGGGTAGGAAGGTGACGTGAGGCGAATCTATTTGGATCGGACACGGCCAGGCACGCACTTGCAAACAAAAATACACCCAAAAGACAGGCGAAAAGCCTGGCCTGCTGGTGGGTCCCGCGCTTCCTCCTGGGAACTGGACAATTTGGCTGCTGTGATGTCGTAGGCGGAGTTGTCATAAACCGGCAGTGGGAAAAAAAACAAAGATTTCAGTTCTGCTCGGTTAACCGGACAGGCAGAAATGAAATGAAATCCTCTTTCCCCTTTCATTTTCCCCATTATAGTTTTTTTTTTTTTGCTCATATTTTGAAATTGTTCATTATAATTATTATTATTATTATTATTATTATTATTATTATTATTATTATTATTATTATTATTATTATATTCAACTCATGAGGTAGACAATTTCCCTCGGATTTTCTGTCAAAGTGTCTGGAAGCATAGCGGGTCGTTGCAGAGAATCTCACATTATACATTCCGTTTCTAAGCATTTTATATGATAATGGTTGCTTTTACAAAGTAATTAGACTATTGAGCAGCAGAGACACACTCTGGCAATCCTGATTGGACCGAAGACCAGTTCACCGTCGCTCTAGTCTGCAGCTATATGCTTGGTTTGCTGAAATACAGGAGGATTGGAGTCACAGCAGTGGTGCTATTATCTTTAGGTGTCACACGCCCCCTACCGGCAATAATAATAAAAAAATTGCTCTTCAGCTCCATGGACAGAGAGAGAAGCCTCGTCTGTGTAAGATGGTTCCCTGCTCGCCCTAAGAGACAGTAAGGAATCATACTTACTGGCTGTGTGTTTGTTAGGGAGAGAAATTATTAAATTCGCTGTGGAGACAATGTTGTTTATATTTATTGTGTTCCCTAAAAGGAATCTGGAATATGTCCATCTGCTGGCATACATGTACATCATGCCAAATATGGGAAACTTCCCAAATTGCACACTCAATCTGTCACTTGGAATAGCAGCTTAGCCGTTTTAAAATTGTGACACATACAGAAAATACTAGGTTGTGTGCATTATGAGGCACACTGGCACGTTATCAAATGCTTTTTACTACTATTTAACTTACTTATTTTACTATTTATTTACTTATTTTTTATCGTTATTAATACATTCTGTGTGTATATGTTTATATTTATATTGTTTATATTCTTTTTTATCCTTCTTATATTTGAATGTGTGACATGCACCAACAGCACCATGACACATTCCTTGTATGTGCAACGTACTTGGCAATAAAGCCCTTTCTGATTCTGATTCTGATTCTTCTTGTGTTAATTATACTTTAGTATGTAGACTAAGACAGAAAAAAGCCAACAGATTTCCATAGGGAGGTGAATGGAAACCACAGCCAGGTGGGTGGTGTAGTCAAGTGAAATGGGGGTATTTCAAGCAGGCTAATCCCAAGCTTACAACTACCACCAATATTGAATCACACCATCAGAATATGTCAGCGAGCCACTCGCCTGGTATTTGCTCACAGTGGAGACCGGCAGAGCCAGATGGCCAGTGGAGAAACAGTCCAAAGCCGCCACAGCAACATGCTGAGAACGAGGTCACCGCGTGAGAATAGGAAATGCTGTCACCTTTTACGGTCGTCTCTGCATTCCTTTATTTGAATGCAACCGTGCGGGCAAACACGTGTGTGCATAATCCTGTCATGCATTTGTATGCTGTGTGTGCCCTAAAGTGTACTGTAACAGGCAACGTGCCATTTCTTGTGCTGGATTTTTAACAGGCTTTTCTCAAGAGAAAAATGATAATAATACAGTTATCACCACTACTAACAAGGCTGGAGGGCAACAGACGGAATACACTCAAATGCTGCATTTCCTAAACCAACAATCATATATTTGCTGTCATCTAAATACAGAATTATAGACTATAAAAAATATATTCTGAAGTAACCCAGTTCTTTGTTTGTATATGGGAAGTAACCCAAACAGAAACATCATTAAATAGAGAAGAATTTGAGTTGCATATAAAAATGGATCTTAATTAAGTCACAGCTAAAGTGTTGACATGATTGCCAAAAATTGGCTACAGCAAGACATAACCAGAGTATAAACCATTCTTAATATATCCCAACCCTCATTTGGCCCACTGGTTAAGGCGTCTCCTTGTGCCAGGAAAGTAAAAGGTGTACTGTAACTGATTACTATACATCCCCCAGCTCATTATACAACATGCCCACTCTTTCCTCCTTTGCTCATTCCATTATAGTATATCACAATGATATGTGGCAGCAAGTGAAAAGGACATAGGTAAATTATCATGGGAGCTTTGAGGCTGGAGGCCTTGCACAACGAACAAGTTTAAATTAACTAAGGCTGGATCATTGCCATGCGAATGGAAAAAACGAAGATTGGGGATCTTTAATTCATGACAGTAATGAAATGAGTCAAGCTGTTGAGTCTCAAAGGCAGCGGTCCCCTAGACTGGGGCTCTACTATTCTTTTCATCAGTCTGGCTCAAAAGGAGAACATAGGCATAAATGACTTCCTTTGGTAATGGAAAAGTTAGTTGTGTCCCACTACCATTGGAGCTCCAGTATAAGAACCAGTTAATTACAGCATATGAATGAAACGTCAAACTGAATGCTCACTCCAGACTATGGGATGAAAAGATTGGTAGTTCATGTTATGTGTATGTCAAGGTCATCAATCCATCATAAACTCACATCAAGCATGGCTGGCGTATATTGCCTTCTTGACCTAGCATTCATCTCTGCCATAGTCCTCCAAAATGTGTAACTATTCAACAATGGCACAATAGATGCAGGCTTTTGCCTTTATAAGACATCCTCTGCTGCATTTGGCCATGGCTAGGCCATAACTGAGCTGGAAAAGTACATTTGTCTCTTTCGGCAATATTATTATTTTTAAAACTTCTCCCCCAAACCCACAGCGTGGGGCGACTAGGATAAAAACGTGCCTGAATTTAATAAAAGGAACAGAAAAGAAAATCTAAAATCTGTGTAAAGAAAAGGAGAGAAAATGTAAATTGTGCTAAGTTTTACAGTATGTGTTGTATGTGAAATATGATAGGTAAAACCAGTTAAGGGCAATGGTGTTATTTTTCTACACTGATCGTTGAAAGATTGTTATTGGTCTCGTAACACTGCACATAACATTAATATAAATGATTATGAAAAATTAGTATAAATATCAATTATTAAAAAAATAAAGCTGTGAAGTATCAAGGTAATAAAACAATATTAAGTATGTTTTTGAACCATTAAAGATAATCTCCAGGACCCCATACAGAACATTAGGGTTAGGACACATAGAAGACCAGCAGCATTTTTACTCCCCTACTTAAAATTTCAACATATTCCCAAAAATCATGGAAGACAAAAACATATGAATTAAGATAGTTAGACAAGACTTTATTCTGGTAAATCAAACTATAGGGGAATATATGGATTTTACCATCCCCAGATGCTTCATTAGCTCAAACAGAAAACAGCTGTCTACAATGTGACAATGTGAAGCCAATGTACAGTTTGTACTATATATGTGTGCATATATTTTCTTTTGCTACAATGGCTACCCAGTCATGCAAGTAAAGCATAATCACACTTAAACTAGTATGGTATGGACAGGGCCCTATAGCCAGACATTTTGAAATTGTAGAATGTAAATATCCCCCAAGCAGTGGCGACTGGTCATTAGGGGCAGATGGGGCACAGCTCCACCTCTTGTCAACAGAAATGAATGCAAACAAATGTTCTGTTATTTTTAATTAATTCAAGATTATTTTCATCTATCATTTATTATCGTCTATGAATATACCATCTTCCTAAATTGCATTTAATTTGTGGTAGGATTTTTATTTCGGCTTGCTGCTTCAGACTGCGTTCTCCTGTGTTCGCGGTCAGAGTGGGGCTAGCCCCTCTCACACAATGCAATGTGCATTGTTCGTGGGAAATGATTAATATGCATGTTCAGAGTGTGTTTAATGTAGATCACACAAATTTGACGGCCAGTGGGGCTGACAGCCCGTAGTCCCACGACAGTGTCATTCCATATCTCAGATATGATTGGCTGTCTGGCACGGTGCCAACAGTCGGCACGAAGACCAAAGAGGAGAGATTGTGTTATCGTTGCTAGCTAACTCGGAAAAATGATCGAAGTGGATTTTATACTCAAGCACAGGTTTGAACCCTTTGGAGGAGAAACTGGAATTACAACGACTTGGTGCCCACCAACCTCGGAATATTGTTATAACTCAAACTGATGGTAAAAGTAAGTTGTTAGCTTACAAAATAAGTCAAGTTTGCCCAGAGGAAGAACCGCCGCTCTTTAGTGAGCCCTCAGCCTTGGTGAGTGAAAAAACATTTTATCATCCTGCCTTTGTGGTGCTAGTCCATATGTTGAGTGTGTACATGCTTAGTTGTTGTCATAGAATGGATCTGTATGCATCGCCGCATGACGTTAACTTTTTCTGGCTAAACTCTAACGTTACTACCATGGCCCCTAAAAGCACCGTCATCTGGCGGTGCCTGTAGCCGGGCTTGCAGCTACCTATTGACGGCTAAACAACTGTGTTCACGTTATAACTCTGTCTGTTTTGTGAAGCCATGCGGTTTGACGACATGTTAAAGCATAACTCTCGCCAAAATGCAACCTAGGGTCTTTTTGTGAATGTACCTGTGGTGACTTTTAATAGTAATGCTGTGATGCTGTATGAAGAGGAATCCGCCGACACTGTTCTTGATTATAAAAGGATTTATTACAATTCAAGATTTTCAGCATCATCATTAGATACTTCATACCCAAACTTTCATTTAAAAGAATATTTAGGACGGAATCACCACTTTTAAGATTACCGTATTTTCGTTTTTCGGTGAAATGGCCTTTTGAATGGGAGTGCTAGGGGCACTTTTATGCTAGCCTCAAAATAGCTATTTTTAAAACACTAAGAAGGCTCGACACAACATGAAACTTTGCTCGAAGTATCACCAGGAGCTCTACACCTTAACGAAAGCATTAAGAACATTGTTTGTGTACCCAGAGTTTACTAAAAAGAGGTTTTGAACAACTCACCGTAGGTCTTGTTGTTTCCGGCCGCAGCCATTTTATCAGTACAAAAAAATCGATTTTCGAATGCAACATAACAGGGAGGAGAGTAAAGATGGAAAGCTCCTAAAGCTTAGTTCCATATGAATGCACGGATTATTTCTTGTTTTGTCGTTATTGAAAAAACACATTGATCTCCTAGTTGAAAAAGGAGCCTCATACGGAGCCCGTTCATTCGCATTCGGATATCCACTCATTTTGACTGCCGAGGTGGTAGCGGGCTTTTTGATCCCAGTCCGTCACTTACCAAGTTCCTAGTAACCCCCCCCCCCCCCCCTAAAAAAAAAAGAAGAAGAAATCCAGGTCGATAAGATCCTTAGTGGTAGCTAGAGCCTTGTGTTCTGGGTTCCAGTTTGTAAATATGTATATAACTGCACTGCACATGTAGGGTTAACCATTATGCATAGAACCTCTTGCTAGGATAGTGCTAGACACCAACTGTGAAATTAACTGTAATCAACTTTATTACTACTACCTAAGTATATATTTGCATATCATTTTGCAGCGTATAGTGAAACACTTTGAGAACATTGTTCATTTTCCCATCATCACACTGATAAGGCATCTCTGAATTGAAATTGTGCTGAGGAGCAGAATCCAATCCCAGTGATGTATTCCCTCACAAGTGCCTTCACTCTCTGTGCCATCCACTTCTTGTATTTATTTTCTTGCTTTTCCTCTCCTTTCTTCACCAAACTTGCAGGACAAAGAGTTCACTCTGCTCTTTATGCTCCTGCTCATTAGGCCTGGAAGTCAGATATTAATTCTGGCCTGGGTGAAAACCCTGTCGCCATTAAGATCAGGTGACAGCTCATTTTCCTTGGTGGCCTGCCGAAGACAACAGCAGTGATGGAATTGTTTTTTTTCCAGTCTGTAACCTCATTAACTCATTGGAATAAAGACAATGTGGAGTTGTTTGCATTATGCTGTAATTATGCTGATTTACTCACTTTCTCCCTCTCTCACTCATTCTCTCTCCCTTTTCTATTTGCCATTTTAATTAGATTCGCCTCTACTCAAACATTGACAACGTGGACTTGTGGCTTTTGACTCATGAATCAAGCACCCACCCACCCATCTCTTCCTATATGAATTTGAGTAGTGTGTGTGTGTCAGGAAAGAGAAAAGAGATAGGAAAAGGAGGGTAGGGGGTAACAAAGTGTCCCATGCAAACATGTCATATGTCTTCACTAGTCATTACCTTGCTTGACAAGGCTACATTCCATGAGACTGTCAGTGGGTCGAAAAGGACAAGTACGTGGAAATTTATTCTCCTGCAACTTCACGTGATCGGTGGCCTGACCTTGATTTTCTCTTCCTTGGTGAAAAGGAAAAAGTAAGCTAGAGAGGGAGAGAGAGAGAGAGAGAGAGAGAGAGAGAGAGAGAGAGAGAGAGAGAGAGAGAGAGAGAGATGTGTGGATGAACACAGTCTTTGTGCATCTGTCTCATGTGGATTTTATTTGGTCTTATCTGCTGGGTGATGTGGGCAGAGATAGCAGATGTCAGCCATTACTTTTTCCCGCTGCATTTCACAGCAGAGTACACAATCTTAACATTAAATAAATGACAATTGTTCTAAATTATGTAATCCAACTTACTTTACAATTGATTCATGAACATGTGACCAAATGAGTTTAGGAAAATATCTTGCAGCTGATTGAGAGATATTGGTTTGTGTTTGATGACAACTTTTTACCTGAAGCGAGAAGATTGTAGATTTTACCCTTAAGTTTGCTCATCTGTCTGCCTGCAAGAAATCTAAAAACTGGCGCCCAAATCAAGCCTTTGGGCCTATGAACATTTAATTATATCTCTTATTTCCACAGATCCAAAACAAACCTTTGGTTCCAAATGATAAAAACCATTAACTCAGATTTAAAAATCAAATCTCTAGTAGCACTTCAATAAAATAGTTAACTTTTGGCAGTCTCTGGGCGGCTGATAATAGTGGGTAAGTCATTATTTAAAGAGGAAGATTTGAGTTCCTGAAATGAATTTCAAACAAGTTTGAAATTGTTTTTAGGAACTTATGAAAACCAGTTGACAAGTACACACATTTTTAGATCAAAAAAGGGTTAAGGGCTAGCAGTTCCCAGAGGCTGCAGTATAGTTCACACCTCGTGTGAAAGTGTTGGAACAACATACTAATAATTGTGCTATTTTTACCTGGAAATATGAAGGATATATTTTCAGATTTGCAGACAATGGAAGACATTAAAAACAACAGAGTGATGTGTCCCATGCATCCATCCACTGTAAAAGTGATACAAGTAGACCACATGGACAAAAACCAACCCGGTCTCACGCCAGTTTGTGAAATGGTCACGTTATTTTTATTTATCGATACGTGTACAGGTCACGATTTTCTCGTTTATTTCTTGTACAGGTCACGAATTTCATTTCGTGTACAGGTTACGAATTTCATTTCGTGTACAGGTTACGAATTTCATTTTGTGTACTGCCACGGGGAAATTAAACGCCACACGCCGGCAACAACAACGGACGGACCGCCACACAGGGATGCGTTCCCCGGGCGCACAGACACGGCACAGTCTCTGTGGCACGCAACAACGGGGACATGAAACGCTACAACAACGGGACGGTTGAGGTTAGGAAAAAAAAGAACTGGGAAACGAACCCACACACGCCGGACACGCCGGACACGCCGACAACAACGGGACAGTTGTGGTTAATAACGCGGAAAGGAACTGCAACACGCGGGACGCGATCCCCGCTCTCCGGGGTGAAATTCCTGTGTTGTTTGACCCTTTCACCACCCCGACCAACCTCCCTACGCGGATCTTTGGCTTTTAATACTACTCCCTACTGTTGTCGTGCTGTGATCACAAAATATGCTTACCATTTAAATACATTAAATTAAAATTCGTAATCACTGCACGAAAAAAACGACATATTCGTGTCCTGTTCACGAATCAATAGATTCAATAACGTGACCATTTCACGAACTGCCATGAGACTGGCTGACAAAAACACACACCAGGACTGATAAAACGTGCAATTAAAAAATGTCAGTGTGCAATACTGTAAATACATTTTACTATTTATTTTCTTTAATTATATTTATAATTGTGTGTTTATATGTGTCTTCTACTTTCCCTCTTATCCCTTGCTGCTGCAACAGTGTGGATTTCCCCACTGTGGGATTAATAAAGGATTTTGAATGTTTCTTAAATCTTAAATCTTGAAAAATGACTTTTACTGAAACTACAGTCTGGATCGATGTGAGCCATTTACCAGATAGTTCTGGATGTCCTGCTCTCTTTGTGTTTACGTTAAACTCTGGTTGCATTGAGGACCATTAACAGGAACCTCTAAGCAATGTTACATGCTGGAAAATGACAACTTTTGACAAAAATTTGAATTGTGCAACAAGGCAGGCCTGCTTGGTTTGTTCGGGGAATAATTGTAAAGGTTTGACGTTTTGGGGCCGATTGGTGCGAATTTCTGATTGACAAAATACACACAATGATATACTGGTAAGAGCAAATTACGTTTAACCATGAATACAGCTCATTAACTTCATTTAATATTGTATGTGACGTTTTCTTTTGCGGGGTGCAAATGTTCCACCGAAACAAGTTCCTTCCCAAGACTATTTTACAGAACCACGGTTGCTGCGTCCTGGGCTTAGCACTTCCCAAGCGACTGCGATTGGTTTAAAGAAATGCAAACAACCCAGAGTGTATGCTCCTGTTGCCAGTTTCCTACGCAGCACTGTGGAGATAGGTCTGGCAAGCATAACTACTCAAACTATGCAGCCTGCACACTAATAACGATCAACTTTTGATGGACACTAGTCCCCCACAATGAAATGCAAAAAAGAAATGGAAGAGCTCCTCACACCTGAAATTTCTTTTAAATAAATTGTGGGTGTTGGTGAGGCAGCTCCAAAACAATGTTGGAACAAAAAATAAATAGTGCCTACTAAACCTTGAATAAGACATTTTGACATTTAATTTTCTCTTTCTGAAGTTTGGCATCAGCATTCAAAAGTTGCAGTTTGATTGTTATCTGAGGTTGTGTCCCTAAGAGTTTAAAGCCATGCTAGCAGCTCTGTGAGGCTCTAGGCTATAGGCACAGTGGTGTTTTGAGATCAATACTCATGTCAGCATGCTAACAAGCTCATAATGACAATGTAACATGCTGAGGTTCAGTGGGTATAATGTTTACTATGTTCACCATATTAGTTTAGCCAGTTAACTTGCTGACATTTCCTAATTAGCAGCAAACACACATCAGTTTTTCAGATATTTGGTCATTAACCAAAATATCACAAAACTTGAAATGCTGACCTGATGGTGGCACTAGATAAAAAAGTTAGGATCACCAAAGTCAAATGCCTGTGCAACATTTGGTGCAAATTTTTGTGTGATGTGATATTTGTGATATAAGTGAAAACCTCGATCTGCTGCTGGTGCTAGATGAAAAGACAAGTTAGAGGGATTCATCTCGGAGACAATGAATGTCTACACAAATATTTTGAGATATCTCATTCTTTAACAAAGTGTTGGACCGACCAATCGAATTGAAATGCTAGTTTTGCTCTGAAACTTAAAAATGCATGATCAAGTGTCTAAAAGTCTGTACATTCTGGCGGTCAGACATACAGTAATCATCTTTAGGCCTCCTTTTAGGCAGTAGCAAGGGTCAGGCAATAATTGGATAACAATTTTTGTAAAATAAATATTTTTATTTTACCTGTATCTCGGTCTGCTATTCTTTGTCACTTGAAAGGTTTTCTTAAATTCAACATTATTTATTCATAAAGGACAAGGATTTATTGGTTCTTATTTAGGAGTGTATGGTCATTGCATTTTAAAAACAAGCTCAACCACCCTAAGATCAAACACGTGGCTTTCATATGGTCTGCTTTGTGTTACTGTGTAACAGCCAAACTCCATAACAATTTGTCCTGACTTGCCCCGAACAAAGAAACAACTCAGAATAATAGAGTCTCATATAAAGAAGCCAGATTGCACTGCCTTGGATTTAAAGTCGATGGAGGTCAGATTAAAAGTCTACAAGGTGAGGTGACAAGCGCCAGCTGAGGCACTACTTTCTGGGTTCCTTATTTCTTAAATCCTTCTCATTCCAGATTATTTTGGGTTTTAATACCATCTCCGCGGTAGATAAAGCCGATTACACAACGTCTCTAAATGGAATTAGGTAATTTGCCTCACTTCATATATAATGTAATCTCCACTACAACCTCATTTGAACTGCTCCCTCTCTTGACTTGAACTTTTCCCTTACTATCACTTAATCATGTACATCACAGAACCTGAAAAATTGATTGGGATATGCCCAAAGTATGGTTATGGAGACACAGTAGGTAGTTATCTTTTAAATGTAGAAGTCACATTCGTTGCATACCACTCGTCCATATGAGATGGTTAAACCACAGACAAACGGGTGCCTCAGTTTTACCTATCAAATTATTCAGAAAGTGTAGGATTTTCCTCCAAATTCCAGGCTATGTTGGGTCCTTCCGTTGTTCACAAGCTGAGTGAAGGCAGATCTCATTGTAGTTCTGAATCAGATTGGATTATAAGCTTAGTCTATTTTTTCTGTTCTCTCATTGTATTCGTTTTAGGGGAAAGCATCACAAGGAGTGCAATGATGCAGTGCTTTTCACCAGCACAATCAGATTTGTCGAATTCCTCAAGACAGTTACCATCTAAACTCATTCCTTTTCACTATATGTAACATGATACGCCACAAAGTTATTTCAGAGAGCTTTATCAATTGATGATCTTTCAATCCACTGGAGTCTAATATTAAAATTCAAATGCAATATCTGGCCACAGTTACTGAGATTATAATGTGAAATCATATAATTAGATCTTTTTACTCCCTAGATATGAAGATGGTATCATACTACGATATATAAAAAAATTGTGGCATAAATGTATAGCACAGTGATAGACCCAGATTGATACAGTCTGATGGTGTGTCTATGTTTGAATTTGAAGGTTGCCTGCTGTTAAATCGTTCAGAAGAATATTATTTACTGTAAAATATTGAGATTATGTGGAAATGTACAATCAATCTTGCATGGAATGTAAATCTTTTTTCTCTAATCTTACAAAAGGCGATAAGACACGAGCATCAAGATTGCATGCCCCTGGTCACTAAAAGAATGACCCATGCCCATGAATAACCACAAAAACATACTATATTTCTCAGATTGTGAATAATCTGCCAGTCTGGCTTGACAGCTATTCATTTTCTTTAAAAATCTCCCCTGCCTGCCAAAAACAAACCAAGCCTTTAAGCAAGACATAGATATACAGTACATAGTTTCCTAGAAATAGTGTGTAAATCTTCCTTATCCATTTCGCAGGTACTCTGCCCAGATTAATTACAGATGAGGCAGTCCATTTGATTGAAGGAACATGACCATGTACAAGAGGCTTCAAAGTAGCCCTGGGCAGGAAGTGAAAGAGGAAGCTCCGTAACCCTGAGCCTGGCAGGATACGTCTGCTTACTTTGCCAGCTTTGCCTATGAAATTGATGGAAAATTCCAAGGGGTCTAGCCTGAGACTTCTCAACTTAGATATCCAAGTAACAGGACAATGGTAGATCCAAGGTCTTTTTCAAATTCAATTTGGGTTTAAAGTAGAAGCTTACTTATTTCACAACAGACAGAGCTAATGTATTTTCCACTGGGCATACACATCTATCCAACAACGCATATGGCTGCCACTATTTACATTTAAACCAATACATGATCCACTCTACAGTAAGTGAAATAATGACTCCTACCCACGCTGGCATTATCTCACAAGAAAGTTATGGTGCTCTATCAACTGAACACAAGGCACTCATGAGCTTAGTGGATAAATTAATGAACAATGGATTGAAATCCATTATACTCATAACAGGCACTAGGGGAGCATGTATGGACAGACCAATGGATTGTACCACAACAATGACGGACAGTCGAAATATTCAAGAGTCAGCTAGAAGTGCATTGCCACCTCTCCATGTCCAAAACATTTCTGAAAAAATCTCAAGTGATTGATGGCTCACATCAGCCTGTGACACACTTCACGTGTCCTGCAGTCACAGATTTGACACTTGCACCTGCCATCTGCAGAGCCAGGCACCACACTGAGATGGACCATGTGTTAGCATTTAGGTATGTGGCTCTGCTAGGCATTTATAATATTTATCAGTAGAAAGATTTAAGTTTTGATGAAAAATAAAAGTATTATATGTGTAGAATTCAAGCAAAATCAAAGCAGTCCAACCCTGAACGATGCTACTTCATGCATTCAAAGCACATGATGGTAGATGATTACTTGCATTAAACAAAAAACATAATGATTGATTATGGGTGGGCTTCAATTCTGTATGGAGTACTGTACATCAATTAGTGGGCAGTAGTAGCCTAATGGTTAGCAAAGCTTGTGGCTAGGAATTCCATTGATTTAAAGGGGGAAACATTGGGTGGGAGTAGTTTATAAGTAACACCCTCTCTTCATTTATCATGTCTTATACTCAAACCTGCACTGCTTCTTAAAGGTCAACAGGCTTGTACTGGAAGCTCCCCTGTTGTTAATATGTAGATCTACATGTATGGGAGGCAATGTGCAATTGGTTGCTTGATGTTTGCTTGGTTCAAATTATTTGCATATAAAGAATAAAGCAATTAGGCTTGGAGAAATTATAGATATCCGGTGTGATTACAGGTGTGGTGGTATTAGTCCTGGGATGATGTGCTCAAAGGCCTGACTTCTACCCCGCTAAAGTAGAAGATCTTGGCAACTGCCTCCACACAATCCCATGGCTAACAGCTCTCACTTTGTCTCTCTGCAGGCGTCTGGCCTGGGGCTACTGGCTATCCCTGCAAAAAGGTCAGCAGGAACCCTCTGGGCTAATAAAGACAGGCCAATTAACACACCCGCACTTGGAAACCTGCATTATTTATTCAGCATCCCTCTTTAGGATGAGGATGGGAATGAGGGAGGAGGCACGGAGGATGTAGGAAGAGATGAAGCAGATCAATGGAAATGTGGAATTTAATTACCGTCAGCTCGGCAGGCCATCTTCACAGGACTAAATCCTTGGCAGGAGCTGGTATAAATATACCGGCAGCACCCGGAGCCAGTATCTGTTTCTGACACGTTTCACTATTCACAGTGGTGTTGTGTTTAACAGCACTTAGATAAGGGTGAGAGGAGTCCTACTTGACAAGGCCGACACGCTTTATGATGAATAATGAAAGAAGTATTTTCGTCAAAAGACCTTAATTGACTTAAAGGAGTAAATTATTTGCGTTTTTGGTTTGAAAAACCTCCCTTTTTGTCAGGATAATTGAACGTCCTCTGTAGATAACTTTCGAGTCATGATACACTTACAGCATCACTAAACACAAATGTGTTAGCCCAGCTCAAGGGTAAACACCAGTGAAGGAAGTGAAGTTTAACAGCAAGTGGAGGAAATGTGATTAAGTCCCTACATCTACACATCAAGCGATAAACATCATTAGATGGAAACCGCCCCGTCTAATTTGTTGTGATGTGCCTGTGATGTCATGATTGGATGTGCTCCTCTAAATGAGAGAGAGGCAATTCTAGCCAGTTTGGAAAAAACACTTTGATTAATCATGAATGTTGCTGACTTCAATTATGCTGTGATAAGATATTGAAACAGTTTCTTTCAGGCATGATTCACTCCAGCTGAACAAATAAATTCACAGCTTAAATGTGCCCATAAGTGGCATAAATCTGTGATGTTTTAGTGGCGATCTTTTTCTCAAACACACTGAGCACTGTGACCTCTTTATATGTGAGACATGTTTTGGTACAGTATAGCTGTCAACTGCAGACCCTATAATTGCATACATTTCACAAGTTAATGTATTTACTTTATTTTCATGTAAGCAGTATTTTCTGTGATATTATGCAAAATGGCAATTTACCTCCCCTTTGAACACGCAAACGAGGCACATTTCCAGTTGTTAAGGCTAATAAGCAGGCATCATTTCCATGATATCAAAGAATAATGTATGTTAAAACATGCAACATCTTAAATTATTGTATACAGGGTGTCATAAAAGTATATTTATTGTGAATCATTTTCCTTTGATTGCATTTAATTTGTACAGCATAATGCAACAACTTGTTTTAACATAATGTGTACTCTTTAACTGGACCATTTCATCTTGTATTGATATAATTTGTGCTCTTTAAATGGAGCATTTCATCTTAATGAATGAATGAATTTATAAATTTGTACTATTTGGGAAAGCTTTTTCAGGTTGACAACTTCCAAAACACAGTGTTGTTTATGTTCATGCTTAACCTAAATGACAGTGTAGGGAGTCGGGTCAGATAGCTGCTAAATTCAACCTGCTCACCTGCACATCTCACTGGACTCCTCCCTGAACGTTTCCCCATGATAGACACTCACACACATGACCTGAGGGCAGAGACATGAAGCTGAGGCTGTAGGCAGAATGGCCTTTGACCGCTATCCCCAGTAAGAAAGTAAGTAAAGTTTATTTATATAGCACTTATCACAGACTGAGTCACAAAGTGATTCAAAGGTCAAATAAATACATTATTAAAAAAAAAAATCGATAATCATAAAAAGCACAATAAATCACAGAAGGTCAAAGTAAAACACTATAGCACAGATTACATATCAATACAGTCAATAATGTTGTTAAACGAACGCCTGACTAAAAAGATGCGTCTTTAGCTGCTTTTTAAAAATGTCAGCAGAGGCAGCCATTCTTAAAACAAGAGGCAAAGCATTTCACAGTCTTGGATCACAGTCTATTTCAAAAACTCTGTCACCTTTTGTTTTCAGCCTAGTACGGGGAACAGCCGGTAAGACCTGATCAGAGGACCTCAGTGATCTGCTGACAACATACGAGTGCAGCAGATCACTTATGTAAGCCGGTGCCTGACCATTGATGGCTCTGTAGGTAATGACAAGAATCTTGTACTGGATCCTGAATTTAACCGGCAGCCAGTGCAATGAGGCCAGAATAGGGCTAATGTGGCATGACCTCCCTGACCTTGTCAGCAACCTAGCATCAGCATTCTGGACCAATTGTAAACAATCTACAGATGATTTGGTGAGGCAAATAAAAAGAGAATTACAGTAATCCAAACGAGAGAAAACAATCTAATAATTTGCCAAAGAGGAAGCATATAAAGGGAGAATAAAATCAGTCCCAGAACCGAACCCTGGGGCACCCCACATGATAAGGCAGCAAACTCAGACATATACAGGCCAGCAGCCACAGAAAAACTCCTACCTAACATATATGATTAAAACCAATCAGGGGCTCTCCCAGAGATGCCCACCCAGTCTCTGAGCATGTCTATCATGATGCAGTGATCAACAGTATTGAATGCTGAGCTGAGATCAAGCAGCACCAGGACAGAACAATTTCCAGTATCAGAGGACATCATGGTGTCACTTGTATTTCTGAGAAGAGCAGTCTCTGTGAAGTGTTTCTGACGAAAACGTTACTGGAATTAATCGAGTATTTTATGTTTGTTTAGGGCTTGGGTAAGCTGATTTGAGAGAACCTTTTCTAACAATGTGGATATGAAGGGGAGCTTTGAGATAGGTCTATAATTGCTGAGTAGAGATGGATCCAGGTTTGTTTTTTAAGGAGAGGCTGAACAACAGCCTGCTTAAAATAAGAGGGCACACGACCAGATTGCAGACAACAATTGACAATGGAGACCAAACAAGGGCCTACTGAACTGATGACATTTTTCAACATAGACGTTGGTAAAATGTCCAGACGGCTAAGGAAGACTTCATAGAGCGAACTAGAACAGTTAAGTCTGGCAGAGAAATAGGTGAGAAAAAACTGAGGATCGACAAAAGGGGAGGAGGAAGAAAAGGAGGGGATGATGCCAGACCTAACATCAGCGACCTTATCCACAAAAAAAATGATAGAAAATTACTGCAATCCTTATTTGAGTTAATTGGTACAGCAGGAGGGACCGGGCTGACGATACTGTTGATGGTGTCAAAGAGGACCTTGGAATTTCGCTTGCTCGACGAGATTAGATTATCAAAATAAGATGCCCTTGCCTCATTTATCTTGGCTTTGAATTCCATTAAAAGCTCTTTAAAATAAATACAATGAACCTGTAGTTTAATGGATTTCCACAGGCGTTCTATCTTCTGGGATTTACGTCTAAAACAACAAATATCATCATTTAACCAAGGGGAGGAGTTACCAGAATGGACAGTCTGTGTTGTCAGGGGAGCAACTTTCGTCTAAAATGACAGAACAGTGAGAATTAAAAGAGCGGACTATGCAGTCAATGTTGTTATCCGAGGACAGCACCACTTTGCTGTCAAAAGCGACACATGAATTTGCAGCAGTGAGGCGATTTATTATGCACAAGCATTTAACACGGTTATCAGTCAAACACTCAGTTTTAAACAACAAATTAAAAAGAACACAATCATGGTCTGTCAGTGTATCGGACGCCCATAACGCTGCTAGTGGTCAATAGTCTCAGACCCAAACAAAGGCTCCTACCTGAACACAGTCAGTGTAAATTCATAGCCTTCAGAAGCATTTCATACAACTGACACACATGACATAAATACATATGTATGGATGTGTTCATTCATACATTCATTTATTCATTTTACGTCACAAAGTTGGCAACCTGAGAACACATTCGGTTTTACAGTTACTGTTGATGCTTTCAAAGCATTACAACTTTATACACAGTTTCATTTAAGAATCTACTTATAGTATGTCACTATAGATTTGTCTGATGTGGAACCCATTTAATGGCTGATGAAATATTAAAATACATTTTTAGATTGTATTATGTATCTTAATACATTAAAAATGCAGTTTAAGGCTCTCATGTCTAAGAAATAAGATACAGATGTTCAACCTTTCAGTTTATAAGCTGCTCAGGTCCGTGTACTTTTTCGTTCATTCGATTTTCATTTCATAAACAGGTATTAAAAAACAAAAAACAAATGGTTATTTGATTTTCGTATTGAAACACAAGGCATTTTTTTCCTTTTCATGGTCAAAAGGGGATGGGAGAAATTTAAAATATGTTGTGATTTTCATTTTCTATTTCATATGACAAAAATGAAATCACTTGAAAATAGAAACGAAAAAAGCCTGTTATTTTCATATTCAGAGACCGGATGTTGTCATTTCCAAGGCAACAGCTCCAGTGTAGCCTACCAGTGTTGCTTTCAGCCCAGGCTAAAAGTACTCTGGAAACATACTCTTGATAATGCTTGGGGGGAATTTTATTTCATAATGTCACATTTATGTATTACCCTCTCTCCCGGCCACTCTCTGACTCTCTGTCTCTACCCGCCGCAGACAACTTCACCCCAAGAGAGTCGAACCAGCTGAGGAAATAACTAGCTAGACTTTCAGTTCACGGCTGTAACGTTACCGTTACGCCACCGTTACCAATCCCAGCAAACTTTCTGTTGCTGCCGTTAAGCTTGCTGGTCTGGCAGAGAGTCACCGGGGGTTCTGGATCAGATCATGGGGCTCAGACTAGGGCGATATGGACCAAAAAGTCATATCCCGATATATTTAGGCTGAATATCGATATACGATATATATCCCGATATTTTGATTGGACAGCTTTTGTCAAAGAATGCTGTTGCTAAGTAACAATGCACAATGCTTATAGGAGTCACGTTACGTTACTGCTAATGAATGCCCAACATTTCCGGATTTTGCTGCTTCATAATAGAAACATTCAAATACCAAAATAACAGAGGACTTTTATTGTGAAGAACTTATAGGAAATGAAACCGTTCACAGCCGGGGCTTTGACCACGCATATTTCCGTCAACTCCAGACTTTTGTCAAGTAGTTTTCAGCGCTAGTCCATGACACCATTATAGTACACCACTTGTCACTTTTCTTTTCATAAGGCACACTGCGGGAAAATGAAGTTTGCAGTGAGCTTTGTTTTGGGGCTGGAGCTTTTTCGGGTTGTCGATAGCTTGCGGCTGGGGCTTCTGCAGCGTGCAGTTTCACACAGGTAGTGAAAAAGATCTGTAGTGCTTCCACTCCTGGCTGTAACTTGTTTATGGCACTCCCTACATATAACGTGATTTTGTTGCTCATCTGATACTTTGAATCTGAACCATCTCCAAATTACTGAGCCACTGCTTTTTCTTTTACTAACCAATTCCTCCTCTGCACGCTCAGCAGACGTTGTTGCTTCCTCCATGTTTGTTGAAGAGTGGCTGAGTGTCTGTTCCTGCCCCTCCCCCCTCTGTGCATGAAAGAGAAGGGGCGGGGGCGCGGGGAGCAGTGCAGAGAGCTCCGCCGGGTCAGCAGCTTGCTTGAAGCAAGGATCACAGCGCAAATTTGAACTATATCGATATATGCAATATGGTCTAATTCCATTTCACGTTTAAAAATATATCGATATAATTGCTAATATCGATATATCGCCCAGCCCTAGCTCAGACCTCCGGTGCTGGGTCTAATATTCTAATATTAGCTGCTGCAGCTAGCTAGCAGCTAGCCACCAGCCCTGTGACCTCGGTCCCCGCGGTCCGCTCCCCGGTGCTGACTGACTCTGGTCCGTCTGCAGAGCTGGCATTACCCGCTCTAGCTGAGCTGGGAATCTGCCTCGCTCGTGTTTTAGTCATATTTTCTTTTGTTTGCAGATAGTGGTATGCTATGATGCACTGATGCCAGGCAGGCTTGCTAGTTGCTTTTAGTCGAAGTCTGTGAGATAACAAAACTTCCTTTGAATATAACGTGCATATAAATAGATGGAATAAATAAAAGTCCCCTGAAATAAATAAATAAAAGTAAAACATATGTATTTAGGCTATTGAACTATAATGACTGTTCATATGTATTGCCTCATTTATGTATTTCATGATCTATATCATAGCCATATTTATGTATATTTATGTAAAGGGGGCAGAAAATGGATGATCAGTCGCTCAGGAAATTAATGGCTACAGTTTCCCTCAACTGCAGCCGGGACATTCTAATCCCACTAACACAGAACGTTTAGGGAACGTTGGGGAACATTAGTTTCTGGTTCCCTAAAGGTTCGTTCGAACCAGACCAAAAAGTAGCGTTTAGGGAACGTTCCCTCATGGCTATAACGTTCCCTAAACGTTAAGGGAACCAACCAACGGGAACGTTCTCCTGTGGTTGCACTGTACCTCCACACGACGTTCCCGTTTGGTTGTTTTTGGTTGTTTTTGGTTGTTCTGAGTGCGGTTTTGAAAATGTTTATTTATACCAGCTCCATTTAAGTTTTTGAAATAGCATATAAAATGTTTGCAGTCACTTGATTTAGATTCACTCAAAAATGATTGGTCTTATAAAATATAAGTAAGATAAACAACATAGCAAGAGAATATATTTATTTTTAGGCTGATAACAATTTTGTTAAAAACAATAATTTATTAGGTGAAAATACTTAAAACAAGAATCTATCAATAGAATGATTTTCACAACTAAGAAAATTCACTTCTTTTATTTCACTTCTAACAAGTGGCTCAGTTCAGTGTACAAATCCAACCGTTACACCCCCACACCAGTAGGGGGAAGACAGTGCCTCTGCTTTCAGGTGACCGATTCAAGTCCTGTCCTGACTTCCGTATACAACACATATATATACCTGGCGAACAAGGCAGACAAAGATCCGTTCGTTTGATCCCAAATTCAAACTGAAATACTGCCATTGACTAAAACATATCCCGACTACACTTCACCGACGGTGAAACGCAAGGTAGCACGAAGATACCAAGAAAGACGTTGTTTGCGGTCAACAGTAAAGACTTTTCTCCGCCTAAGACTGCTAACCCGAATGCTAACACGGGAAACAAGTTAGCTTTCCACAGCTAGCTATGCCGTGAGCGCTGCTAGCCCCATGGATACATCAAAGTTGGCCACAGAGACTGAGCTTTCCCTCGGTAATGTTTTAACCACCATAAGGAACCTGGATAACAAGGTGGGAGATTTTGGTAAACAACTTAAAGAAAGCTCCAACATGGTTGCCAGCATGATACAGCAACAATGGAGCTAGGTAGCTAGCTAACGTTAACGTAATGTATTATGTGTCCCTAAGAGCCGATGTGGGTTTAGGGTTTAATACTTATCTTACGATACATCCGAGGGCTGGATGCTTTAAAGCCTGTAACGTGGATGAGAGATAAAGCCATGGATGTATTTAGAGAAGCGCTGTTCACGAAACTGCAGGCTAACCTAGGACCATGGGCGTAAATCTGATCTAACAGTAGGGGGGGGACAATAAACATAACATTTCTGTAGATCTTCAATATTAACCCTAATATCAGTTCACACACATAACGTTAGGTTTATCGCCATGGTAACGTTAGTTGTAGTGGGTGCATTTCTATCCAACAAGCTATTAAACAAGCTAGGTAACGTTACATTATATTACACTAACATAGCAAACTTTTTTGTCATGACTAATTCATTAATTACTCAGCATCATTTCTACTTGAGAAAAGAACAACTTCATCTGATGTTTAATAGGAATAAAACAGCCTTGAACCGCCTACTTACTACATTCCTGTCACTACCGACGTGACTGTGAGTCGAGTGAAGATGGGTAACGTACAGCAGGCAGTGGACCAAACCACTGTGAGGCAAAGGAGGGGGGACTCAAAATGTTTCTAAACTTAAAAAGCATTTTTTGGGGTTTGTATTGTTTTACTACTTACACAGATATTTTAAGTATACATCATTGTGTTATTTACAATACACAGCATTGTTTTAATGATATTTCTGGGGGGGGGACAACCCTTAGATGAGGGGGGGTCCTGACCCCCCCGACCCCCCTGGGATTTACACCCATGCCTAGGACATAATGATTACACCTCCTTGGTTGTCTAAATACATCCATCGTTTATTTAGATAATCATGGTAAGACCTCAAGTACAGACTATGTATTATTATTTACACTTCAAATATTCTTTTTGCAATCAGTACAAATTGTATGGTCTTTTATTTCAGATCCATTCCACAAGCAAGAAAGAATTTCAGGACTGAGCGTGTGTCTGGAACCCCTGTCCGTAAGTTAACATTTATACATGCGTTTAAGAAACCAGGGTCATATTTCTTCTTCTTTTTGTTTCCGGCAGACTAGATGCATCTATGGCGTATTGCTGCCCTTCGCTGTTCTCTAATCGCTATTCACAACTTAATTAAAAGTCAGTCATATTTCCTACCATGGAACTACTGAAATTCAACATGGTGCATATCACGTGACTGTTCTGATGAGTTTGTTCCTGCCTGCCCTTTTTCAGGTCAGCAGATGTTACTGCCTCCACCAACTGCGTGTAAGTGTTTTTTTGTTGATTGTTTAATGTAACAGCATAGGTTCATCTTTTGCAATGGCATGTGCAAGAAACCTACCATAAATGAACTGACCAATATTCATATCTACTTTCTTTTTAGATGAGTCAACATCACACAGGAAACCAGCCGGTCGCCCAGAGCTGGATGGGTCTATTGTAACACAAGCTCTGCCTGTCACTTCATCTTGGGACCCTGTTGAAGGTACAGTGGCTTTGAATTTTCCATTTCCAATTAAATACGATTTCATGACAAGGAACTTGAGAGTAACTTAACTTTTTTGTTGTTGTAAACAGCATAACTCATCACACAGAGGCAAGAAGACTCACTTAAGTTGTTCACATATGAAAGTATATAATATAATATAATATAATATAATATAATATAATATAATAACTAAACCATTAATTATTCCATAGCCATGAGGACATCCATTACCTGCATGGTACAGCAGATTGACACATTTGAGGAAAAGATTGATGAGCTGCTCATGCTCTTAAGGAGCTCCCAGTCACCTCCCTCTGCTCCAGTCGATGACGTGTTGCTGTCGCCCTGCTCGACAGTCACCGAGCTGCAGGAGTTAGACAGGAGTCTCGGTCAACAGGAGAGGAGGAACAAAATGGTAATTAAGTGGCCCTACCCTGCCCTAAGATAACATTCAAATATCATTATAACTGAACTGACTTCTCTTATTATATTGTACAAGCTCTCCAATTTGTTCTACATGTGTAATTTGTATTTCTTCATGTTTTACAGCAACTTTTCCTGACAACCTTTGGAGGTTCGACGTGAGGTACTGCCATCCGTCGCATGCTACTGCGAGTGGGAACCAATGACGTTCTAAAACCCTATAGCCTGAGGGGTAGAAAGACAAAGAAGGCCTTCCAGGACCTGACAATCTGCAGAGTTATAACAGGCAGGTGTTATTTTATTGTTCACATCAGTATTATGCTTAGCTTGGCTGATAAGAGGTTTTAATTTGACTTGTAACTTTGCTTCTACTTGCTACTCTAGCGGCCTCCCAGAAAAACTTCCCCGCGCTGACTGCAGCAAAACGCTTAACGTGAAAAAGCTTAACATGGTTTAATCTACCTAAACAATGATCAATCAGATATCAATCAGTTATCAGTCAGATAACGTCCATAATAATTGGACTGGTTTGTTTTTTTCAGTTGTTATGATGAGCAATATGAGATAGAAATTTGGTAATCATTGATCATTGTTTAGGTACATTAAACCACGTTAAGCTTCTTCCTCGCCATAGGCGCCAATGAAGAAGAAAATGTTAGAGAACTTCTATAATCGTTGAATTTCGGTTTAGTTTTTTGGACAGGCTAAGTGTTCATGACAAGATATGGCCATGAGAAATATGGTGATGGTTAAGTGTTTTTTTTCCACGTTAAGCATTTTAGCATGTCCCCTGCAACCTGAGTTATTTAACTTGTAGGCTACACTGGAAATGACAACATCCGGTCTCTGAATATGAAAAAACAAGCCTTTTTTCGTTTCTATTTTCGAGTGATTTTATTTTTTTGTTATATGAAATATAAAATGAAAATCACAGCATATTTTAAATTTCTCCCATCCCCTTTTGACCATTAAAAGGAAAAAATGCCTTGTATTTCAATTTCAAATTTTGTATTTTAAAACGAAAATCAAATAACCATTCATTTTTAGTTTTTTAATACTGTTTATGAAATGAAAATCGAATGAACGAAAAAGTACACGGACCTGGTCAGTAAACATTTTTTGGTTACTGGAATGTTTAAGTAAGATTTTTTTTAGGTTAAGAGAATATGGTTACAACGCAAGGTTCCAGTTTTGTCCACGATGCTAACCTTTATCCATTTTTTTCAATGTTGCCATGGTGGTTTTTAATTAGAATGTTGAGTCTAAGTGGCCCTGTAAAGAACGTTTTTAAACCTTTATTTATTTAGCCAGTCTCACTAAGACCCAGGTACTCTTCTGCAGGTACATCTTGATCACATGTTCACACCTGGAAGCTGCCCTGTACACACACAGTCTAATCTGTTGGCCACTGCGCAGCTCCACTGGAGCAGTCAGTGGTTAAGAGCCTAACTTACGTGCACCTCGGTTATGATAATGACATAATTATACAAACACGAGTATATTATAACTGGTATATTCAAAGCACCCACTTGTCTAATTGAAAGCATTGCTTTTTCACTTTTACCACCCAGATGTAGCCTGCCGGTCTGGGAATCATGCTAGACAAAAAGCCAGCTTCTCTGATCTATTATTGGCAACACTCCCTATAACCATGATGAAATCAGTGTATAGACCATCTTGATACAATGTGAACTAATGAATTACAAATGCAAACGTTCTAAGTTTTGTCACAAAAGATGCAATTCATGCAAGTACGAATAATTTACATTATTTGCACACGTAGTCTGGCTCAACGGATGTACATTGCTCCTACTCTCTGGCTATCTCCCAGAACGTTTGATTGGTTTAAAGAAATACAAACAAGCCAGAGCTTCTTTCCCCCCCCCCCTATCCCAGAATAAATAGCTGGTGTAGCCAGACCATACAGCAGCGCTCACAGTGCTGCAGAGCTAGGTCTGGCAATGTGAGGCTAATGCACAAGTGACTGTATATCAGATGGTAGAGTGGGTTGGATCCTGTGATTCAGCAGGGTCAGTGGTTTAATCTTTGGTCTTCTAGTCCACATTCTGAAGTGCCCATGACACTGAACCCTTAGTTTATCCCAGTGATTGTTTTTTGGGGGAAAAAAAAAAGTTGCTTTAAACAAAAACATCTGCCAAACAAAATCAATGAGATGTTAAATACATGAGTGGCTAGTAGATCTGAGGCAACTGCCAGCTACTGTGCCTGTTTGACCAAAAACATAATTTCCAACGCTAGTTATGACACTGTTATGTGTTTGCTTTTTCAATTGATTTATATGTTATATAACCTTAGACATTCTGGCCTAAGTACTCTTGCAGATATTTTCCAGTGCCCATGCATGTCATATATTTCCAGTACACAACATAGCATTGTGCATTAGTGCACCATATCCATTGAACTGAAGTGGCCACTGTGTAATTTAGACCAAGCAACTGAGTGTTAGTCATTAGTCACTGCTGGGGCTGCTGTTGATTTTCACTGTGTGGGTAGGGGATGTATATTATGAGATTACTGCACTGATCCTCACATCTTCACAGTTATAATTAATGCAGGACTGCAGGTTGGCTGAAAGCTTGCTGGTTTTTAGTCCATGCAAACTCTCTCATGTACCCTTGAACAAGGTATGTTATTATGCTTGTTCTTTGTCTCATGTGCCTCCTGAAGTTTTGTGATTTGATGTCTTAAAAGGAAAGTAGTGGACTCTTGTACTGGTCAGTGCTAAAGTTATTAATTATCAAGCTTTGTTTTGGTCATAGACATCCATCAGCATGAAAGGTGATTTGATGTCCTAAAATTCAAATTCAAAAGTGAGCAATATACAATATCTGTGAAAATACACTTGCTTCCACCATGCATTTAAACATGTATCAAACACCTTAGTATTGCCATCACGACATAGCTATGTTTAGTCTGACTGTTATTCTGGAGGAATAAGTATCAAAATAGGGGATGTTTTAGAGGACCAAGACAGATTAACTGTAGATATGTGCAGGTGCCTTTTGAATAAGTACTTTACATTATTTCCTTATTTTTTATAGTTTTGGCCATGATTTCTATTTCTTATTATGATAACATTATACTTGCCAAAGTAAGTAGGAGTGATGGCCAAAACTATATAAATACGACCCAGATTGTATAAAACTGGAATTTGTCTTTGCTGTGCAAGCATATAACCCTGTATACTATACAAAATTGACTGAAGATGAAGCTCAAGAAATGTCCAAGTAAAAGCAGTCTTCTGCGATGCCACTTTGAGACCAGACAGCAGAGCCAGTACACTCACAGGTTGGTTATAACTTTCATATTGGCTCCTTGCCCCTTTATTACTTTCCTTAGCTTAAGCCCTGCCAGGTAAGTATGGTCTCAAAGCAAACAATACACATGCATTTCACAGGAGAGCTCCGCATGAGAAAACTGAAAGTAACTTGCAACAGACTCGTATTCTGTTTGAGGTGGCCTTGTCCATCAAAATGACACATGTTACACAATCATAAAATTCCCTCATGGTTCAGGAGACAGTTATGGGCTTGGATTTCAGTATATGGCTCTATACTGCCTGACTTGCAATCAGAAATGGCTGTATCTATTTATCATGTTCTTTTTTTTTAACTTGTCTGTCTGTTTATTTTAAGGTGATGAGTTTTTTTAACCCCCCTTGGGTTATTTTATATTTCTTCCGCATAATCTGTACTTGTTTTCTTTCTGTTTTATCTTTTTCCACATGTGCACATAAATAAAAGCTCAAATCACAACATACTGGAGAGCTGGGTAAAGAGCCAGAGTTGGAATTAAAGTTGACCAGGACTTTGACAAAACAATCATGATTTCTTGGGGAGAACTAGACACTAGTCATCTCAGTCGGCGTCTCGCCTCAAAAGGGAGTAACTTTGGAACTTGAATAATACCGTTCTTCTGTATATGCACTCAAACATACAGTTGTGTTCAGAATAATAGCAGTGTGTTTAAAAAAGTGAATAATGCTCAAAATCCTTGGATTAGCTTTTAATTCCATAATATCAATGCATAAAGTGAAGTGAAGAAAGTGAAGAAAAAGGAATATTAGGCTGTTCAAAAGAATAGCAGTATCTGCATTTTTCTTTACAAACTCAAACATTTACTGTATAAACTGAAAAATGTCTCAAGGGTTTGCTTTACTTTGAATCACTGCACTAATATTTAGTTGCATAACCATTATTTATGAGAAATATGTTGCATGGAGTCGACCAACTTCTGACACCTGTGAACAGGTATTCCAGCCCAGGACGATTGAACTACATTCCACAATTCCTCTGTATTACTGAGTTTTGCCTCAGAAACAGCATTTTTGATGTCACCCCACAGGTTTTCTATGGGATTGACGTCTGGGGATTGGGCTGCCCACTCCATAACATCAATCTTTGCTCGCTTACTGGTGTGTTTTGGGTCATCGTCATGTTGAAAGACCCATTTCAAAGGCATTTCCTCTTCATCATAAGGCAACATGACCTCTTCAAGTATTTTGATGTGTTGAAACTGAGCCATGATCACTGGTATGCGATAAATAGGCCCAACACCACAGTATGAGAAACATCCCCATAACATTTTTGCACCACCATGCTTTACTGTCTTCACAGTGTACTGTGGCTTGAATTGAGTGCATGGAGGTCGTTGGACAAACTGTCTGCGGCCGCCAGACCCAAAAAGAACAATTTTGCTCTCATCAGTCCACAGAATGTTGTGCCATTTCTCCTTTGGCCAGTCAATGTGTCCTTTGGCAAATTTCAACCTATTCAGTACATGTCTTTTTTTCAGCAATGGGACTTTGCGGGGGCTTCTAGCTGATAGCTTTGCTTCACATAGCCTTCTTCTGATCGTAACAGTACTCACAGGTAACTTTAAGTCTTCTTTGATTTTCCTGGAGCTGATCATTGGTTGAGCCTTTGCCATTTTGGCTATTCTTCGATCCATTTGAATGATAGTTGACCGTTTTTCCCCACGTTGTTCAGGCTTTGGATGCCATTTCAAGGCATTTGAAATCATTTTGGCTGAGCAGCCTAATTTTCTGCACATCTTTATATGTTTTCCCCTCTCCAATCAACTTTTTAATCAAAGTGCGCTGTTCCTCAGAGCAATGTCTGGAACGACCCATTTTGCTGAGTATTTCAGTGTGAAATGCACTATAACCAGCATGCACAACATTTGCTTCCTTCCTTCCTTATATATGGGCCATAATTGACACCTGTTTCTTTACAGAATCAATCACCTCACTAATTGAACACAACACTGCTATTATTTTTGAACATGCCCCTTTCAATTACAGATTAAAATACACTGAATGAGCAGCATGCATGTCATGACTGTTGGGTCTGTTGGTTTTCTATGACTCTACAACACTTACTAGTATATTATTTGCCATGTAGAAATATCACTTCTACCAAAAAATTTGATTCATGAGGTTAGTGATGTTGGACTGCTATTATTTTAAACACAACTGTATATGTAATTACAGTTTAGACCTGGGCTTACAACTTAAACTCAACTTAATCTGCATCATTCTGACTAACAAGCTGTCAATATTACTGGATACATTTTTAAGCAAGTTTTCACAAAACCTCGTTCTCAGCACTGGAAGAGTAGAACACAACGCAAAAATGCAAGCACATGCACAGTCTGCTGCACTTTTAAATTGCACTGTACAAAGTTGTAAAGCAGTCTGTGTACCCTTACCGGCTTAGTGATTGACATATGATATGTGCTAGGTTGCAAACAACAAAATATTCTTTGGATTGTTATTTGATTTTTGTTGAGAGATACTGTACAAAGATGTCTTTTTTCTCAATCTGATGCTTTTGAGTAAAAGACTAGCACCAAAGGCAATTTATTCAGAGTCTGTCTTTCTACATAGACAAAAACACAGCATGGGTATATCTGATGAAATCAAAAATTAACACATTATAATAAAAAAAATAGCATTTGTATAGTCAAAACACAAATGTGATACTATTACTGCATTTTCTGACACATACATGAGTCAAACAACATGTTTACACTCTTCTTGGATACTTAAAGTGATTATATATCTACCCACAGCTGTCTGTCCTCCATCCTTTCTTGCTGCTGTATTCTAATATCTCATTTGTCCACTGCGCCTGTCTCTTCCACTCCAGTCTTGTCAGCGAAAGGTCACTCTGGCCCTTCAAGCACAGTGCACACTTTCTCTAGGGAAATTAATGGTTTGAGCCTTCAAATGCTGCTTCTCTCTTTCTTTGTAATTTGCTGGCATTGACTTGGAAGATGCCTTTAAAAGGTAAACGTACACTCGGCCATGAATCGACAATGGAAACTGGTGTTGATGAATTCCGAAATTAGAGGGTGCTTCTTTTTCTGTCTGTCTTTTTTTTTAACAGTACCGGTCAGTAAAAGGAGCCGGTGGAACAGATAGAGCTTTGCCAGATAATCTGTTTTTGTGTTTGTAAATCTTGTAATATTGCATTTGTGTGTGAGAGAGACTGTGTGTGCACATGCATCAGGAGCAAAGTGATTCCTTTTGATTCGATTTAATTTCACTGCATCCTGTGGAGGTGTCAGTGGAAGGTTTGTGTAGCCGTTGCGACAGCCAGCCACCCGCTTTCTAACGTTACGTTATTGATGATGTTCTCATCCTCCCAGGCAATCACCGGGGATACATGGACAGACAAGGGAAATATGTCTTCATTCTCCTGTCAGGAAGGTTTACGGCAGTTGATGTTCAAACGCCTGGCATTGCCTTCTGAATGAAGGATCAGAAGAATGGTGCATAGTTGTGGGAGTTTGTGATGAGGGCAGGTCGACCTTTATAGAGGCATAAATGTGGTGCTTTATGTTAATCAGCACGCGATAGATTGGGACACAAATGTCAAGGTGACACTTTTATACCTAAAAACGTTCACATAACAATTACACTTATATATGTAACAATATCAACTCTTAATTGGAAAATGAAAAACAATCGCACATCTTGGCGCACAGAGTATACACATTGACATGAAAGAGCCCTTTCTCCTGGAGAACAATGTCTTCTTCTTTTGCATTTTTTTTTTCTTCTGCTGTTCAGTTTAGTTATCTATTATATCAGGGCTAAATACAGCCTTGACTGTCCAGTTGTTACATTACACCTCAGCGGAAGTCTCTCCGGATCTAATAAATCACACATGCAGATACTAATGGAGGTCTTCGGACCATTTATAAGCCATCCACTGGCAGGGGGAAAAAATAAAGGATGATGTATGTTCAGGGAGACTTGTTTTCAGACCTGAAAAAAGAGATTTTAATACAATTGAGAGCAAAGCGGTCAATTAGGCATCACTCAGGGAGAGCTGGGTTTCTGCCAGAAGCAAAGTTTTGTAAAGGGAATGAATCAATCCCAAAAAGGCTCTTTCTGTCCAGGCAGTAGCAGTGCCATTGCAGTGTGTTAATACGCGGAGAAATTTGGTTTTCACAACAGCTGGATTTTGAACATTTAAGTACATGGTCGGTATCCAAAGCTATACCAATAACCTACGTATCTGGAGTTTGAATGTCTGAATGAGTACGCAACTGTGAAATGTTTGGGAAACACTGCTATATTTCACATACTAGTGTTGTTTTTACTTTAGTGCACTTTGAACAAGTTGCCAAGTCAACTCTTTGTTCAGGATGAAGAAAACCAAGCAGAGAGTAACCATAAACATTTACACCAACACTTACAATTTAAGAGATTGAAATGACTTGTCTACAGTTTAAAATAATAAATTCAGGAATTTGAACTTACGTACTTCGGATTCAGGGAGCTCCAAAAGCTTGCCCTAAAAGTTATGGCAGCAACTTGTTCATGTTCCAGCATTGATAAATGTTGCTACAGATTTGCCATGTGGCTAAACCCCGCTTTTTTGAAGTAGTGTCATATTATCTTTTTTCCACACATAAACTTAATCTAACCACAGTCTGAGAAGCACAAGGCCTCAATGGCCTGGTGATGGGGTCAATACTTGTGATGTGTGCAGTGAATCCAACATGGTGCTGGATGGAGGGAGTCTGTCTCTTTATGGCTGCAGGCGAGATATGATAGATTGGAGACCAAACCTCAGGTCCTCTCAGGTCTCTGCTGGGTGCCTGGGGCATCTACAGTTCAAAGTCCACAGCACAAAGACATTTGAAGAAGACACAACGCTGGATGACTGAGATGCTATTTAATGCGTGTGAAAGAATCCACAGGGATATACGGTTGGAAAGGGGAGGAGGAATGGAAGGATTGAGATAAGGATAAAGAAAGTCCATGTATGTTAGAGAGCAGACTATCAGAGGGCTCAAGAGCCAGTAAAGAAAAAAGAGGCTGAGTGAATATGCGTCATCTTTTCATCAGGGTTTATGAGTTGTGCTGTGTGACAAACATCGTTTTTACACAACATGGACAGTACACTTGAGAGAACATGGACCCTGTGAGATTACAGTTTGCTCTACTGTGATTATATGGTGGAGAAATCCACTAAAGTGTCCCACTTCTGGGATAGAGATTAGGGATTTGTAAATAGGAAAATGTGAGTGAAGCCTGTTGATCAGATGCGAAACAGTGGTCTCTGTGTAGAGGGCCGTGTACCTCAGTGCTTTTCCCTGGTGTTGATCTGCTCCTAAGTGGATTTAATACGTGAATCTTACCATCCCATCCTGTCACTTTGCACACACCAACACACATGCATGCACACAGTTAAGCCTTGTGTTGACTACGGGTCAAATTGACCCGTTTTCAATTCAAAAATCTGAAAATATGGGACGTAGAAATAAGCGCTGAAAATGTGTAGAAGAAAAATGTAACAATTTAAAACATTGGAAGACATTCCTGCACAGCGCAGCGGAGGAGGGTCTGGCTAGTCCACACATCATTCTGGGATGGGAGAAAAATGTGCTCTCGTTTATTGGCATTTCATTAAACTAATCACAATCGTCTTGGTGCTCGGGAAGGAACTTGTTTTGGTGGAACATGTGTACATTCAAAGGTTATTTTAGTTGTGCAACAGCAATCTCAGATTGGACAGATAGTCTAGCTAGCTGTCTGGATTTACCCTGCAGAGATCTGAGGAGCAGTTAACCATAGTCCTCATAAATCCACCGTTTTTAAAGTTACAACACAAAGAAAGCGGAAGGTAATGGACATCCGTCCGAAAAGAGTGACATCCGGCGGAATTTCTGGTGGCACCAAAGCAATCCCGAAAGTGGAACGTCGTGGACATAGACTATGTGTCATGCAACACCAGGTTTCAACCCCTCTCCTGATAAACAGTACTTTCCTTACTAATCTCAGTTTCTCTAATCTGCCTCTTTGCAGGTTTTGGAAGCTGCGACCAGCTATTACCAATATGCTCCCACAATCCCTTTCTCTTTCTGCAGTTAAAAAGCTGTAATGTAATTAATACTGCTTTAATGTGCTTCTCGGTCACGGTGACATTTCCCCTTGTCTGTATTTTGTGCAGTGTATAGCTCTCTCCCACTCACGCCAACCTCAACCAGTCTGTATGTTTCATGTCAGTATTTGTGTCATGCATCGGCTGCAAGCCACTAAGCTGATAATCTAACTCGCAGCAGCAAATCCTATTGTAGTCATGCGATTGTAAGGGACACAAGTGAATATGCAGTGAAAAGTGACCTCTGTGTACTCTGTTTTGATAGTCATGGGGCATCAGTGATCAATAGTAGGCTAATCGTGAGTGTGGTGCCAGTCTTTGTTATTGACTGTGTAATGGAAAAAGTCTAGACAAAAAAAGCTGCTCTTGACCTCATTTTGGTGCACTGCAGTACATTTTGATAGCTGTAGCCAAATATTAAAGTTTATATTTAGATACAGAATGTTGTGCAAAATGCTTCTACCGGAGAGGGCATGTACCTCACCTCTGATACATTCAAAAGTCGTTGCTTGTATCAGCATGTTCCATTCTATACAGTGTATTGTTTAGGACAAGGGAACAGCATACAGCATTTGTCACTGAGGTGTCACTGGTGTATAACAAGCTGTGCTAACTGAAATCCCTCCTGCTTCAAAGTCTATGTTGGTTTAAACCTTTTCCACACTTGTCACCTTCTAAACAACAACTCTAATCTCTTTGAATATAATTTCTTGACATGTCTCACTTATGTAACACAAAAGTCTTTACATCAGTCTGATGCTGAGGTGGCAAAAGTGCAGACATTTGTTATTCTTTTTTTGCAAAATAATTTAGTTGAAAAGAGAAGGTGCACTGGCGATCAATAGCAGGTCAGCCAATGATGGATGGCAGTGCGATTACTAATTTCACTGCGAGACAAATAACTCTGTGCTCGGCCCTCAGAGCTGAGAAATGGAGAGAGAAAATGGCAGACCAAGCTACATGGGGAGCTTCGGCTCCAAAATCCACTTCCTTGTTCACACGGCCATTCATCTCCATTGCTTTTGCACTCCCAGCTTTCACTCTCACTCTCTAAAGTATCATAATGACTGCTCGGGTAATCACATGTGGGAACCTGTGTGTCTACCATAGCTGCACAGACTTTACCACGACTTACGCAGCTTTATCTTTAGTAGCTACAGGAAATAAGGTCAGCCCAATAGCATTCGATTTTCACTGTGCTGTGTGTTATTGACGCACAATAATAGGAAAGGTTAACAATGAGGTATCTGCATTACCTGCAATGATGAGACAGCCATTGATCCAATATTGGAAACCAATAATCCACTTCCGTTTTTGCACTGCTCATACATTTCAATTGGTATTATTTAACTGTTCAATAAAAATCCAAAAAGAGTGACATCACAAATACAAACCAAAGATAATCTTTATTTGTCTTCAAATCAGATCGATAGATGCAGGAGAGGATGAGAGGAAGGGTGGGGGACGGGATAGGTCAGGAGAGAAAGAGATGATGGGACGTGTGAAACTTTCCGGGTCTCTCAACGCTCAGATGAACTCATTAGAAGTTAATTAATCACATGTATCGATCCGCTGTCACTCTTCCAAGGCTCCACAGGGCTCGGGTTCTGCTCAGCCGGTTGAAATGCTGAGTTCCCTTGTCTCCCTGCCTTCTCAACTGGGCTGTGGTATTCGTCCTGGCGCCGTGCTGTGTGTCAGCGTGTAGCATGAGATGGCAGATCCATGCCTGGGATGTGGGACAACCAATAGGACTGAGGTCTGGTTAGGGTGAGACCTTAATTGAGTGTTAATGCAGTATAGATTTCCATAGTGTATCACATAATTTTACACTAAACAATCCATATTTGCCAGTCATCTATTGGGGGAGCAACAACATTTTACAGAAAGAAAATGCACCCTCTGGTGACAATAATGGACATCCTGTAGTCTCTACAACTTTCAATATACAATTTATTTCTGTGTTTTTTTTGTTTTTTTATGAGAACTGATTCTTTGCTTTGACTAGCTGCTGGCTTTTCAGCATTAACAAGTGTACCTTCACCTCATCTGTTTCTTGGTGTACATTTAAATTTAAATCATTGTCAATTGACACTGACAATTGTTATCCATCAACAGTGTCTGTTTAAAACAACGCTCCGGCTCCAATCGACGTTCACAGACCAGCGTGTGTGGTTGAGTCTAAAATATGTCAGTGCTTTGACTCCAACAACCTTGGGAGTCAGATTGTGTAAGTCTAAACTCAATTAGTAAGTCAATTGTACATAATTCACAACATAAGTCAGATAAATGAATCATTAGATACATTCTCAAGTGAGGCATAACACTCAGCTACTTAAAAAAAAGGGCTGACATTGCATGCATAATAAAGTGCTTACTTCTGTACTAACTCATTGTAGGTTGTTATATCTGCATTTTATACAGGTTATTTCTTAGCTAAAAAAAATAAATGTGGGCAGCTTGTGCAGTACAATCTTACCAAAACAGGTAAGATGTATAATAATATAAGAACTGTATCTTCCCTCTAACTGGTAAGCAAATATAAAATTACAATCCAAACCATCCAAACAGACATCCCTTTACATAATTGTTTGTCTCAGTTCTCTATTGAAAATCCAATCCTGTCAATTTTATCAAGATGTTGCCCTCAGGTGTAAATACTACTTTAAACGGGTTTCCTTGACACTTTTTGTTAAAATGTGAGCTGTGAAATTTCATTTTTAAACATAATAGAAAACTGGCAAATAATGTACCCTATTAAATGGTCTTTTTTTTCCACGTAACCGTCATTGATTCGATTAAACCAGGCAACTAACAAGTTCAAACAGGAGTTCACATTATTCACACCTTGCAGTTTTTTTCATAGGTTATTAGTTGAATTATTTTCTAATGTGGCGTGAATAAGATACACATAATTTACCAGTGACTGAATAATACCTTGGGCCGGGGTTGTTCCGGTTAAGCCGCACCATGCCAATTCAAACCGTGAAAACATACGTTTTCACTACAGCCTGACAGTCGGGAATGGCAGGGCCAACCCATGACAGCCTCTTTTAAATATTGCAGGCAGAAAAAGTACAAACGGAAACAACCACAGTGACCTGAAAAAGGCTGCAGGCAACAGGCAGTTATATTTTTGACTGGAACAACTCCAACACACCATCAAGGTAAACAACTTTACCTTGCTGTGTGGTGAAGTGAAGTGAAAAAACAATGACACTATGACAACACGGCTGCACTTTTCGAGACCCTGAAAAACCCTCCACTAGCTCCCTTCTCTTATCTCCTATAGGAATTGCTGTTGATCAATCAACCTACAGGGAGGTTTCACTTCACACTGATGTGCAGTCACATGCAGCTGATTAGCTCATCAGTGGTTAGATGTAGAAAAGAGACTTTTTTTTCCTTTTGTGCCAAATCAACTAAGCAACTTGTTTTCCCCAACACTACAGCCTACTGTTTTGTGCTTGTTTAGTCCTTCAAGATAATACACTTTGTGGGTGATGCATACATGGAAGTGTCAAATGCAACTCACTATGTTTTCAAGTCCTCCAGAACACACAACCATATAGTTAGTTATGTTTTATTTCTGTGTCATGCCAACCATTTTGGCCCATCCCACATGGGATTATAAGACACCACAAAATTATTTATTTAACAAACATCTTCCTGTCACATATACAAATCACTTGGAGGAATACACGAAAACAAATATATACACATACACACACACACACCACAAACAAACAACAAATTCTCATCTACAATTCATCCCGATAAAGAGCTTTTTTCCTCTTCTCCCAAGCTTTCTCTAGGTAATTGGCTAATTATATATATATATATATATATATATATATATATATATATATATATATATATATATATATATATATATATATATATATATATATATATATATATTATATGTTAACATATATATGCTGTTTATTGCCACCCTTTAACACAACCCATAGGAGCATTTCATTATAATTATTTCCCCTAGCAGTGGCAGAAAATTAACATGTTGTGTTGTGAAACGGTTGCTGTTTAGTTAGGTCTAGGCACAAAAACGACTTAAGTTGAGAAAAAGATCATGGTTTTGGGTTAAAATCAGTACATCTGTTACATTACATCACTTCCAGTTATTCACTGGGCCGCAGAACGTGACAAAGTTCCGTAAGTTTAAAAAAAACTTTACTTTTATTTTCAAACGGGATACAAACCCTGGTCTCCTGGGTGAAATTGCGTCTTATTGTGTTAAATCCACAACACAATCTAATTCTGTTTAGCGTTTCAGAAACTAGACATCATTGCATTACTGAACTAATAGCCTAACTGCTAATCACTTACAAATTCTGGTCTGGATTATGTTAATAGCCGACTGAAAGTTAAATAAGATAAGATAACGAGACAGAGAAGTTAAATTCAGTTGAGTCTGTTTACTCCCACTTTTAATTCACAGCTTACAGCTTCAGGTGTTTCTGAAACACACAAAATGCAATTAATATGTCTGTGCCACATGAACAGGGCCCTTATGTGTCAACAAGATGCGTTTTCAACTCAGACATTGTTTAAATTCACCTACCCTGTCTTGATCCTGCCGATGGGTAGCTTGGCCTGTTAGCTGCTAGCTGTTAGCTGTTAGCTGCTATCTGCCATCCGTGATAAATGTGTTCAGCCAAGGCTTTTGTAAAAAATCTTCACGCAGCAGTTCCGTTTGTATTTGTAGCTCATCCATTTTGTGTTTTCCCTGGGAGGCGAAACTGCATGGCGGACGGCACTGCTTGGCCTTGGCTCCAAACCTGTTGTGGTAATAGCACAGTCCATTGTCACGTTGGCGACAAGCAGCCACCGCAGCCGAGGTGCCAAATGTGTCCTCCAAAGGCGGAGAGAAAGTCTGTGCAGGAAGCAGCAGCGCATGCACAAACTGCTGCCGGTTTGCGAGGAAAATCCTGTCCGCCTCAACAGCCAAGCCCCGGTAATCTTTGGTGGATGAGAGGGGAGAGTTGGCCAAAGAGGTGCGCACAGGAGCCGGGAGATATCGTAGAAAAACGTGTGAACAGGAAAGCGGGGTTTGCCGAGCCCAAAACGGCTAACATCCTCTCCATTAGCTCGGACGGTTTTCCATCTCCCAGGCTGTTAAGTGTCAATAACCGATCCGCTTTCTCCATCTCTGACAGCTCAAAAAGATTCAACAGGTACAATGTCAGCTCATTGTACTTGCCCGCAGCCGGTGGAGCCTCCAGCAGCCCCATTGCCCGGGCCGTCTTCAAGACATCCAGTGCTGCCACCACATGAAAGTATTTCGTAACGTCCTGTGTTATTCCTCTCAGCTGGAACTGGGCTTCGATGTGTTGAAACCAGGGCCGGGGGCTTTGCTGCCAAAACTCTGGCAACTTTACCGGTGCGGCATACATTCTTGCGCCGACATTAGCCTCCTCGTGAGCTCCGCTCGGTGCTGGAGCCGACCCGGCCCCAAAGCTGTCAATATTGTACGCTGACATGATCACGGGTCACATCAGTGTCACCAACGTGGGAGTGCGGCACAAACGGGACGGAGAAGTTAAATTCAGTTAAATCTGTTTACTCCCACTTTTAATTCACAGCTTCGAGCTTCAGGTTACACTTCCAGGTTACACAGCTAACGCTCACAAACCACACAGCCTGAAATAGTGTCCCCACAACGCCCTCTCGTCCCAGTGAGCTCCCTAGTTAAAGGAGCCGCAGTCTCCAGTGAATGTCTCTATATTGTGGGTCACCACAATATTACAGTTTTCTACTGATGCATTTCAACCATTTTGAATGTTATATCTTCATTGAATGGCCGTCATCAGTGGTTATCAGCCTCATAGATACGGGTTAGAAGGTGCCTGCTACACCTAGTAGGTTCGGAAGGCAACACAACTACTTGGTTAAGTTTAGGAAAAGATTGTGGGTTGGGTTAAAATAGTTACATTTGTGTCACGTAAACGTAAGAAAGTTAACTTACGTAGCCTACGTCATTTAAAAAAGGGTCAACGTTAACTTTTGGTTTCACACAGAACATGAACACCGGTCTCCAAGGTGAAAGTCCTGTGTTTGTTTAAAACATCGACCACCCCAACCTTCCTTCCTCCACTCTTTATACTACTCCCTACGATTATCGCTCTTCATACTGTGCCATCTTGCAGCGCTGCGGTCAAGCAGTTGCTTTAAGCGACTTTTACGCGGATGGATGGGTGATCCAGTTTAACATGATGACGGCCTACTAAGCCAAATAGGAGGTAGAGTAGGGCCCTACCACCTAATATAATGATGTGATGATGGAAGTGATAACAACTGATAACACCCATTCAATCAGCTGATACAATTAAAAATTTTAACACATAGCAGAAAAATCTGGTAACACAACAAGGCAGTACAAACACATTCATTTTTTATAACTAGTATTATTATTATTATTATAGATCTCAAAATCAGAAGAGACAATTTATGCCAGATTTAGCTATTTAGTTTATTTCCATTTGCAGTCACTGGGCAGGTTAACACAGAACAATCACCAGCCACTAAAAAACCATTAATTTACATGCAACACCATTACATAATCTCTATCACACTAACAATTATACAGACAAATCTACAAGCAAAAATCAACATATACATACCAGCATGTTAATCCAGTACAACTATAAAACCAATTTAAAACATGGTTGTTTACCATGGGAAAAGACTGCAAATGTGCAAGTTTTAAGCTCAGCTGGAAGCATATTCCAATGTTTGATACAAGCAGATTTCCTGCAAAAGCAGTCTGCTGCAGTAGGATGTTTAAGTCTGAGTTTAGAGCAGATCATGTGATTACAATGGCTGGTTTTCCGTTGTTGAAAACCAGGATTGTGTGTGTATGTGTGGAGTGTGTTTCTGAAGGGGAAATTGCTTTTGTCTGCAGTCTGACCTCTCCTTGGTCCAATTTGCCTCAAAGATTTGTCATCTCTGTACAGACTGCAAATAGTTTGGGGTTTTGCGTTTAACCCCATTGTACTGAACCCAGTAGTAGGCTACATCACACATGCACACACACACTCTGGAGCATGAATGTATTCATCAGTCCAATTAACCATCGTTTACAGAGATTACACACACAGTGGAAAAACTGAATGAGTGAATGAATACTTAATCTATTATTTGGTTTGGTTTATTTGGTTTTGCAACATAAAAAGGGACTAAGTCACCCAGCAGATGGTTTGAATCATGACAGGATTTAAAAAAAAAAAGTGAATCATCCATTTGTAGTCCATTAAATTTTTTCAATACCAAATTGAAACATTAAGGCAGAAATCAAATAAACTGGCCACCGTTATTCCTCTTTCATCTAGCATAGCTGTATATGAAGACCGGGATCTGTTATCTATTGGGCTTGTGATACCTTAAATGCTTAGTCATGTGTGCAACAGCAGCTGTAAATAATTCATAATTTACACTAACAGTTACTGAGTGTCTTATTTAACCTGACCTAGCTCAAAATCTATGTAGTGGCAAAACATGCTGATGATCACATATGGTTGCTGTTCATAACTGGGACTGCTGATTAAGCGTTTAAGCACCTGTAGAAAGGCCTTGCTAAAAAAAAAAACCCAATACAAGCCGATACCATTCACCTCTACCTTGTGATCTATTTCAAAGTGTTCTCATGTCCGCAACGCTGGTTATACTTAGTGACTCCCAGAAGTGAGAGTGAGGGTGGAAAAGTGCTGAAAAAAGATATAATGTGTGATACATCCACCTTCCCTGAAAATAACACAGAATAAATGTTTCTTCAACAGTCTCAGCCCTAACTTGTATTAGTTCTATCATTATGTAAATATCATCTCTTCTATGGATACTGGCTTATGTCAGCTTATGTTATCTGAAGTCTTATATTAATATTGACAGTAGCCCACCAGGATATGTATTATTTTCGGCTCCCTGCAAATTCCTTTGCATTTTAGTTTGTATTCCTGAAAATTCAATTTTGATAGCCCTTACAATCATTGTTACACCATACTGTATAGAAGAATGCACAAGAACAATTTGGGGAGTTGTTTAATTAAGTCTGATTTTTTACCACACATTTTCTTTGTTTTTCTTTTTTGGCTGGTTGGCCATCTCTGACCTTTTGTATGCTCAGTTACTTGTTCATTTAGGATAAAACCCTATCATACATTTGCACTTTAATTGCACAGAAATCTGACTGTAGTTAAAGTGTGAGATATGGTCTTGCTGTCTGTTCCAGGTGTACGGACTGAAGTGGGAAAGATAGCTTTTATGTGCTGGGCTTCTATATATAGCCATTAAATACTTAAAACTATAGAGAATTTGTCTCTGCCTGATTTTAAAGCTCTTAAAAGTACAAGGGTAAATTAATCCTTTGATACTTGTCATTGTGCATAGCTATTTACATGAATGTATTTATTCTTTGTTGTGGTCATTGTTGATGTCTGTAACTGCAGTCTTGGCCTCTCTCCATTGAGATCGTTGATCGGAACAGGTTTTACCTATAAATAAGACCACAAATATAGTTTACAATTTATAGTAACTGAAACACAGCTGTAGTGGACATGAATATTGTGAGTGCCACCACCACATCTCAAAGATTCTGCAATAGCACAAGTTGAAAACATTTTAACTTAAGTCAGAAATTAATATGTTGGTTTAAACAACAAAAGTATAAAACTTCAAGGTTGCAGTCATACATACATTTTTTTGAGTATGAGTATAGGCGTAGCCCTCTAAGAGCTATTGCTATTGGGTTTATCCCTAGCGCATGCACAGTCGTGAACATTTCTTTTGCGCCTTTGTGCCCTGCACGGGCCTCTCTTACATCCGCAGTTACTGTATATTACAGCTGCGAGACCAGAGATCTGCTCCCAACGTCAGCATTTTTCTTCAGCCAATGTTAGTGAAGCAGGGCGCCTGGATCTTTGAGGGCTATGCCTATACTCAGAATCTGGAGTTACAATGCGTAACTATCGTTCTATTTCGTATAGGCTTCACCCTCTAAAAGCTGTTGCAATTGGGTTAAGGGCGAAACTGATGTAGTCAATGCCACGTGTGACACCAAAATCCACAAGCAGATAGCATAGACTAGCTCCTCTTCCTTCTCACACTGTACAGGTTTTTTATGTAGCAAAATTATATTGTTTGCTTTAAAACCTGATAAGCTATCTCTATGGCTGGCCTGCTTAATGTTGTGAGAGCCCTACAGCATGGATTCTGAAGATGCTTAATTGCAAAATTAAGATTAAAATCATCATTAATTAATGCAAAACACATTCCGCATGGGCACTGTGGTGCAGGAGGATGGAGACATGGCATACCAGCTCTAATAGCGCATCACATGCCGTTAAGTGAATCATGGAGACACATCGCGCAATGAAACCGGATGAAAAAAAGGCACAGAGATGCCCAAGTGTGTCTCAGTGGCCTTAAGATGCTCAGAAGGGACAAAAGCGGACTGACTGAGAGGAATCCTAGGCAGCACACAGGTGCGCGCGGTCAGTGAATCGAGCATGGACCTGGTCCCGGGAGATGGCGGTGTGGACTTCCGTCAGCTGAAAAAAGGGACCTTTGGAAGCAGGATGGATGCCAGGCTCTCCCGCAATGGCGGAACAGCTGGGAACTCCGTTTCCGTGTCGCCTTGGCCCCTGGTGAACGGTGCATAGTAAGATAATGATGCCGTCCGTCTCCCGGGTTCGGGGAATGCTTACTCGCATTCACACAGTTTGAGAACAAAAACCTTAGTGGTGGGCAGGGAGCCCGCCTGATACGGAGGAAAAAGCTGCTGGTGCGGTGCTCCCCTTCTTCCATAATCCTCTTCTGTTTCAAGCTCCAGTTCTCCCAATGGGGAACCATCTCAGGGGGGATCCAAGTCAGTGCACTCTTGCCCACCAAAGAGATCCCCTTCCGGGATGTCTGGGTGTCGCTGCTGGTGGTATCCTTACCGTATACGACTGTCCGCCCGGCTGCCATCGTCTGCCACTTCAGTTCCTCTGTCGGTAAGCGGGCGCAGAACTGCTGGCGGCAGGCGGGGTGCCAGCCCGGCGAACGGGCTGAGGCACGCCTCGCAGCTCGGGTGGAGATCTGGTGACAGGATGTAGCCTGTCCGTCAGTCGGTACACAGGCGGACACCGCTGTTCTTAGTCTTCAAACTGCTTGTCGCTGAAGAAAAATAGAGAGCAGATCTCTGGTCTCGCAGCTGTTATATACAGTAACTGTGGATGTAAGAGAGGCCTGTGCAGGGCACAAGGGCACGAAAGAAATATTCATGACTGCGCATGCGCGAGGGATAAACCCAATAGCAACACCTCTTAGAGTGCAAAGCCTATACAAAATAGATGCAATAGTTTCAGAACAAGTCTCTCTCGTTTGTCTTTAAATCTGCCAATTTCCTTCTAATTTTAGCTTCCATTTCTCTAAATTCAATCATATCTGCCCTGGATTTGGGATTATAAAATAAAGATGATTCAGTGTTGTTATACAAGCGCGACAATGCAGCACTTAATATTCTCAAAGTCAAGTGTGTCTTTCAGAAAGAATAGAGGAATAACCACAATGATATAACAAACACTTACTTTTTTCTTAGCAAAACAAACTAGGAAATATAAAAGATCAGTTGTAGTTTTACTAAGAACTGTGCGCTGCTCATTTCAACACAGCTGATTGCTGAACCTGCCAGTGCTTCAATACTTGTCAGCTAGTGACCCATAATCCTTGCCACAGAGCAGGAAGTGATTACATCACATGCAGCTTTCTGTCACAACTGATTTTAAATTAAGTGTAAGAAATCTCATATTGTCTGACACTTTCTTCTGTTACTACCAGGTATGGGGAATAATGTAAGCCTAACTAGTTTAATGTCAGGGTTATTAGTTACATTAGGGTTAGCAGTCACTGGGTTAGAATAAAAGAAAATATGTTTGGAAGAGGAAGTTGGGTTGCTGGGAATGTACTGTATCTCTCCCTCTAAGCTCTTAGCCTCCAATCACTATACTTCCCTTGGCTCTATTTTGGTGTCAAGCTAGTTTGTAGTCCACTCTCAGCCAATCCTCTTGTGGTTAGGATATGCACTTCTCTCAAATTATATACATGGATTGTGTTATTTCCTCATCTTGCTGTTTTCACAAAATTCCAAAAGACTAGGCTCCATTAACTCTTCATACTATTTTCATTGGGCCATTAGTTTTGTGCTCTAACCTTGAAAGATATGTTAGTTGTACCGAGTCTTTAAACCCATTATCTTGTTGTCTACTCTCACTTGACTGATTAATCCTCCTCTGTCTCCAACTCAGGAAACTCAGGTTGCTTATTCCCAGGTATCCAGGGGTAACTGGCCTTGAGGCAGTGCCATTTCCATGGCTCTAAATAGCCAATTAGCTTAGACCTTGGAAATCACAGTAATGCAACCATTAGTAATTAGCCATTGACATTTGGCTGTTGTAGAAATGGAACAGTAGCCTGATATTCAGACTGAGTGGCCATTTCTTTTCACTGGGAAACAAATTGAGAAGAGGGTGGTGATTCAGAACTCTGGTTTATAGAATAGTTAAGGTGTGGCCAGTGCAATAGATCAATGCTTTTTCATCAGTGATTTTAAATCTTTATGTTTCAGTGATTCTTGAAAGGATTTCATCTCACAAGATCATTCAAGCAATTCAGTCAGTATATACTCTGTGGATTAAGATAATATATTACCTTCTTCATCTTTTTTTTCAAATCATTTTTTTAATCTAAACTGATGGAAGACACTAAGTATTTTGAACACTGAATATAGTTCAATGTCCACCACTTCTGTAGAGATTACTGTACAGTGAAGCACTTAATTATATCTTAAGTATTTGATTTCTATGGCTTACAACACCACTATTCATATTAAAATAGAGTATTAAATACACTGTATTTCAATATCCATGGTATGTCTACTTCAAACAGAATATGCTAAAATACATTTATATTTGACATGTAAAGGCTGCATCTAATGGTTATTTTCATTATACATTAATCTACCAATCATTTTCATGTCATGAAATAGTGAGAAATGCGTGTCAAGATTTCCTTAAGTCCAAGGTGATGTCATGGAATAGTTTTGTCACTCCAAAATGAGTCCAAGTATAAAGATTATCAGTGTGTCAACCATTACAAAGCTGAAAATCCTCACAAATACAGTAAGAAGCTGGAACGAGGGAATGTTTGGTATTTTTGTCAAATGATTATTGGATTCACCAATTAATTGTTTAAGCTTGAATTTATACTGTATGAATTATGTATCCTAAACAGATATCTGGATTTATTTTTCCTTGTCTCATTGGCCACCTTGGAATTCTTGCTAACAACCCGATATGATATACTCTTTAAATCTCTTTTTACTCTCAAATAATGTGCTTATCAGATACTAGTTCCATTGTCTTGTGGTACAATGGTAAGAATCTGATTAAAGCTTAATGCATAGTTGACATAATGGGATCTAGTTAGCCGGTCACCATTATGACTGCTTTTCAGCATAATTTCCGCCCTATGTTACACTATGCTTTCTTATACACAATGTAGATCATCATCTGCCTGTATGCCAGTTGACGCCCAAGGAATGCAGGTACGCTACACGCCAATAGCGTTTAGCTCTCAAATGGTGGTATAGTAGTTTTCATTTAGATTAAAATGATCTTCCACATGACTTTGTCTTTTCTGTGTCACGGCCCTTTGATGGCAAAGAAGTAGCGTTGTCAAGAAAGCAAAAAGAAACACTTTGTGATTCGACTGCTCATGACTGTTTTCCAAGATTTCGCCAGCATGTAAACATGAACACTACTGTCTTTATAATCTATCTTTTTAATAAACTGTCTGTACACTTACAAAGTTCTCAATGCTTTGGTTTACATGTAGGGACCCTCATTATGCTACCGTTGAAGTGTGGTGCTATTTTGAGCCTTGTTAGTGGTACAAAATAGTGATTTACCCTCTGCCCCGAAAACTAGCATTAGCAGCTAACCACCAGGTTTGCGGTAGCTTGGTTAAAGCTAGAGACACATTTGATTAGCATGAAAACAGATCCCAGAGAACATTTGACTCGGTACACATATGTTATTAACCCCTAGGATAATTTTGCACCGGAATTGTCCTTTAAATATATCAAGTAGTATAGCTGGGGCAGAAGGAGCTGTGTGTTTATTGTTGCCATCAGAGTACTTGTGTTCCTGTATACTCTGCATAGTCCGCAGGAGGGATAGTGGGTATTTAATTAAGATGAGCAACAGAAACCCTGTCCCATTAACTTTAATGCAATAATAATGGCTGCAGCTGAGACTAAGAGACAACCTGTGTTTGTTCTTACAGGGCAAATAGAAGGCAGAAGAAAGAAGAGGAATTACATTTCAAGCTTCATCTCTAAGGATAGGTGAACACAACGTTCAGTCACTGAGTCAGGAGTTGTGACACGCTGGGTAGCGGTGTGAATCTACCTTTCAGCAGAACATCAACATCCTGCATCTGACCTACATTCTCAGAGATGGACAATAACAGCAGTGAGAATATTGATATTGTGGAATTAAGAGCAAGCAGGGCAATTTTATCAGGATGTCCCATCTGTGGGTATATGCTCTCAGTTCCTCCAAATCTCCCAGGACAATCACTCATATTACTGGAGGCAGAGGATGATTTTTGTCAGGCATTTAATTTCTCAATAATACATCTATTGTTATTTTTGCTATTCTATGAGTAGAGAGGTTTTGAGGCACAGTAAAGTATGTCAAGCCTTTCAAAATCTATTTTTCATGAGATTCATGGCCTTCAGAGAAAAGACACAGATGTTCAAAATAGTTTGGAAGCCTCAGGGTGAAACCTAATTGCATATCAACAAAAACATGTGAATGATAAAGTCAGTGTCACCATGGTCCATATCTGAATGGGATATTTCTGGGAAAAAAGAAAATCTACATCCAAGTACCTGCAGTTGCCGTTAAAAGCATCCAAAGGAACATGGGCATTTAAGCCTGGGTTAAACAACTCCAGATATTTTTGAAAATCCCCTCCACTTATACTGTCTAATAATGTCTGACCGACAATGATCTATAGTCACTGTAAAGAAAATAAAATTACGTTTGGGAATTTCATTGTGTTATGTTTAACCGCGTGGGTGGAGTGAAGTACTACGAAATATTTAGCCACATAGCCTTAACCTGAGAGTACACAATGTTTTACTGTGATGTTTGACAATCAGTTTGGATTTTGGCGATTACCGTGCTACTAAATACACAATACCATAGCACAGAGTGTGATTTTCCTCTCCACAAACTCTGATTTCCAACACGAATATTACTTGTTATTTCTGAAAGTATACCTGATTTAGATAATGTCAAATTTTGGGCTGTTTCCAGCAGAGCATGAAGTAAGGGGAGCCACAGTGTAGAGAATAAGTAAGCAAGGAGGAGAGAAGGATACAGTGTAGGAGGTGCATTGCAAATGCCAACAGCTACAGCCTCATCTGTAAAACACCCAGATGGCATTTACCTGACAGCAGGGCAGTGGACAAGTATAGAGCATTCTCCTCCCATTGAATCTCAATTCCTTGTGTTTCCCTCCTCCTTCATGTCCTCTTTGTCTTTCTTTTTCTGTCTGCACCAATTGCCTCTACCTTCATCCTCTCCTGCCTCCCCTAAACCCCTCTCCGCCCCTCTGCTACTACTCCTGATCAGCTGCACTGCAGGCTAGGGCGCTGTCTTGTGCAAGACATGTGCCTGATAAATGAAGATCTAGACATCTGCCACAGAGGGGGCCCTAGAGCTCATGGGGGGCTAAAACACCACCATTGATTGTGCAGCTTCAACGCATTGACAAAAGGCCATGATCACTCATTTTGTTAAAAGCGGATTATCGGACTGTTTGTATCTTGTTACACCTATAAAGATTTTTCTTCCTCCCTTTTCTCTCCCATTTTAACACATTACCTGTTTTTCTTTGGCCTAATTTGCTGAACGGATAATCTTCCACGTTGGGTTTTTGTTTCCAATGGAACTATGGATTTTAATGCTGTTTAGTATTGTCTTCAGCTGAAATGGCTGACAGTGTGAAGATGATGCTGATTCATTAAGTGGCTGCTTTGATTTTCGGGCTGGCAAATAAGACTTGTATGGTGGGTGTGTTGTTTAGCTATTGGCCTTGTCTGCTTTTTGTTGCAGCAGAGAGATTATCTATTCTTAATCTTGGTGGTTGTCATAGAAGAGCATTTTGTTGGATCCAGGAGATGAATTAAATCCATCCGTCCTCACCCCATTGTTCCAATGTGCTGCAAATGTGCAGAACTCATGTAGGTCATCTTTTGGACATCTAAATGCTTTTAATGTTTGATTTATGTGTGTATTTTAGTGTGTGAATTCATAGTACATGTATTTCCTTTTAAAACCTCTGTAAAGTGTCTTTGAGTTTTGCAAAAAGCGCTATATAAATAAAATTCATTGTTACTATTATTATTATTATTATTATTATTATTATTATTATTATTAAATGGCATCAGGTACATTTTTATCTGCAATGATTAACATATTGATAAAGTAACCACACTTGAAAGTAAAGAAAAAAATGAGACATGGTGTGTTGTTCATGGTGCAGGATTGAGTCATCTGCGTAAGGTTTTATAAGAAAATTAGACATGAATGTGTGTGCTATTCCATCTCTGTCATGAAGGACTGTGTCATCTGCATAATGATTAACAAGCTGCCCAAGGCAGGATGAAAGCACGCATGTGAAAGAGTGTGCATATTGGGAAGCAGTGGTCTAATGACATATCACTGCCAAATCCTAAACTCGCTGGTACAGAACCCATTTACCTCCTTGAGGTCTTTGTCCAAGCTGAGTCCTCAATGCAGACAGCGTACAAATGAATCACAGAGAAAATGGAACAGCAGCAGATTAAAGCTGTTTGTGTATATCAATCCATTTTACAGAAGTGTGAGTGGCTGCTCCGTATAATTACAGTCTTTGCTTTCACTTATCATAAAAAAAAATTAAAAAAAATGTACAACTAAATTGAAGTTTAGCTTGGGCTAAATTCCGTACATTGCGCAAAATCAAACAAAAGTGGGATGTTATTGGATGGATGTCAAAGCAGTGATGTGAGTTGCCACACTGGTTTAATTCTAAAAGAGGAAAAACAACCAAGCTCATGAAACAGAAGGCTGCAAAGGCGTCATTTAAATATGTCAATAGTCTTAAAGTAAATGTAATGAATAGTGCTATTAATCGTAGGCTGAAATGGCCTTTCTGCACCAGAATACTGTCTGAAGTATGTTAATACAACATAGCTCATAACATGTGCATGCAGTGCAACAGAATGAAATACAAGGGCTAAATGGACATTAAATGGATAACCTCTTCAAGAAATCATGGGAAAAAGATACATTTCCCATACTGATAAGGTTTATGGGATGATTGTTAAGTTTTACTTGCTACATGGCAGTCAAATATCTGTCTTTTTGATTTATTTATTACATATTGTATTTGTGTTGTCAGTTTGATCAGAATCCCATGATACTATTTGTTACCGACGACACATCAGCCATTGGTTATGGTTGTCTTTTCCTAAAGCAGATTTGCTGACGTCAAAAGCCATATACAGCAAATGGTGAGCAGATATGAATGTTTAACTGTTTAAAAGTGTATAAATGTGTACATGCAGTGATACAGGGTTTGAGGAGAGACAGAAAAGCAGACAATGGCAGGAAAGTTAACCATGGCAATCGTGTAGTGTTGCACCCACTGGTCAACCTACTACAGGCTAGTCTCGTCTACTCTAGCCAGATTACAGATGTCTGAATCACCACCCACAATTCAAATTTTGATTACATAGTTCTAGTGAAAATTATGTTTTTCTCTTAAGCTCTGTGAAAAAACTCAAATTGTAGAAATAGAGGTGGTTATTACACCACCATAAGCACCGGAATAAGTGACTAGACAATCAAATCAAAGGGAACAATGGGAATTTACAGAGCTTGTGCTGAATCACCACATGTATGCCTGATGATATTCTGTTGTTCATCTTCAACAATGAACATTTTCATTCATTGAACATAATAAAAATGTAATTTCCGGAAACTACAGTATGTGAGGTGATGTCAATGATGCATAGTTGTGTAATTTGTGCCATGATATATGGCTGCCATTCCCAAGAAGGTTGGAAAGCACACATTTAAGTGTGTGTGGTAGGGGTATAATGACAGATCAGTGCCAAATCCTACACTTGGCACAGAGCCCAATTACCTCCTTGAGCTCTTTGTCCAAGACGAGCACTCAACACAGACAAATGACAAATTAATCACATAGAAAATGGAGCACCAGCATGTTGAAGTCACTGGTTCACAAATCCAGTGGAGGAGTGGAAGTTGCTGCTTCATCTAATTACAACCAATGGAGATTATTCCCTGCTTTCGAGAAGAAGAAAAAAAACCTCAGCAGCGCTCTCCCTCAGTGTACCTACTGCATCTACAATGTATGAAAATATGTGCCAACAGAGAGGATATCCAGCCCACCTTCTATCCACAAACCCTCATTCTGCTGCTTAATCCTAATGACATCCAGTTAGAGGCCTCAGCTGCTGTGTCAAAGCAACATATCATTTTCCGCTGATTGTGATGAGGGTAAAACCATTTACTATAAATTCCTATCATTCAGAAGGGTTATCAGCTATTTGTGAAATATTCCAATTTTGTCATCCTGACTCTATTTCTGATTGAACTGCAATTTGCCTTAAATTGTTTGCCTTTGATTGGTTGATTTCTTGCTTACTTATTGCCTTTAACAAGTAATTAACTAGGCTATTAAATGTTACAAAAGCATAACATCCACTCTGCCACTCCTAACTATATTCATATTATTTTGATGATCTCCTGAGTGTTTTTAGATAATTATAATTGCATTTAGACATCTGAATGAATGCCATCTCCAAGTTTACAAATTGCTGAAGATGCTGCCACTAGGGTCTCAGCTATTGCCATCTTACAGGAGAGCTTTTGAATGTGTGTGCCCATGAACAAAAAGGCAAGTCAAACTGGAAGAGCTCAACAGGATTGCATTATTGATAATGTGTTTTCCCTGCTGTGTCTTTGGGGGGAAATATTTGAATTAATGGTACTGACTCGTGGCATATGGAGTCAACCATGCCAAGAATTATGTGAGCCATAGCAACACCTCTTAAACTTAGTTTCACAGATACAGATGCTGCACTGTTGTTTAATGTGATCCTGTGACAAGGTTTTCCACTTTTTCGCAATTTAAGAAATCACTGCATTGAAACAATCACTGAGTGTCAACTCCGGGATGCGTCTATGACTGGTTCACAAGGGTTGAGTTGCGCTTTGAAAAACCAGTAGTCAAAGAAAAAGTATATTGCAGCAAAGGACTCGCAAACACAAAAAATCTACATTCAAATCCCTTCACATAGGAAAATGTATGCACATTTCCACCACAAGTAATAATGAGAACTCTTTTTGAGAGCCGAAGTCCTGGCGTCACGTCCGCGCTAAATGTAACTCTAGTTGTATGTAACTAGTTGCACTGAGCTAGCTAAAGCTAGCTAAAGCTAGTCAGAAGCAGAGTATGAGGGCATGCCACGCTAGCAGCTAGGTGAGCATTATAACGTGTGTGTTACAACGCACGTTCATCACGGAAGTAAAGGCTGGACTACAATAGAGCTGTTTGGAGCAGTTTATGAACAGTGTTTTCTGTTGGAGATGTTAAGTCCCTTTAGGGTGGACTTTAGGCTTTTTCACTTTGTAAACCTATTACGTGCACAAAAAATATATATAACACAATAAAGGAAAGGGAAAAAGACAAAAACCATAATATGAGCACTTCAAGCGAATAACAGGGTTGGCATGTGTGTGTGCGTAGGAAGTGTGTGGTAGAGCAAGTGAGAGTGATGGCATTTAGCTTCTGAGCTAATACGGACTCTCCAGGTATAGTGAGAGAAACAAAGTGTCTTCCCTGTGCTTTCTGACGAGGGTGGGGAATCTGTAAAAGGAAAAGTTAACCTTGTCCTTGATTTCATGTTGTTTATGGAGAAGGAGAACCAGGAAATGAGTAGGGGGAAATGCAACGCTACCAAGCCACAGCCGAGCGACGTGCGTCGCCGCGATGTGTAGTTCAATTTTTCGAGAGGCATACATCAGGCTACGGCATAGGGTCCGTGCCTCCACGTACCTACGTACGTAGCCATGATGTAGATTTAACACAGAAGCATGAATCAAGCTTTAGTGTGAGGGTGTCAGCGGAAATGACAATATACTACTGATAGAGACATGTTGATAACTTCAGTGGGGCAGTAGTACTGAGGAGAGCGGAGCTTGTCTGATTTATCCAGAAGAGTATATGTGAGGCAGATTAAAGTACAAAACCACCAGATTAAAAGACTGCTATCCCAGCTATAGCCGAGGTCTTATTAAGAACATGTGACGGCTTCTCTTTTTAAAGGGAGAGGGTAATATGTTTCAAGCCTCCTGACTTGCCATCAGATATGCAAGTCACAAAGATTAATGGTTTCAGGAAAGATTTTGAGTGAGAAAAGGAACTAGGGATTGCAGCAATAGGGGGCTTTAAAGTGGTTAAATTAATTTGTGCCCCCCTACCGAGGTCTATGGAACAAGAATAACCTAAAATGGTTTTCTTGAGGGACTGACATATAGAGGCTTGTTTGCTGCTTTTGCTAAGCCTATAAAATGTTCACAGTGGTTGTCAGTGTTGAACACTCACAGGGGTTTTGCAAATCACTTCCTGTTTTGCTTAAACACGGTGAGACATATTGAATATGGCTCACAAACTTGAGTGAATTAAGCTGCTGTGTCATTTAGATGCTTGCTCAAAGCTGCAACACAGTCCTCTGTGCCTGTGCATGAGCGTTGAAACCAAGTGGGGAAAATAACTATTTAAAATGTGCCTGCAAAACAGAACAGCCTACCCAAATCCACTTGAATGTAATGCATTGCTGAAATAAAGTGAGAGAATGCATCCTGAATGTTAACTGGCAGTTCGCCACATTAGGGAAATATCAGAAGAAAGATGGTGGAAAACAAAAGGTCTTACAAGCTATGTGCGCTGTCCATGTCTAATTAAAGAAATTGATGTGTTGCAGTTTAATTGCTCAGGATCTGTATCCATGCATAGATAACAGGATCATCCACGGTTTGTATCACATACATCACTTTGATGTCAATATCGCTGTACTGATTCGTATCAAAGCATGCCATCTTTCACAAGACAATATCTCCCAACTATCTAAGCTGCTTTGAAGTTGCAACACCTGCCCTGTCTCATCATTGATACCATCCGACAGAGCTGCTGCTGTTTTTTGTTACCAGCTGTCATGTTCCTTTTGACCCCGTTTTCTACGACTCCTGAACCATGACTTAGAACATGCCCGATAGTAATGTAGCATATAACAGCTCACTGGAATTACAACCCGGGACACGCATCATGGTATGGCGTTTTTCAAACAGCCACACGAATAATTACACACAATGGAATATTCCATTCATATCAATATGTCAATGTTCTGTCAATTAAAGCTATAGTGTGTAGTTTCTGTCTCCCCCGTGAGGAATTCTAAGTAATGACAACAAAACTGTTGGCGCATCCACATGATACAAGCCTTCCGTTATTGCGCACTACCCCCACTCCTCCTCTAGGCAGTTTCTTTGTAACCAAGGAGGACAAAACATGATGGACTCTTAAGAAGAGGTAATTCTCTTCACTTGATTTTCTGTGCGCGAAAGTTGCTGGACGACACCAGTTTCTGAACATAGCCATACTGAGAAATACAAAGGGAGTTTTGTGGAGCTTAATTAGCTTTGTATCAACTCATTTAGCAATGGCTTGGCTGTAATGGACATTCATTAATATAAAAAGTTACGCACTAAAGCTTTAAAGGATGGATTATCTAAACTGTTTGTATTGCTTTAGTGCATCTCATAGGCATTATGATTCATTTTCCTGGTTCAACTTATTCTGCCCAACCAAAATTATTAAATGGTAAACCTTTCAGTTTGACTTGTCAAGCACATGTTTAGAGAGTAGCATTAATAATAGCATGCAATTCATTTAAAATATGCCACCGCCAAGTCCCTTGTATTAATAATGTGGCCTTGGGTACATTGGCTTACACATGGCACCAAGCCATCGTTATTTTGTCTTATTGTTACTACTGTGCTTTTCCTGCTTTAACATATCAAAACGTCTGCAGGAAAAAAATAAAAATAAAAAGTATTTTGAGCTGGACTGAGAGGAAATTGAATTTGAAAGTGCTTACGCTACTGTTAAGGATCAAAGTCAGTTGATTCACTGAGCAGTTAAAAAAACATTTTAGAGTATGGGTGACTTACATCCTTGTCTACAGGATGACCTGCAACCTAAACAGCTACAAATAGCAACCCTGTCTGAGATGAGAACAAGACCACACTATCCTGTGAGTAGTAAAATGGATTTGGGGAAAATGGCATCTATCAAATAAGTTAAGGCCATAATTGTGCGCAGCTCAGAGAAGTTGCAGAACAAGCTAAGGTAAGAAGTGTTAATAAAGAGCTGATGTCCAGTTAGACAAATAAAACTTCTTCATTCAGCTTGAATGGCTGATTGTCAGTTGTTAACAGTTAAGTCAGTTAAGTCAGGCTTAGTAAGACTTCTTAGTAAACAATTTGTTAATTAGCAATTCCATTTCATTTAATGTTCTTCTCCAAACCACATATTTAACTGAGTTTTTACCCGATTATTGACTACAGAGAAACTCACGTTTCTAATAATCTTTGAAGGCAAATTTGCAGAAACATAGTAAAACAAACGAATTACCTACAAGATTTACCCCCAGACTCATCATCTGTAACGACCTTAGACACGACACTGGTGGACTCAAATGCACAACACAAAAAAACAGTAGAAAGTTTAACAAAAATGTGCACTTGGCAAAAAGTAACAACAAAAAGCGCTCACTTGGAGGATCAAACAATGTCACAAAAACTATAAACAAACCTGCTTACATGAAGAGCTGGCAAAAAGACTTGACGGCACTATAACATGGACAGAACAAGACGAACTGGCACAAGACAAAGGGAGACAAGGAGTATTTATACATGAGGTAGGGGAAAACTGGTGAAACCAATCAGGGGCAGGGTAGACAATCACAATGGCAGGAAATCCACACAAAGGGACGAAGTTAGGGTCTGAAACGAGAGAGAAGGTGAATACAAAATAAAACAGGAAGTGCACAACAAGACTAGACATGAGTGACTTAACATAACATGACATAACATAATCTATCCTACCCAATAGTCATCCGTGGTGCATCACATCACATCTAACAGTTAATAACTCCCTATCTTAGAAATTGAAACTACATTACCAACACCTGTATTTTACCAGTGATAACATGTGTCACAGCAAATTGTTCCTTTTTAAACAACCAGAAGGTAGGACAGATGAGGTGTGTGTGTTTGTGTAGCATTTCTTGGCTGGCAGGTGGAGTTGCGTAACACCAATTTAAGTGGGTGGTGGTGCCAAGCCGCGAGCACATAAGAATTAGGAGAAACTCACCCTACAGAGATCTGGGTTAATTAAAACTGTTTTGGTGAGCTTGGTGACCTATGCAGCGAGATGCAAAGAGATGCCAGCTCCATCTGTTTAAGCAACGATAAAACTCCAGTCCACAGTCAATGACTAAGCTGAATGCATCGACGTACAGTAAATGCAGGTGGATTGGCAACAGTTTAACATCATGCAGCCAAGCATTGCCCCTGTAAATTGTAATCAGCATGAGATTTTGTCGGGTTTTTGGGGAGGGAGATTTTCTTTATCCAAACTGAGGATCTTTAAAGAGGGACATTTGTGATTGTGGGCCATATAAATAGAATTGACTTGACATTAAGTATGGAAGTTTTTGTAGAATGCACACGTTGCTTGCACATGTGGGTGTAGATGTATGTAATACAAAGGTTTACCTTGGGAGGGTAAGTATGTACTGATATGCAGAAGTGGAAAAAATATTTAGATTCTTTACTTACTAATTTTACTTAAACCTCATAAGAATTATCAATGAAATGTTCTAAATTATAATGTAATATAATGTAATTATAAGGTTCTTCTTTTGACATATAAGGCCCTGCATGGACTCGTATCAACTTATTTATCTGAGCTTATCCACCACAAACACTGGCACGCTCTCTCCGCTCCCGTGATGCTGGTCACCTGGTCATTCCCGTAGTAGTCTATATCCTTGGGCTTCCTTTGTGTTGGTATTTTAAACTCCGGTCGATTTATGAGGACTAGGTTTAACCTTTTCTCAGATCTCTGCAAGGTAAATCTTTCCAATCTGAGTTTTCTGTTGCATGACTAAAATAACTTTTAACGTACACATGTCATACTCATTTGTACTCATTTAAAATGCAAAGCTTAAATATAAATGCTTAAACTGAAGTCTTTGAAATCTTTTATTGATTGAAAATCGCAATGGAAATAAGAAAAGAGAAACATCAAATATGAAACTCAAAATGTGAAATGGAAAAGCTTAAATGGAAATACTTAAATTAAAATCTCAAATAGAAAAAATAAATATATATTTTAGCCTTTGCACTTTATAATTTTCAATTTGAAATTTGAAATTTTATCTTTTGAATTTTACATTTGGAAATTGCCCTTTGACATTTTACGATTCACCTTTTCCAAAATGTCAAAAGCGGAGGCGTGGCCCAAAGTCTGATGGGAGGGTCTGAAACGAAAGGGGTGCAGAGGCACCTTATGCCTGCTGGGAAGCACACTGAGTTGAGGAGCATCTAGCTGCAGCCCGCGGGAAGGTGGGGGCTTGACATCAAGCCAGCCTGGTAGCGAAACTGATGTAGCCTTTTGTTTCAGAATCAGAATCAGAATCAGAAAAAGCTTTATTGCCAAGTACGTTTACACACATAAGGAATTTTTCCTGGTGTTGTAAGTGCATGTCACCTTAAAGCAACACGCACAGACACACCGAGTCGCCATATGCGGCGCCATCCCAACTCTCTCTTAACTCCCGCAGGGACAGATACAGCAAGACATGAAGGACAGAGGAGGGGGAAAAAAAGCAACTCTCAGACTATCCTCATAAAGATAAGAACAGTGTGGGAACAGGAAAAAACACCTCAGCACATAAGCACACAAACAGTACATTTGCACTGCTACATACTTAACACAACATAACAGAACATAACATAACATAAATGTACAGTTGCACATTTAGCGGCGAAGGCGTGGGACTGGGGGTATAGGATGGGGTGGGGGGGGGGGTTTGACCTGCTGAGAAACGGACAGCCCGGCAGCCCCACTAGTGTCTCAGTCCGCAGAATGTCATAGCGATAACACAGCATGTTGCCATGGAGACACCCCTGAACAGTCCAGGACCGATACGACAATCAGCAGGCAGTGGGAAAGACGGGGGAGGAACCAAGAGCGTCTCGCTTGCAGAGCCCCAACATTCACATTAGATGACAGAAACTGATGATGTAGGCTAAACACAAACGACATTTCATGCAACATGTAGTTACTGTAATTGGGCCTGTGTACTTTTTCGTTCATTTGATTTCCGATTATGAAACAATATCCAAATTTGAAAAATGGGTCATTTTAAACCTTGTTAATATTGATGACAATGTGTTCAAACGGAAAACAAGCCATATTTCAGGAAAATAAACTTGTCCATGATTCTATTGAGAGACAGGCGAGCAGGCGATCCCGGTCGCCACCAGCTGGCTGTCACGTCAGACTGGAGCTTCTCAAATCTGACAACAGTGGAGCAAATGTGCAATTGGCCATCAATTTTTGTAAAACTGCCCATATTCAAACCCTACACAGTTGATTTCTCACATAAAAAAGTCTCAGAAGTGAATTTAGTGGTGAAATAGTTACTGCATGTGAGTGTGGCGGTGAGCCTGTCTGTGTGTGTGAGGGGAACATGTGTCTCAGAATCCAGAAAATGCTCAGAAGGGACAAAAGCGGACTGACTGAGAGGAAACTGCTCTGTAGGAGAAACTGTGTGGCCATTAAAAGCGCCGTTATGTTTCCAACTCTGAGCTGGAGTGAGACATGTGTTTTGCAAGTTGGTTCAGGGGTGGATTGGACCAGGTGGGTGCTGCCCGCAGGGCCTTAAGGCCTTATGTTTGGCAGGGGATACCACCGTGGGGGAGGAGGGCGGTACGGTGGAGCTGGAGCTGGGGCTTGGGGAGGTGCAAACGCAGCATGCAGGGTGCCGTCTCCTCGAGCTGACATCTTGGTCACGCTATTGTGGCTGAGGCGCTGCTCTCCAGGAGGTGTGTTTCCGCATCCCCTCCACCACCTATAGCTCCTTGCTGTCCAAGCTGTGGTCCAAACAACACACCAGGGGCAATGGGACCATCCAAGAGCACACGTCTGGGAGTTGTGACCTGTGCAGATCTTCCGCTGTGACCTGTGCAGATCTTCCGTTGTGACATGTGCAGCCAGATGTCGATATAACTCCGGGGGACAGCCAAAGGCTTAGCGGCGGAGACAGCAGAGCAATTTTGTTCTGCGCCGCGGTGACCTAGGCGGCACACAGGTGCGCACGGTACTTGAAGCGGGTATGGACCTGGTCCCGGGACACACCTCACAGCTTGAGCGAAGATCTGGTGGCAGGATGTAGCCGGTCCGTCAGTCGGTACACAGGCAGACACCGCTGTTCTTCCAAGTCTTCAAACTGCTTGTCACTGAAGAAAAATAAGGAGCAGATCTACAGATATACAGTAACTGAGGACGTAAGAGAGGCCCGTGGGCCGTGCAGGGCACAAGGGTGTAAAGGAAATCTTCACGACTGCGCATGCGCGAGGGATAAACCCAATAGCAACAGCTCTTAGAGGGCAAAGTCTATACAAAATAGAACCAGTGCTCTCTCTCTCTCCTTCTCTCTCTCTTGAGACACACACACGTCCGCAGCGTGCAGTTCACTAAGGCGCTGTCTCGCGCAGACCACTCTCTTTCTCTGTTAAAATGAGTCGGGAAGCGGACAGAAAAACCTGACTTTACTTGTAATGATATTAAACAAAGAGAAATGTTCTCCCTTCGTCCTATAATGATCATAAATCGATGCTAGAGTAGCCTACTTCCTTGTTTAGTGCATTTAATAAAATGCAGAGGAGGAGAAAATAGCGTCTGTCTTCACAAAAATCATCTTTTGAGTGTTTGTTGGTAATTTATGTGTGCTTTAGAACGTAATCAATGTGACACAATAGTAAAATAAGCTTTATTTCTCTCTGTACAATGAAAAATTCAAGTACAAAACTTTTGGTCTCAACAGTCTCAACTACTGCCAAAAAACGCTTAGTTATGTTGTAACCTTGGTTCTTTGGGTGAAGAGACTCTCTCTCCACCATACATATGGAATAAGTAACAGTGTTACTTAGTAAGTTAGTTATACAGGAGAGAAGCCAGCCAGTTGAGTTTATGGCAAAACCTTTTAATTTTCA